>SJYQ01002726.1:326062-366614 GCA_006410935.1 Redunca redunca | reverse complement strand
CACCACATTAACAAATTGAAAAATAAAAGCCATATGATTATCTCAATAGATGCAGAGAAGGCCTTTGACAAAATCCAACATCCATTTATGATAAAAACTCTCCAGAAAGCAGGAATAGAAGGTATATACCTCAACATAATAAAAGCTATATATGACAAACCCACAGCAAACAGTATCCTCAATGGTGAAAAATTGAAAGCATTTCCCCTAAAGTCAGGAACAAGACAAGGGTGCCCACTTTTACCACCACTATTCAACATAGTTTTGGAAGTTTTGGCCATAGCAATCAGAGCAGAAAAAGAAATAAAAGGAATCCAAATTGGAAAGGAAGAAGTAAAATTCTGTTTGCAGATGACATGATCCTCTACATAGAAAACCCTAAAGACTCTACCAGAAAATTACTATAGCTAATCAATGAATATAGTAAAGTGGCAGAATATAAAATCAACACACAGAAATCCCTTGCATTCCTATACATTAATAATGAGAAAATAGAAGGAGAAATTAAGGAAACAATTCCATTCACCATTGCAATGAAAAGATTAAAATACTTAAGAATGTATCTACCTAAAGAAACAAAAGACCTATATATAGAAAACTATAAACACTGGTGAAAGAAATCAAAGAGGACACTAATAGATGGAGAAATATACTGTGTTCATGGATTGGAAGAATCGATATAGTGAAAATGAGTATACTACCCAAAGCAATCTATAGATTCAATGCAATCCCTATCAAGCTACCAACTGTTCCCCCCACCCCCACCCCCACAGAGCTAGAACAAATAATTTCACAATGTGTATGGAAATACAAAATCTTTGAATAGCCAAAGCAATCTTGAGAAAGAAGAATGGAACTGGAGGAATCAACCTGCCTGACTTCAGGCTCTACTACAAAGCCACAGTCATCAAGACAGTATGGTACTGGCACAAAGACAGAAATCTATATCAATGGAACAAAATAGAAAGCCCAGAGATAAATCCACGCACCTATAGACACCTT
The DNA here is from genome assembly GCA_006410935.1 of Redunca redunca. Classification (NCBI taxonomy): domain Eukaryota; kingdom Metazoa; phylum Chordata; class Mammalia; order Artiodactyla; family Bovidae; genus Redunca; species Redunca redunca. The sequence continues at coordinate 365,612 of SJYQ01002726.1, read as the reverse complement.
ATCTTTGACAAAGGAGGCAAGAATACACAATGGAGAAAAGACAATCTAACAAGTGGTGCTTGGAAAACTGGTCAACCACTTGTAAAAGAATGAAACTAGAACACTTTCTAACACCATACACAAAGATAAACTCAAAATGGATTAAAGATATAAATGTAAGACCAGAAACTATAAAACTCCTAGAGGAGAACATAGGCAAAACATTCTCTGACATATATCACAGCAGGATCCTCTATGACCCACCTCCCAGAATATTGGAAATAAAAGCAAAAATAAACAAATGGGACCTAGTCAAAATTAAAAGCTTCTGCACAACAAAGGAAACTATAAGCAAGGTGAAAAGACAGCCTTCTAAATGGGAGAAAATAATAGCAAACGAAGCAACTGACAAAGAATCAATCTCAAAAAATATACAAGCAACACCTGCAGCTCAATTCCAGAAAAATAAATGACCCAATCAAGAAATGGGCCAAAGACCTAAACAGACATTTCTCCAAAGAAGACATACAGATGGCTAACAAACACATGAAAAGATGCTCAACATCACTCATTATCAGAGAAATGCAAATCAAAACCACAGTGGGATATCATTTCACACCAGTCAGAATGGCTGCTATCCAAAAGTCTACAAGCAATAAATGCTGGAGAGCGTGTGGAGAAAAGGGAACACTTACACAGTTGGTGGGAATGCAAACTAATACAGCCACTATGGAGAATAGTGTGGAGATTCCTTAAAGAACTGGAAATAGAACTGCCATATGACCCAGCAATCCCACTGCTGGGCATACACACCGAGGAAACCAGAATTGAAAGAGACACATGCACCCCAATGTTCACTGCAGCACTGTTTATAATAGCTAGGACATGGAAGCAACCTAGATGTCCATCAGTAGACAAATGGATAAGAAAGTTGTGGTACATATACACAATGGGGTATTATTCAGCCATTAAAAAGAATACATTTGAATCAGTTCTAATGAGGTGGATGAAACTGGAGCCGATTATACAGAGTGAAGCCAGAAAGAAAAACACCAATATAGTACACTAACACATATATATGGAATTTAGAAAGATGGTAACGATAACCCTGTTTGAGAGACAGCAAAAGAGACACAGATGTATAGAACAGTCTTATGGACTCTGTGGGAGAGGGCGAGGGTGGGATGATTTGGGAGAATGGCATTGAAACATGTATAATATTATATGTGAAACAAAACACCAGTCCAGGTTCGATGCATGATACAGGATGCTTGGGGCTGGTGCTTTGGGATGACCCAGAGGGATGGTATGGGGAGGGAGGCAGAGGGGGGTTCAGGATGGGGAACACATGTACACCCATGGTGGATTCATGTTGATGTATGGCAAAACCAATACAATATTGTAAAGTAATTAGCCTCCAATTAAAATAAATTTATATTTTATAAAAAGATTCATTTTGCACATTCAAATCTGAAAACATTGTGTACAGCCATACAACAATCCTTGTGTTTTCACTCCTTGGTCTAAGAACCACAACTGAAGACACTGGAGGGGCTAGTTGATATTCTGGTGGTAGATAAAAGTATTAAGTATTACTTGAAGAACCTGTTACGGTTCTCTTTGGCAGACCTCTCTGGTCTTTTGGATTTGTGTTGCCTGTTTTTATTTCTGAATTAGAATATTTTGTTTGATGCTTTTTGCTTAAGAATTGCCCAATCTCTCTCTCTCCTTTCATTTTACTTAATGAATTTAAAGTGATTTAATTTGTCCAGTGGTTTCCTAAGGAAATCTGGCATAATCAAATTCTTTTAATAATATCCCTGAGAGCTTCTTTTATCACCTAAGTGTAATGATGCCTTTCTTGTATTTATGGGCTGCCAGGAGCATCCAGCTAATTATATATGTGTGTGTGTGTGTGTGTGTGTGTGTGTATATATATATTTTTTTTTTGAACAGAAGAAAATCAATATGTTTTATCCAAAACTTTCACTCTTATTTTCTGGGCTCATAACTCTATAACCATTTATCAGTTATTTCTTTTACTTCTTACCAGAGTAGGAGATATAATGGTAACTATAAAATGAAGGTGATATAGAGTAATTGATTTAATACATGTATATTGTTCCCCTAAATCATATCTTGTCCTCTTGCGACCAGTGGTCACTGCAGTTCTTGCTTTCAAGGAACTTAGATCACTGGGAAGACAGACATTAATTATACTATGACATAAGTAAATGTGTTTGCACAAAAGCAGATGAGGATTTTGAAGGAAATGAAAAATGCTGCAGAAATCTTTAGGGAAGACTTCCCTGAAGAAATGATGCCTTAGCTGAGAAGACTGATCAGAAGGAGGTGAGAAGATGAAGAAGGGTAAAGGTTGTTCCAGAGAAAGAAAAATACGTGTTTTTACAAAGGCTCTACAGTAAGGGAGTGCATACTGAAAGAACATCTTATGACTAGAACACAGAAAGGTAGGGAGGAGTTGTTATGAAATGAGGCCAAATAAATGAGTAAAGGTCATACAATTTCCAGTCTTGTAAAATTCAAGTCCAGCTCTGCCACTTTCTACCAACATGACCAGGGCCTAACTAGTAAACCACTATGAAGTTCACTTTCCTTATCTATAAAACAGGAATAACAATACCTCAGTGATGTTATGCAGAAGTCTAAACGAGATTATTACATATGAATATACATGAATACTCAACAATAATGACTCAATAATTAACAGAATTACTAGAGGTTCTTTGTAACTGGTTTTCCTACTCTTCCTCTCTCCTCTACAATCAATCCTGTGGTCAATGATCCTCCTAGTGAGTGAAGTCGCTTAGTCGTGTCCGACTCTTTGCGACCCCATGGACTGTAGCCCACCAGGCTCCTCCGTCCATGGGATTCTCCAGGCAAGAATACTGGAGTGGGTTGCCATTTCCTTCTCCAGGGGATCTTCCCAACCCAGGGATTGAACCCAGGTCTCCTGCATTGCAGGCAGATGCTTTAACCTCTGAGCCACCTACTAAAGCATTGTTAATCATATAATCACAGTGCTTAAAAAATAATAATCTTATCTCACTGTTTACAACAGGAATGGCAAATAGGCTTAACCTCAAGAACCATTCCTAAGTAAATTACAGCATATTTCTGGGCTGAAGTTTCTGGACTCAGCAGTAAATGTAATTACAGTTGACTGGCCATCTCTGCATGGGCACTGAACACAACATGCAGCAGCTATGCCTCTCCTCAGCACAGAACCCAAGCACTTCCTTGATCTACCGCATCCCTGTTTTTCAGTCTCCTCTCAACCACCTTCTGTCCTCTTTCCCAACTAAAAATGCACCTCAAAAGATGTACAAACTTATTCAAGAACGATGTACCCCAAAATAACACGTTACTCCCTGCACATACTGTAAGTACCTTTCATTCCACTGCACATTGGTTCACATTTTCCTTTGCCTGGAATATTCTTTCCAACTCAAGGATCTCTTACTTATCCACAAAAATCCTTGGCTATCCTACTTGAGAAGGCTATGCCCCTGTTGTTCTAGATCAGGCCCCTTGAATGTATGCTGTTAGAGAAACACACTCCTTCCCTTTGGAGACTATCTTAGTTTGAAGTCACAGAGGTGGTAATGTGTTTTGGTGATCACCATCACTGTCCTTCACACTCCTAGCTCACAAGAGGGAACCATGCCTGTATATGCCTATTCATCCACTTCTGTGTCTCCAACGCTAAGCACCTAGTCTGCCATAGAGGCCCAATGCAATCTTGTTAAATGGACTGATGGGCCCAAGGTACTTCCTTTCTCACTTCCTTTCAAAAATTTCTTGCCAACCAATTCAGTATCAATGTAAAATCTGAGGTAAGAAAGGAAGGAAAAAGACAAGTGAAGTATGTATTTTAAATATCAAGGATCTCTTAGTGGTTCTCACATTTCAGTGAGTAGCAATTGCTGTACGTGGACCCTCCGTGGCCCAAAGTCTTCCATTATCTTTGAAGAAAATATCTGTCTAAATTCCCCAAATCATCACTGGGATGCATGTGTCGAAATAATCCAGAGATCTAAAGAAAAAATTGAGATGTCTCTCTTTTTATCTTATTCGGCTTGTTCGATATGCTCATTTGTTATATGCCAAAGACAGAGGTTTTGTCTCATTATGACTGCTAAAGATCAAAATGAGAATTCTAGTCTTATCCATTACTAATTCAGGATTTACATTGAGATAATTTTAGGTAGTGTATGGAGTCTATTGGTATCACTAATATCCAGAGGTTTGATAAATTAAAATATAAGAGAGAAAAGATACAGAACATACTCTCCTCAGGAGAATTCTGGTTCAGTTCCTGTGTTTGCCAGCTAATAAAGGAATCTGCCCACCAATGCAGGAGGAGCCAGAGATGCAGTTTCGATCTCTGAGTCGGGAAGATCCCCTGGAGAAGTAAATAGCAACCCACTCCAGTTTCCTGCCTTGGAAAGTCCATGGACAGAAGATCCTGGTGGGCTACAGTCCATGGGGTTTCAAAGAGTTGGACACAACTAAGCGCACACATGGCATGGCAATGGCAAAATCCTTATACCAATAAATCTTAGATTTTATTGACAATAGAGTTCTAGTTCTTAGCAGAGAAAAAGCAATTGAAATATTGGTAAGACTTTACTGGAAAGTGTACACTGAGAATTTCTCTATTTTATACACTTAGGGTCACCTTGAGAATGACTTCCCCCAGCACTACATTTCATATTATATGCAGGTTATTTTGAAACTGACAAGGAAATCAGAAAAGTTCCAGTCTAATAACATTTTTGTCTATAGATGAGAAAACCTGGAAGGAGTTAAATCAATGTGTGAGACACTGAAAAACAGCAGTTTTGAAAGAGTGTTCCTTGGAGCCTAACTTTTGCCAGATGTTAATATTTGTTTTACAAAAGAGGGAGAAAAAGAATGTCGCTGAATTTGTCTAGGAAATGCTGATTTAAGCAAAGTTCACCCAGTGCCTACTACAGGAATTCTCAGTCTTTAATTTGTTTGTAAATGATGAAAAATCTCCAAAAGAGAGAATACCCCAGTGTCACAATTAAAACCATTTTTTATAACTGTTTCTTAGCACGGTGGTTGTTGAAAAATGCTGGGCAAGGAACGCTGCTCTATCCCAAGTGTAAAGGGATTATATACCAGGAGAAAGCTGAGGACTGGAAAAGGGAAAGACAGCCAAATTAGTTGAGCCTCTGAACTGACTGACTAGCAAAACAAGACAAAAGCAAAGAGTAAAATCTTTGGTCAACCCAGCAGTCTGGGACCAGGAGTCAAACAAATACCTTTCCACACAGGGACTTGCACCACCTGCACTGGTTCCCCAAAAAGGACTCAGGATGGAACCCAGAGATTTGTGTAATAACAGGACTCCTTAATGTCCCTTCACATGGGATGTAAAATGGAGATCAAGAGCATTTGAGGTAAATTGCATTCTCGACTTAAATCTATTCTGCCTTCGGTTACAATTGGATAATCCTGCCCTAAACTGTTGTCTAATGTATCCGTGGGCTGTTAAACAGCAAGTGCCTTTCATTTCATAGGAAATGGCTTTTAACTGTATAAAGCAATCTTTGTGGAAGTTTGTACTTCTCTTAATGCTTGTGAAGTGCTTTGGGACAGAGGTCAGTATAAAATCTGAATTTATTACTACTATTAGCAACAGTGAAAGTGTTATGAGGCTATTTATTCTGTGTTTGATCCTGATAGTTGAAAAAAGCCAATTCTCCGATGTGGAATGAGAGCTCAGCCTCAAATTATAAACATTCATCTTCTCCATGTGCTCTAGCTTCCAGCTGCAGGTATAAAGAGAGGACTGAGGCTTTTGCCAACTGAGCTCTAGAGCTTGGGCTTCCTACAGTTGAGAGCCACACCTCCCTAAGTGGGTGAAGTTGTGGGATACAGAAATGGAGTCGCAGAACATATACAAATCCAATGCTCATTCTAAACCATCAGAAGCAATTTTACTTTGGTAGTTAGATTTTTTTTCTCTCTCCATTTTATTTTATTTGTCCTCACTAGAACGATTTTAACAAAGTTAGCTACAGGCTTTTACCAGAGTTCAGAGTAGAAAGACAAAATGTTATTCTACTGACTCACTGGAAATTAGATTTTAAAAGTTCTATTCTTCAGATCTTTTGAGTCCAGGCTGGCCCTGAACCATGCACCCTGACATCGCCTTTTCTTACGCATTCTTCAGCTTAAATTCTTCCTTTTTCTCCATGATGAAATGAATAATTGTCATTAAAATATTAGGTTGACCAAAAGTTTCTTTGGCTTTAAAGTGACAATAGAAGACATATTTTTCATCATCTTTCATTTTCACCAGAACTTTATTGAACAAGGTATTCATTTTGTTCCACCACATTCTGTGATTTTTCAGGCAACTTCATAATTTTATCTTCCCAAAATTTATCTTTTTGAGCAAAAAACTATTCTAGGTGCCTTTTACAGTCTTCCAAGGAATTGAAATTTTTTCCATTAAAAGAATTTTTAAAGACTGAAATACATAGAAATCTGAAGGTGCAATGTATCGTGAATACGGTGGATGAATCAGAACTCCCCAGTCACCCTGTAACAGTTTTTGCCTGGCCATCAAAGAACATGCAGTCTTGTGTTATCCTTGTCGAAGATTATGTGTTTTCTGTTGACAAATTCTGGATGTTTTTTGTCAAGTGTTGCTTTTAATTGGTCTAACTGGGAGCAGTACTAGTTGAAATTGTTTGGTTTTCCAAAAGGTGCTCATAATAGATGACTCCCTTTCAATCCCACCATATACACAAAATCAACTTCTTTGGATGAAGACTGGACTTTGCTGTGGTTGGCGGTAGTTCATTTTACTTATTCCACGACCTCTTCCGCTCATTATTGTACAGTATTCACTTTTCATCGCCTGATACAATTTGTTTTAAAAGCAGAATGTTTTCATTACATTTCAGTAGATCACATGCAGAAATAGTCAAGAAGGTTTTTTTTCTCCTAACTTCTGTGGATCCCAAACATCAAAGTGATTAACATAATCAAGCTGGTACAAATAATTTTCAGCACTTGATTTGGATATTTTGAGTATGTTGGCTATCTCCTGCATGGTTTAACATTGATTGTTCTCATTTAATGTCTCTATCTGATCATTATCAACTTTAACTGGTCTACTTGACCATTGAGCACTGTCCAGTTGGGAAATTTCTAGCACAGAACTTCTCAAACCACTTTGACAGGTTGAGCAATCCCAGCACCATCTCCAGACACTGCACAATTCTTATTTTGTATTTCACTTGCGTTTTTACCTTTCTTGAAATACTAAATGATAATATGCCAAAAATGTTGCTTTTTATCTTCCATTTTCAATATGAAAATGGCTACACAAAAATTCACCAATTTTGATGTTTTTTAAAATGCACACTGATATAACAGTTGTCACAATACAATCTAATAAAATTGTTTCAAATGACGTTAAAGACAACTAAGTACTACTAGACCTGTCTTATGGAAAAAGCCAAACTAACTCTTTGGCCAATCCAATATGTGCCATCGAGGAGAGATAAAGACAGACATGTCTTGCATAAAGGTTGACTTCTAGGTGCTGTTGATGAAGAGCCCGCCTGCCGATGCAGGAGACGCCAGAGATGTGAGTTCGATCCCTGGGTTAGAAGATTCCCTGGAGTAGAAATGGCAAGCTACTCCAGTATTCTTACCTGGGAAATTCCCTGGGCAGAGGAGCCTCGTGGGCTACAGTCCATGGGGTCACAAAGAGTTGGACATGACTGAGCATGCAGCCAAGGTCTTGCATGAAAGCTGACTTCTAGCAGCCTTTAATAACTTATTTTGCTGAGCTTGTTAATTTTGTGATAGGAATGGAAGTGTCATTTCAGAATATATTAGCAAACATTTTAATACAAGTTGCAGCCCATGAAATCTTATAGTTCTTCCCAGGTGTTATAAAGGGTTAAAGACACATGTTTTCCTCAAAGTCCAGCTTGCATTAGCTATCTCAACAAAGTCACCATCCCTTACATGGCATTACAGTAAATTAGAGGAAGTAGAGTGAGGCTGGAGGGCTGTTCAGGAAGAGATGTTCTTAATTTGGGAGAAAACAGAACACATTAAAGTACTGTCAAGAAGATCAAGATATATCACATTGATGATACAGGGAAGAGCAGGAATAATTAACAGCATATGGTTCCTGAGAAGATGGAAGAGAGGGAATGAAGAGTACAAGTAGAGTTGAGAGGAGGAGAGCAAAGAGGCTTGCAGATAAGGAGCCAGGCACTGTTCGACCATGCCTTCTACTTTCTTTTTAAGATAACATCATCTGCTAAGAGTATGAAGGGCACAGGAGGAAATTTAGACATCTTCTGCAAATGCCAAGAACTGGATGAGCCAAGACAAGTCCACATTAAAGGTCCAGTTGAAGCTGTAACCATGAATTAATAATGGAACTAACTTGCCAGATGGTATGATTTCATGACTGTTCAGATACCAGTCTAGAGAAGACAAGTGGATAGGTTACCGATCTCCAGCAGTATTCAGGATCAGGAATGTTCAGATGAGGAATGTCAACTTGTGAAGTGTGAGAAGTGCACCTAAGTGAAATGGAAAAGAGGGGAACAATCTCCTTTCTTGACCTTGAGAATCTGTCTCTGACTCCCCTCAGCAAGAGAGGTCTTGGTTCAGGAGTGCCAAAGCCAGAGTTCCACAATGAAGAATCCCAGACTCTACCTCCCTCTAGGTGTGGATATGAGGGGGAAAGTGCCTATCGACTAGCATGCAGTAGGAGCTCAAAAAACAGCAACCGAATGAGTAACCAGTCTGTGATATTCTTTTTGAAAAAGCAACAGTAGACACTCAGAATTCTTTACGTTATTTAGGGTGAGCAAGGGACTATTTGTATTAGCAGCATTTTACCTTTGCTGTGATACTTCTCAAAGGAATCATGCTTTTCCCCCTTTGCTGGTAAAAATAAAAGGAAGGAAGAATAAAAGAAAGAATGGAAGGAGGAAAGGATGGAAGGAAGAAAGGAAGGAAGGGTGGGGCAGAGCAGTGGGTAAGAAGGAAAGAGGAAGGAAAAATGAGAAGGGGAAGGTAAAAGGAGAGAAAAATAAAAGAGAAACAATTTCTGCATGTTTTGAAATATGTCTGAGAAAAATGACTAATAAAATGGTTAAATGAATTCTTAAGTAATTCTAAGAACTCAAACTGTCACCAGTCATTATGAGTTTCAATTCATTTTAAAGTCCTGTAAAGCTCTTGCTTGGCCTCATTACTTTTCTTTATGTACTCTATTTCTTGACAATATAGCTTTTCCCACATGGTAGCCTGTATTGTGCATTAGCTTTATTTTATGTGAATTTTAAAGATTTAGAGTCACAGGAGTTTGGTGGATAGAGAATGGTCCAAAAATGAAGGTGCATTAGATCATGTAAAGGAAATTCATATTTTATTATGTTTTGATATATTAGCACATGATGTTTTGTTTTTTGTTTTTTGTTTTTTTTTTTAACTGCAAGAGCAGTTCCTTTGCCCTAGCCCTGTATTAGGTATAGAATATAACAGAAAACCAGATGTTTAAGTACTTAACTATATTTCAGAATGTTGCCATTTTAAAATACAAATGTATTTTTATTCTCCTCATTAAAAGGGCATTTTGTTTTCTTTGGCATGCCTTCCTTAGGAATTATTTTGAATTATAGTGATGAGCAAATCAAAGAAAGCATTTTAAGAAGACACAGGATGCCCATTTTAAATGGGTTATAATTGCAGCAAAAAGACTTGGCTCCACTGAATGTGTTTTTCTTTTCCTTCATCATTAGAGCTGAGTCGAAATTCTGACGACATTAAAAAACCTTGAAGGATACATTGATTTTTATTTCTTCAACTCAAATCTAAAGGCAGTTACACAACAGCCATGCATTTCTGCACTTATTATTATATTTTATTGATCTATAGTTGATTTACAAAGTTGTGTTACTTTCAGGTATACTAACAGTGGTTCAGTTCATATATATATATATATACACACACACACATATATATACACATACATATACACAAACACACACCTGTACATACACAGTTGTATATATACACATACATATTCTTTTTCATTATAGGTTATTACAAGATATTAAATGTAATTCCCTGTGACAAGTAGGTCTTTGCTTTCATCTATTTTATATATAGTGAAGTCACTCAGTCATGTCTGACTCTTTGTGACCCCATGGATTGTAGCCTACCACGCTTCGTCCATGGGATTTTCCAGACAAGAGTACTGGAGTGGGTTGCCATTTCCTTCTCCAGAGGATATTCCCAACCCAGGGATCAAACCAGGGTCTCCCACATTGTCAGTCAGTTCAGTCACTCAGTCGTGTCTGACTCTTTGCAACCCCATGAAGCGCAGCACGCCAGGCCTCCCTGTCCATCACCAACTCCCAGAGTTCACTCAGACTTATGTCCATAGAGTCAGTGATGCCATCCAGCCATCTCATCCTCGGTCGTTCCCTTCTCCTCCTGCCCCCAATCCCTCCCAGCATCAGAGTCTTTTCCAATGAGTCAACTCTTCATATGAGGTGGCCAAAGTACTGGAATGGGTGAATTTAACTCAGAAGACCATTATATCTACTACTGTGGGCAGGAATCCCTCAGAAGAAATGGAGTAGCCATCATGGTCAACAAAAGAGTCCGAAATGCAATACTTGGATGCAATCTCAAAAACGACAGAATGATCTCTGTTCATCTCCAAGGCAAACCATTCAATATCACAGTTATCCAAGTCTATGCCCCAAACAGTAACGCTGAAGAAGCTGAAGTTCGAAGGTTTTATGAAGACCTACAAGACCTTTTAGAACTAATACCCAAAAAAGATGTCCTTTTCATTATAGGAGACTGGAATGCAAAAGTAGGAAGTCAAGAAACACCTGGAGTAAGGCAAATTTGGCCTTGGAATGCGGAATGAAGCAGGGCAAAGACTAATAGAGTTTTGCCAAGAAAATGCACTGGTCATAGCAAACACCCTCTTCCCACATTGTAGGCAGACCCTTTACCATTTGAGCAACCAGGGAAGATTATTATCTATATAGTAGTATGTATATGCTAATCCCAAACTCTCAATTTATCCTTCCTCACCCTTTTGCTTTGGTAACCCTACATTTGTTTTCTATGTCTGTGAGTCTACTTCTATTTTGTAAATAAGTTCACTTGTATCACTTTTTCTAGATTCCAAACATAAGCAACATCATATGATAACTGTCTTTGTCTGACTTTACTTAATATGATAATTTCTAGGTCCATCATGTTGCTACAAATGGCATTATTTCATTCTTTTTTTCAGCTGAGTGTAAAAGCAAAGGAATTCCAGAAAAACATCTACTTCTGCTTCATCAACTATGCTAAAGCCTTTGACTGTGTGGATCACAACAAACATTGGAAAATTCTTAAAGAGATGGCAATACCAGACCACCTGACCTGCCTCCTGAGAAATCTGTATGCAGGTCAAGAAGCAACAGTGAGAACCAGAGATGGAACAACTGATTGGTTCAAAATTGGGAAAGGAGTATGACAAGCCTATATATTATCACCCCATTTATTTAACTGATGTACAGAGTACATCATGTGAAATGCCAGACTGGATGAATCACAAGCTTGAATCAAGATTGCAGGGAGAAATATCAATAACTTCATATATGCAATTGATACCACTCTAATAGGAGAAAGTGAAGAAGAACTAAAGAGCCTCTTGATGAGCGTGAAAAAGAAGAGTGAAAAAGTTGGCTTAAAAGTCAACATGCAAAAAACTAAGATCATGGCATCCAATCCCATCGCTTCATGGCAAACAGATGGGGGAAAAGTAGAAACGGTGACCGGTTTTCTTTTCTTGGGCTCCAAAATCACTGCAGATGGTGACCACCATGGATTTCATGGCTGCATCACATGCAGCCATGAAATTAAAAGATACTTGCTCCTTGGAAGGAAAGCTATGACAACCCTAGAAAGTGAAAGTTGCTCAGTCATGTCTGACTGTTCTGTGACCCCATGGACTATACAGTCCTGAAATTCTCCAGGCAAGAATAATGGAGTGGGTAGCCTTTCCCTTTTCCAGGGGATGTGAAGATCAGACCTAGGTCTCCTGCACTGCAGGCAGATTCTTTACCAGCTGAGCCACAAGGGAAGTCCAAGCATACTGGAGTAGGTAGCCTATCCCTTCTCCAGCAGATCTTCCTGACCCAGGAATCGAACCAGAGTCTCCTGCATTGCAGGCAGATTCTTTCCCAACTGAGCTATCAGGGAAGACCATGACAAACCTTGACAGCATATTAAAAAGCAGAGATATCACTTTGCTGACAAAGGTCTGTTTGGTCAAAGCTGTGGTTTTTTCCAGTAGTCATGTACAGATGTGAGGGTTGGACCATAAAGAAGGTTGAATGCTAAAGATCTAATGTGCTGGAGTAGACTCTTGAGAGTCCCTTAGATACCAAGGAGATCAAACCAGTCAATCCTACAGGAAATCAACCCTGAATATTCATTGAAAGGACTACTGCTGAAGCTCAAGCTCAAGCTTCAATACTTTGGCCACCTGATGCGAAGAGCCAACTCATTGGAAAAGATCCTGATGCTGGGAAAGATTGAAGGCAAAAGGAGAAGAGGGCAAAAGAGAATGAGATGGTTAGACAGCATCATTGACTCATTGGATATGAATTTGAGCAAACTTCAGGAGACAATGAAGGACAGGGAAGCCTGGTGTGCTGCAAACCATGGTAGTCACAAAGAGTCAAACACAACTTAGTGACTGAACAACAACAAATATTCATTATGGGCTTCCCAGATGCCTCAGTGGTAAAGAATCTGCCTGCCAACGCAGGAGACACAGGAGATGTGGGTTATATCCCTGCATCAGGAAGATCCCCTGGAGGAGAAAATGGCAAAACTGGTCCAGTGTTCTTGCCTGGAGAATCCCATGAACAGAGCAGCCTGGCGGGCTGCAGTCCATGGAGTTGCAAAGAGTCAGGCATAACTAAGCAGCTGAGCACAATGGCACAATATTCCAAAACATATATACATGTATGTGTGTGTATTTATATATATACATATATATATAATATTTATGGCTGAATAATATCCCAGTAGGGCTTTTCCAGTGGCTCAGTGGTAAAGAATCTGCCTGCCAATGCAGCAGATGAGAGTTTGATCCCCAGGTCAGGAAGAGCCCCTGGAGAAGGAAATGGCAACTCACTCCAGTACTGTTGCCTGAGAAATCCCATGGACAGAGGAGCCTGGTGAGCTACAGTTCATGGGGTTTTAAAAGTGGGACACAACTTAGCAACTAAACAACAACATTCCATTCCATATATATATATATATATATATAGTCACATATTATTTATTCATCTCTTGACGGACATTTAAATTCCTTCTATGTCTTGGGTATTGTAAATATTGCTTCCATGAACACTGGGATTCAAGTATCTTTTCAAGTTAGAGTTTTCTCCACATATACACCCAGGAGTGGGATTGCTGATCATATGGTAGTTCTAGTTTTACTTTTTTAAAGAACCTCCATACTGTTCTCTGTGGTGGCTGTACCAATTCACATTCCCACCAACAGTGTAGGAAAGTTCCCTTTACTCCACACCCTCTCCAGCATTTATTATTTGTAGACTTTGATGATGGCCATTCTGACAGGTGTGAGGTGATATTTCATGCCACTTTTGTTTGGCATTTGTCTCATAATCAGCAATATTGAGTATCTTTTCATATGCTTGTTGGCCATCTGTGTGTCTCCTTTGGAGAAATGCCTATTTAGCTTTTGTGCTCATTTTTAAATTAGATTGTTATTTTTTTAATAGTAAGTTGCATGAGTTGTTCGTATATTTGGAAATTGAATACCTTGTTGGTCACATCATTTGTAAATATATTCTCCCATTCTGTAGGGCATCTTTTTATTTTTCACTTATGATAATATAAGGTAACTTTTATGAGAGTTACTGGACTTGTACAATTTACTGTAGTACAGTTTTTGTTTATTCTAGCTAGGTAGAATCTCCTGGTATTTGAGTGCTGAGTTTCACTGGTCCCAAATGTCATTTTTATTTTTTTCTGATTATAAAAGCAATACATGCCTGTGTATTCATCTTTTCACAAACAGTAACTGTATATATTTTGTAGAGAGGAACTAACTATAGTGACTGAGAGCAAAATTCAGGAATCAGGCAAAAATGTGGTCACAATCATGTCCCTGTCATTTATTAGGGGAGTTATTTTAGACAAACAAGTAACTTAATTGTGCCAAGCTTCAGTTTCTTTATCTGTAAAAGTGGGCAAAATACTTATCTCTTGGAATTATTGTGAAGCCTCAATTAAAGTGCTTAGCACATGCTAAGCACTGATGAGTACTCAATAAGTGCCCTATCCTAGCAGGGATGGGGAGGAGCTTAGAGGAGCTTTTACCCTTCCTTTACTAAGCTATCTAAGAACAACTTGGCAGGTTCTCCTTTCTTGGCTTCTCCAAGTTTCTGGGATTCTCAACTGAAATAGCAGAGATGCATCTGTCTTCTCAGTTCTGCAGCTTAAACCTGATGGACTCTAGACATTAAGCCACCTTTTTAGACATGAATAATCCCTAATTCATTTTCCTACTTGTTATTAAAAGAACAAAATCAAATTAGCATTGACTAAGCTGTGCCTGCTTTCCAATGCTATGCTGCTGATTTCAATCTTGATTCAATATATGGTCTCAGAAGTTCCCAGTGTCACTAGAGCAAAGCTACTCCCTCCCCCATGCAAATAATATCTTGACAAGAACACAGTATCTTGATATGCAAAGTGTTATTCAGTTTACAAAGCATGTTCACACTATTGTATCACAGAACCATGGAAAGCCATGTGAAACCCAAGTACTGGAACTATCAGGATCCCAAAGCTAACAGGTGGCATAACCGGGCCCAATCTCAAGATTTCTGAAGATAAGTTTTCTAATTTCTTATTCACTACCTCTCTCCTCTAGCCATCCAGACTCTGGTCAACATCTTGGACAGCAGTTCTCAGATTGGGGTTTATACAAGGATCATCTACATAGTCTGGGAAAATGCAGTTACACGGGTCCAAGCTTCAGAGATTCAGATTTACTAATTCTGGCATGAGGTCTGGGAATTTGCAGGTTTCATCAGCTCCCAGTTAATTCTGATATGGTGGCACACCAGGAGAAACCTTGAATTCTTATAACTCTGTTCTCAGTCTAACCCATGACACCACTCCTCCAAGAATGTTCTCAGAGAAAATCAGACTACTTTTCAATACTCTTCACAGACATAGAGACAACGTCAGTCAGCTTAGGCTAAGTAGTGCAACAATAACAAGACTCCCAGCATCACTGGCTTACAAAGCGAAGGCTGATTCACTGACTCACAATTATATCTCTATGAACTGGCCAGGAACATACTACATTCCCCTTTCTTTTGGGGACCAAGACTGACGAACAGTCTCTATGTGGGATATCATGATGTCACAGTACGGGGAAAAGGGAGATGGCAGAATCTCACGATGGCTCTTTAAGCTTTTGCTGGGGAAGAATGCCCTATGTCATTTCTGCTTACATTTCACTGATCAAAGAAAATCAGATTCCCAAGCTTGCTGATAAGGAGTCAGGAAGTAAACTCCTCCCTTAGAAATGGCTGGGAGCTAATAGCTCTCGTGCTTATTTTCACAATAACATACTGAATGGATCACAGGGACCTCATCTGAAGTGTTGAGTAGGTCTAACTGCCCATTTTTCCTGGGCTAACTAAGATCCCTTCTTCAAACTAATTATCTGATGACTAATCTTCATATTTTGCCACCCATAATGCCCTCCCACTTTTAATTTAACTATCCTCTTCAGGTATTATGTTCTACCTTGTATTGTCTTATGGCTGAATACTTTTGATTATTTAAACATCTAAGGGTCTAAATTTCAAATTCTAAAGAAACGTATAGCCTTGTTAATATTTCCCCATGTTAAGAAATGTGCTTTAATATATTTAAGGATAACTCTGGGTCAGACAGTGATCCTCTGTATCTTACAATGTCTATTTCTGCTTTTACAGCATACCAGTGGCTGCTGGCCACATGCTTCAATCAAAGGCAATTTTCCTCTCTCTGTTTAGCTCTGGTTCCCAGCCAGCAGAAAGAATAACTTTGAAGCTTTCCCATTTTTGTAATAAACAGGCACTTCAAATGCTAGTGTCCTGTTCACCATTATAATTCATCTTACATTTTTTCCCTTTCTCTGCACCCTCCCAGGCAGATGATGGTTGGTTCACAATAAAGTTGAAGTGTCTGTTTTGTCCCTGGGTCTACAAAGAATGAACTTTGCCAGAGTAATCTTTCTTATTTTCTCTGCTGAGTAAATAGGTGTTGGATTATATATGACTCTAATACATCTATAGAGAATATGATCAGTAAAGCTAAGACTTACAAGGCATACCATTAAATGTACCTCACTTCAAACCAACTGACACATTTTTTAAAAAGGCAGCTGACAAGGACTGTGTAAGAGTTTTCATGATAAGCTATATTTATTCACAATGTGATTTTCTGTCATGGGGGAATTGCAAATTTTATTTGAAATTGTGGCTCTAACCTAATAAAATACATATAATATTTGTAAAAACCACTGTAAAATGAAAGTGAGCTCTGAAATACAAATACATATTCATTGTCTCTTTTTTCTTTTCATCTCTCTTTTAAAAATTTAATAATATTTCCAATTATTTTATTAATGAGCTCTGATCCATCCAATCCATAAAGGTATAATGAATGTCTATTATGTATCAGGCCCACTTCAGGACACCAGGAAGCATGTGACAAACAAAACTCAGCTGCTACCATCATGGAAACTGCATTCTAATGAGTACACACATCACCTTTCATCTTGGTTTTTCTACCCATAATACACATTTATTTATAATATATTAAACTGAACACTTACTATGTGCCAGGCTTAGTAGTTTGAAATGCTAGAGATAGAGAAGTGAATAAAACCAACAAAAATCTCTACATTCTTGGAGCCTGCAGTTAGTGGGAGAAAATTGATCATGAAAATATGTCAGAGGTATGTAAGTACTATGGAGAAAAGTAAGAAAGGAGAGGAGAAATAAGGATTGCTAGGGAGTGCAATTTAAACAGCATGCCTGAAATTGATTAGGAAGAGAATGATGCAAGTATCTTAGCTAAGAACAGTCCAGGGAAACATAACAGCAGGTGCAAGAGCCCTGAGGCAGGAGAAGAGCATTTTCAAAGGGCAGCTAGAAAGTTCTAATAAAGGTGAGAATATACACACATACAGCATGAACACGTCTAAGCTGGCTTCTATTTGTGGAATAATAAACACTGAATCATCAACTGGAATAATGCAGAAGTGGGCAGACAGCACAGGATCGAAGCTGAAAGGATCTTGCAATTATTCTTATCACCTAAAATAGATACATGATGATGAGAAGAAGGTTAATAGAAACGACTGTGTGAAAGGTCTTCATAACCTGTCTCTGCATGAATAGCACCCTTCTAAAAAAACATATTGTATCCAGATGTTGACTACCAGATGAGTAAAAGTCTTTATCCATTTTAATCCAGATGTTTAAAGTGTTTAGATAAAGAAAAACAAGCACTCTCTGGAGCCAATCTTATGTGGTCAGTATTGACTATAGTACAACGACTCCTCTCCCTTTTTTACTTCCTTTTTACAAAGGCTATA
Source organism: Redunca redunca (assembly GCA_006410935.1). NCBI lineage: Eukaryota > Metazoa > Chordata > Mammalia > Artiodactyla > Bovidae > Redunca > Redunca redunca. Next base: position 347,884 of record SJYQ01002726.1, on the reverse strand, counting down.
ATTCTCAGGGAGCTCTATAATTTCCTAGGTGTCTTATCCTCAATTTATTCCTGTTTTTCTACATCTTTTGTAAAATAAAACAAACAGCTCTCTGGACCAACATCCTGAAAGAGAGTTGGTGGTATAGCAAATGTCAAAAAAAAAAAAAAAAACAACCCTAAATTTATATATTATAAAATCCTAAGAAAAATTTCTGACCGTAATAATTACTATACATGATTATTTCAGTGCTGCAATTCTACATCAGTATTTTGTGTTGGTTTATAATAAACAAAACAGTCATTGTGGTGCTGTCATTATTGTTGGTAGAGGTGGTGGTAGGAACTCAAATTTTTTATTAAATAAACTTCTTCATACTTTCCTTTTAAAAAGGTCACCACTGGAAGGATGAGGGGAAGGCACGGTTGGGAAGTTTGGGATGGACAAGTACACACTACCATATTTAAAATGGAAAACCAACAAGGACCTACCATATAGCACAGGGAACTCTGCTCAGTGTTATGTGGCAGCCTGGATGGGAGGGGAGTTTGGGGGAGAATGAATACATGTATAGGTATGGCTGAGTCCCCCTGCTGTTCACCTGAAACTATCACAACATTGTTAACTGGCTATGAAAAGTACAAGCGTGTCATGTCTGAATCTTCGTGACTCCATAGACTATAGCCCGCCAGGTTCTTCTGTCCATGGGATTCTCCAGATAAGAATACTGGAGTGAGTAGCCATTTCCTTTGCCAGGGGATCTTCCTGACCCAGGGATCAAACCCAGGGATCCAGCATCGTAGGCAGATTCTTTACCATCTGACCCACCAGGGAAGCCCCTCCCCCATATCAAATAAGTTTTAAAAAATAAAAAGCCCACAACTATTAAGCATTTTAGGACTGATGATTAGAGGTATACTGATAATTCCTACAGTTTTATCAAAGTAACTAATAAAAATATTAGGAGACCACAAAGCATTGCTTGGGAAAAAAAAAAAAACTTGTGCCTTGAAAATGGACCAGAATTTGGATGCCAACACTGATACTTAGAAGCTCTTTAATGTTGGCAATTACTCAACTCCTCTGACCCTCTGTAAAAATGAGGAAAGACATTATACCCGTCCCACAGAGCTCTACAGAGGAAAAGGGAGTCTTACCTGTAAGATGGCCTACACAGTTCCTGTGCTCAATGGATGTGAGCTAATACTGTGAATAAATAACTTGGACATGTTTGCTCTTTTACACAAGAGTCTGGTTAAAAGTCATATATGAGGGATATTAATGTTACATATATCTTTTTCTGGGTCATCTTGGGTTTTTTCTTTCTGGGGAGGAAAGGGGTCAGAGGGCAAGGAAATCCTTCTGGGTTTCATGAATAGGACATTGAGCACTGTATTAATTTCACCTTGGGCTGTTGATGATCAGAGGGAGCCACACTTTCCCAGACTTGGTTTTGTCCTCCCAGTAGGAACACATATCCACTTTGTGAAAATGAGATTTGCCCTTTGTTAATAAAATTCCACTTTATCTCAAATCAGAATTCTAAAGTGTATTAGTTTTAAAATGGTTAAATCATTTCTTCAATAGTTTAACTTCTTTTATACAGACAGTATGCGAGAGGAGAACCATTATTAAACACTCAAAAGGGGAAAAAAAAAAGGTCTCTCAAAGCAGGACTGGCTGTTTAATAAATAATCCATTGAATTCTTGCAGCCCTTTCTTTCAGATAAAAAGCAGCAGCAAGGCCTGTTAAAGAAACCCATCATGGCAAAATCCACACCCAACAGAAAGTGTCTAACAGACTGAGATGACAGTACAAAGGGCTGGGAGCAGCTCATCTTTGCAGAGAGAACAAAGGTGTCTCCAGCAATTAGAAGCATGTTTGTCTGCTTAACTGTGCTTGAGGGGAAGTCTGGGGAAGCCGTAGTTATTGGGGGTGCTATTGAGGTGCCCTTGCCCTAAGGCAGGTGGTAGGAGCATATTAGTGAAGGGAAAAAATAATGATCAAATCTACCAAGTTGGTATGGGATGATTTTAAATACGTGACAGCGTAACGGTGGTCTCATGATTTTTATTACCCAGCTGTTTTAATGTTTTATTTTTATCTGGTTATATAGATATATTCTTGTATGTTGATATTGAGATAAGCCGCAATGGAAGTAAAATTCTAAAGCAAATTCATCTCCGGGGGACCTTTGTTCATCTGGCAGCCGAGACTCTTACAATGTGGGACGGTTCTCCCATTTTAGAGTCTCTTGTCTCTGCTTTCACATCTGCATCCTACACTCTGGCCAGACTGACAAGTTTGTGGTCTCCAAATAAGACATGTCCTCTGAGAGTTTCAGCAGCTGCTTCCCCCCTCCTGGCTGGCCTCCTCCACACCCACAAGCATCTTCTCTTGCCAGGTACATGTCTACCATCAAGAGGCCTTCCTCACCTCCCCACAAAGAGTTCCTTGTTCCCTGGGGCTGCTTTCTCCCCAGGGTACCCAGTGCCATACTTTCCTCAGAGCTCAGAACCCTGTCAGCCCAATAACTGTAGATATTTACTTATGTCTCCCCATGAGACTGGAGATAGTCACCTCCCCATGCCAAGATCCAGCTAACCTTGACACAGAGAGAGCCTCAGTCAATAAATTAATGTAAATGAATTAATCAATCAATGAATACAAATTAATGTATAAAATCTATCTTCATAAAATAATATGAAGATTTGGGTTTGTCTTTATCCTTCCTTAAACTAGCATTAGCACCAGTGCTTTATAGAGAAAAAGCTGTTGTAGGCAGTTTGGTATGGGCAGTTAAGGATTTGTGATACCACTATCTTTTCCCATTCTCCCAAAAAATAGTCAGACCACGTTAGAAGTTGCTATCAGGGAGGGGTCTGTGGCAGTGAGGCCAAAGCCGACCCTCTCTTTTCTGAGTAGGTTTGAAAAAACTAATTTATGAAATGGAACAGAATTCAATCTGGAGTAATTAAGTTGTCCCATTTTGTTCACTGGGAAAAAAATCTGTATTCAAATCTTCAATAGACTGGTGTGAAAGTATTAGTTGCCCAGTCATGTCCAACTCTTTGTGACCCCATGGACTGTAGCCCACCAGGCTCCTCTGTCCATGGAATTCTCCAGGCAAGAATACTGGAGTGGGTAATCATGCCATTCCCTTCACCTGGGGATTTTTTCAACTCAAGGATCAAACCCAGGTCTCCTGCATTTCAGGCAGATTCTTAACCATCTGAGCCACACACACACAAATAGAGTTTCAGGTGTAGGACTGTTAATATGAACGACTTCAGGCCAAGAATGAGAGTCTTGAAAAATGAAGGCTAAAGGCATTCACGTGGAGTTTGACGTGACTCATCTGTGGCTCTCAAGCCACAGTCCCTGAGAGCACATGGAAGCTGGTGAGAAGACATGGACACAGAGACGAGAGGCCAGCTCAGAAGCACCCTAACAAGGCGTCCTGAAACTGGGAAGCCACCAACTGCTCTGGAGAAGTAGACAGACTTCCTCAACATAGTCCTTCCTCACTCAGAGAAAAGTACCAGATGAGGAGCCAGGGTTAAAATGGTAGCTGTAGGACCACCCTGCTTTTCAGCTTATCCCAAAAACCTTGGTGGTCTTGGTATTTCACATAAAAATATTTAATCAATATCTACCCCCAAGTGTAAGCCCTGTGGTGCCACCACCACGTGGCAGGAGGAGCTGTCAGTCTAGTAAGGGGAAACAGATAAGTGAACAAATTAATACAGTAATGTGTCCTAGAAAACATAGACGGTTCAGGTTGCCATGTGCCATCAAGGAAAACTCAGATACTTCATCAGGGTGCCTTAAAGGGTCAGCAAAGAGTCCAAAGAGGAGACAGCTCCAGAATGAAGGTTTGAGAAATGATGATGGTTGCTACGATGCAGGGCTCAGGTGGGAGCAGAGTCTGAGTGGGTGAAGGAGAACTACGGGGCAAGGTTCACTCTCCAGGAGAGTATGTTTAGGGGACTTCCAACAGTCAACGGGAATAGAGTACTGAGTGTGTGGGACGAGCACTGTTGCTGGGGTAGGTAGGAGGCTGGGTAGGTAGGTAAGCCTGATATTTAAGGCTTCCATGTGCCAGATTGGGTGGTCTGGCCTCTAGCCTATAGGTGATGGCAGTCCCTGAAAAGGATCAGAAAGGTGAGAGGGCTCTGAAATGAAGGAATTTCTTTACTTTTTAACTCACATGTTATCCCTTGGCCCTCAGGCCCTTTTATAATAAGAGTTTGAGTTAAGCAAGCACTCATGCTAAGCACCAGAAGCTTTCAGTATCTATAACTCACTTCCACTCACTTGCTCCTGTCCTATCTAATCTGCTTGACACATGCTTTTAATTGTTGTCTGAGATACTTGATTAGCTCAGCACCAAACCTGTCCCTTCCTCCACGATGGTATGGTCTCCCAATTGGTCATGGAATACTAGAGAAGATTTATTTCCCTCCTTTTGCCTCAACACCTCATCACACAACTTAAAGACAACGTAGATTAAAACCTTGGCCTGATTTTCAAACCCTCGCATTTCACTAACTCTGAGTCCATCTTGTGCCATAATATACCCAAAGCCATGCACCAGGGATTTTATCCTAAGTTGCACCTGCATCAGGGTTACCTGGCCCCAGCCCAGACCTCCTGGGTAAAGATGAATAGGAAGTAGGTCCTGGGACTCTGCATCACAGCAAGGCCCCTAGGACATCTAATTTCATGTACGTCACCAACTGGTCTAGAGTTAGGCAAACTTACAGGAAAACATAGCCTCCTGAGTATCTTGAAAGCGACTGGCTCCACATGAAGGAAAAATGATTTAGGCATTTTAGGGAGCTAGATGTTTACAGTTCCCCAAAATATGAACTTCCTAAGCTGAAAACATAGTAATTACTACAAAGGCCTGTGTTGTTTGGCCAAACATGATCCTTTATTGTCTCACATCTCCCTCCCTCACTACCCTCACTTCTGATGTTGAGGTTACTAACCACACCTCTTCTTCCCAATGTCAGTTTCTTTCACCAGAAGCCTTGCTTGAAAGCGTCAGGAAAACACGTTGGTCTCTATTTGCTCACTGCAAAAGTCACCTATTCAGGAGGCTGCTGTTAACTCAAGCAGGTACCCTTGGCTCAGCTAGACAATAAATAACCCAGGTGGGCATTAAGGGGGGTGCTTAGGAGCTAAGAAAGACAGGGAGAATAAAGAACCTGAATCTTGGGGAGATGGGCTGGAGTTCACCGAGAATGAGGAATGTGGGCAGATCCTGGGAGTTCACACAAAGAAGACACCCTGGCCAGGGGAGGACTGAGAGTATTGACCTTAAGACAGAATGTGGCATAATGGGAGTTAACAGCAAATTTAATATTGCACAGTGTTCAAAGAAGCCTTTTTCTTTGTGGAATGAAAATGAAGCTATTTCACTGGATATAAAAAAAATGGCAATATTTCTGACTGTCCTTGTGTATTTTTAGCTGTCGAGATGAGATGACTATCTTATAACCATAGTTAATGCATGATTTTCAATGGTTCAGATTTTCCATGTTGCAGATTTGGGTGTGACATTTTGGGATCTCTTTGTGTTGAGGGAAGATAGATGTCTTTCTTTGTTAATGATTTAGAATAAATTTCATCTAAGTTCTAACAGATTTTGTTCTTTTCTAAAATGACAAAGGAGGAGGAAAAAAATAGGGTTAGATGGCATTTCAAAGCCATCTTGTCCAGTCCCCTTCCCCAAGTGGAGAAGGAAGCCATTTGAGCCATTTTGGACACTAATTCGTTTGGACATAAATGCCATGACATTCAAACAGAACACCCACGTCTGGGCTGCTTCAGACACCCAAATACAAGAGGTGCTAAAATGAGGGACACATGAGGCTTTGGGCATAAAACATATGTCAAGTCAAGGCATAAATTTACTGGTTTATTGATTTTAAAGAGTTCATGCTCACTTCCAAGAACTGTGGTAAAAGGACACCGTTTTGTGATCAGTCATTCCAACAGACTGATACAGTTTGGTACTGCATCTCCATACAGCACAATGTTGGAACACTGGGAATAATTCTGTTTTGCAATTCAACAAATGTATATGACAGATTTTTAAAGGCATTTTAGAAGGAGCAGATTTGTGTTAGATAAAAGGCACTCTCATAGTCTGCTTGTGGGAGGATAAATTGTACAAATTCATGACATTATAAACTTTGTGAGGATAGAAACTGCCTCATTCACATGACTTTTCTCCAGTGTCTATTACCGCCTGAAAATTACAGGTGCTTAGAAATATTTGCTAAATACATACATAAATCAATGGGAGTTTGGCTGTAAGTTTGGACCCACCATTTAGCCTTTAGAAAGCTTGTCTAAAGAAATAAACATGAATGAGATCAAAGATTCAGCTATGCAGAGTCTCATTGTGATGCTGTTAGTGATGTCCAAAATTGTATGAGGGATAAACGTAAAAACTGGGTTGGGGGTGGGAATAACAGTCCATCTGTGTAATACGGTGCTAGCAAGGTTATTAAAGTGGTATTATATTAAAGTATCTAATGACAAAAAAAGATGAAATAGGTTGATAAAAGTAGATTACCAACTTTTAAAAACTATATGATTTATCAAAAATGACTACAGCATTTATCACAGGATCCTAGAATATTTCCTCATTTTTGTTTATTCTCTACTTTCTAGAAATATCATGAATATATATTATATATATTTGTAGCAATAAAATATTATTAAAGGTATAATATAATTTAAAATCTTTCACCTCTCTCTACCTCTCACCTCAAAACTGCACCTTGATTCCTGAAATTAATACCTCTACTTATTAAGCTATATCAGAGGTCATTAATCAGTTTCTTAGTTTTATTAATTTGTTTAGTTTAGAAAAAAATTCAAAGAAAGACTAAGAGTTTAAAAGGTACATATGGACAAATGTGTTAATACTTATTAAGAAATGGCACTTCTGAAATCAAGTAAAAATTTTGATGCCATTGGGAAACATAGTAACAAGCCAAAATTTAATCAAACAAAAGGAGATTTGACTGTAATTCAGAGAGCTGAAGAAGGGAAGACTCTGCTTTGTGTGGCATGTTCTAAGAGCATCCACTGCGGTCAGCCAGGATCTGAAATCCCCACATACAGGGGCCTGATGCCTCTGGTGGGGAGATGTGGCTGTGAAGACCGCTGTTAAGATGCCTGGTGACTATGTGGGATGATCACTGTGCTCAGACCAATGAAATAGGTGGATCAGCACCAATGGCCTTGCTTTCTTATCAGATGGCATCAAGCTCACTGTCTTAGCGTGCGGCTACCCTGGTGGCTCAGACAGTGAAGAATCTGCCTGCAATGAGGAAGACATGGGTTTAATCCCTGGGTCAGGAAGATCCCCTGGAGAAGGGAATGACAATCTATTCCAATATTCTGGCCTGGGAAATCCCATTGACAGAGAAGCCTGGTGGGCTACAGTCCATATGATCACGAATTAGACATGACTGAACGACTAAAACTCACTCACTGTAACAAAATGCCCATAGACTGGGTGGCTTAAATAACAATCACTTCTTTCTCACATTCTAGAGGCTTAAAAGCCCAAGGTTAAGGAGCTGGCAGTTTCCACTGGGGGAGGCACTCTTCCTGAATTGTAGACAGCCACTTTCTGTGTGCGTACAGCTTTTGCTCACTGCATGTAAAGAGAAAGTTTTGGTGCCTCTTCTTCTTACTGTTGTTGTTGTTCAGTCATTAAGTTGTATCTGACTCTTTGAGACCCCTTGAACTACAGCACGCCAGGCTTCCCTGTCCTTCACTATCTCCCAGAGTTTGCTCAAACTCCTCTTGCTATAAGAGTACAAATCCCACCATGAAGGCTCCATCCTCATGACCTCATCCAATTCTATTTACCTTTCAAGGCCCAATCATCTAACACTGTCACACCAGGAGTCAGGACTTCAACTCATTAATTTGAGGGGACACAAATATTCAGATCATAGCACTCACCCTTCCTTTTGCTACTTTCTAGTCAGCTGTAGTTGAAAATGCAACTTTGAAGAAGGGATAAATGAATTTTGCACAATGGGCACAGAACAAAGTCTAGGGTATGGAGCTGGCTGGTGTACAGCAGAGACCAGGGAAGGAAACATGCTACTGAGAAGGAGGTAGCTATACTGAGAACCTTGTCAGTGCCAAGCTTGGCTTCTTGTATCATGTGTTCCAAATCTCACATTCTTTCTAGGAGCTGGAATTATGGTTTTTATGGTCCACATTTTCCCCATGAGGAAAACAAGGATCAAACAGGTTAGGGCCCACAGCTAAGATATAGGTAGAACTGACTGCAGAAACTAGAGCTGGCTGACTCTGAAGCTAGTGCTCTTTCCACGTAATGTAAATCACTGGAACTGAATTTCTATGAGAGCAGGGATCTTTGTCTGACTTGCTTACCATTGTATACCAAGCATTTAGCACTATCCACATAGTGAGTGTTCAGAAAGTGTTAGCTGAATGAATGAGTAAATGAACTAATCAAGACAAAACTACAACTGGCATGGAAACATCAACAGTCTTACATCTTTCTTCTTGAGCGGAGTCTCCAGAGAGATTGCAGATTGAACCCATCAAAACTGGGTGGCTGTGTCTTGGCTTGCCAAGAGTTCAGAAATGGCAAAGCATGCACATTATCAACATTGTTCATCAAAGTAATTAATTGCTAAAAGATGACCTGGCTAGGGGCTTCCCTGGTAGCTCAGCTGGTAAAGAATCCTCCTGCAATGCAGGAGACCCTGGTTCAATTCCTGGGTTAGGAAGATCTGCTGGAGAAGGGATACGCTACCCACTCCAGTATTCTTGGGCTTCCCTGGTGGCTCAGCTGGTTAAAGAATCCACCTGCAATGCGGGAGATCTGGGTTCAGTCCCTGGGTTGGGAAGATCCCCTGGAGAAGGGACCTGGCTAGGGAAGGATTCATTCTGGTTGGAGGGATGATTCCCACATGACAGTCTTGACTCTGCAGGCTCTTCTGTTCTCCTGAGGCTGCCCATTCAGTCTCTCACTTCCTTCCCTACAGCTGCCCACTGGGACAGGACTGCTGCCAAGCAGAGTAAAGTCCAGGGCAAGCTGCCATCGCTGATGCAGCTGACCTTATGTCTTACTCCTTTGCAGCTGGCTTCACACTTTATTTCAGCCCTGTCCTTGAACACGGTTCAAGTGAAAGTGGTTTAACATTTTAGTCAGTCCCTAATTCAGCACATTCTCAATTCAATTTAAACAATGCCAAACAGTATTTATAGTCATCTCGCATAAGCAGCTCCTTGGAGCAACTTCATTGGAAATACTCCTCCATGCAATTTCTGTTAGAGACTTTAGGACTGTAGAAAAGACCAGAATTGACTGAATTCTCATAGATCAGTGCTTCCATGTATGCTGAGGACAAGGCTAGACCTCTGCACCTGCATATGTTTGCATTGGGCACCTAGAATCAATACCCAAAGCAAATTTTGTTTATGTTGTTTGAATGCCAAAATACAGCTCAACTGTGAACAAAGCACTTGAACTCTATAAGCTTCAATTTCTTATTCTGTCAATTAGGGTCAACATAACCTTATAAAATTTCTGTGAGTGTTAAATGAAATAATGCAGCGCCTGGAGTTCTCTCATTACTGATCCTGAGAGGACATGTGGTTCCTCTATTACGCAGCATGAGGTGGCCCCTCTGGAATCAGTACCCAAGTCTCCCAACTCTCTGTTCACGTGTTATCCTCTTGTGCTGTGTTAAATCACTTCATTCATGTCCGACTCCTTGTGACCCTATGGACTGTAGCCTACCAGGTTCCTCTGTCCGTGGAATTTTCCAGGTAAGAATACTGGAGTGGGCTGCCATACGCTCCTCCAGGGGATCTCCCCAACCGAGGGATCAAACTCGCAGCACCCGCATCTCCTACACTGACAAGTGTATTCTTTACCACTCGTGCCACCTGGGAAGCCCCTGTTATCTTGTTGCACCTTCTCAATTTCTGACAGGAAGCAGAGCACATTTTGTAGCTTATCCTGGCAATTTTCAATCTAAAAAGCCAATCTGGTGTGTTTTTTTAAGAAAGAATAATATAGAGATTATATTTAAAAGAATTTTGTTCTTTGTTTCCAGAATGTTGAAATAGAGTTGGCCCTCCATAACCAGTTCAACCAACTGCGGATCCCAAAATATTAGAAAAAATATATTGCCGCTGCTAAGTCGCTTCAGTCATGTCTGACTCTGTGGGACCCCATAGACAGCAGCCCACCAGGCTCCCCCATCCCTGTGATTCTCCAGGCAGGAACACCGGAATGGGTTGCCATTTCCTTCTCCAAAGCATGAAAGGAAAACTGAAAGTGTAGTTGCTCAGTCACATCCAACTCTTAGCGACCCCATGGACTGCAGCCTACCAGGCTCCTCCGTCCATGGGAGTTTGCAGGCAAGAGTACTGGAGCAGGTTGCCATTGCCTTCTCCAAAATATTCTAGGAAGCTCAGAACATCAAAATCTGAATTTGCCATGCTCTGATAACTATTTACATAGTATTTGCATTCACTTTTCACTTCCATGCATTAGAGAAGGAAATGGCAGCCCACTCCAGTGTTCTTGCCTGGAGAATCCCAGGGATGGCGGAGCCTGGTGGGCTGCCGTCTATGGGGTCACACAGAGTCGGACACGACTGAAGCAACTTAGTAGCAGCAGCAGCAGCAGATATTTTAAGTAATCTAGATTGATTTGAAGTAAATAGGAGAATGTGCTTAAGTTATATGCAAATACTATGTCATTTTAATAAGAGACTTGAGCATCCATAGATTTAGGCATCCTCAGGAGGTCCTAGAACCAACCCTTTCAGATACAAAGGGACAACTGTACTTCAGCCTCCCCCCACCCCCATTTGTTAGTCATGAGCCTGGAGTGTAATTATTTTTGTGTTTTTCATGGAATAGTAACTTGTCCTTAACTCAGAAAGCAGATGTATAGAACTTTTTATTTTCCTATAGGAAAAAAAAGGCTGTGATTTTTTTTTTAATTCAAAAAACTGATTCCTAAGCCTGATACTGAATTTGGGGAAATTTGTGCTGCCAGATATTTTAGCAATCATTTTCATTCAATCAAAATATTATTCTAATAGGCTCACAAGAAATTCCTAATAGGTAATAATAAAAAGAGTCCACTGTGGGCTATTTGATTTTATTGGTGGTCAATTTCATTGCAGAATACCCAAATGAAGTGTCAAGTTACTTGACATTAGAAATCATCATTGAAATTCAAGGAACAGAGGAACAGGGTAAGGATGAAAGTGACTGCCAAGGATAACATCTGTGGAGCTCTCAACACTGCTCTGGGCTTTGCAACTGGGAAAGGTGTCCCCATATCTAAAGAGTAATATGTTACATAGTCAGCAAGAAGATAGTACTCTGAGGTTGGACAGGCCTGGCTGTGCATCTAACCAGCCCTGTGACCTTAAGCAAGTGAATATTTAAATGCCAGTTTTCACACCCCTGATGGGTATTATATTGGTAGTCTTACAGGGTTACTATGATAATTAGATGAGATAATACAGGATAAAACTTAGGGAATCTGTTAGCATATGTGCTCAGTCGCTCAGTCCTGTCCGACTCTTTGCAACCCCATGAACTGTAACCAGGCTCCTCTGTCCATGGGATTTTCCAGGCAAGAACACTGGAGTGAGTTACCATTTCTTTCTCCAGTTAGCACGTGGCAAGTGCTTAAGAAATACCATATATTTACTTATTTGATGTCTTCTTGTTTGTTTGTTTAAATATCTGCTAAATACCAGGCTGGCTACAAATCCAGCAGGCATATTCATGAAACACCTCCAATCATCCTGTCCATCCTTCCTGTTCCAGAGTCTGATCAAGGCAGACAGACTCTATAGAGTGCCACCTCTAGCATTTGAGAGATGTGGCAGCAACTAGTTTCAATTCACTTTTTGCTGGTAACTTATTAGCTCCAGGCCTGGGGCAAGTAATTTAAAATCTGAATTTTGGGTGTCCTCATTTGTGAAAATGAGGGAAGTCTCTGAGAGATGTCATGAAGACCGATCAAAATAATACACATAAAGAACCAAGAACAGTGATAACAAAGTTTTGTCAAGCCTTCTTGTAACCTTTTCTTAGCATTATAATAAGAGTCACACCTGCATTATTTCTTTAATGTTTTAAACTACTAAATATCATTCCCAGTTTACAGGAGAGGAAATGAATGCTCAGAAAAGTTAATTTCCATATCTGAGGTCACACAGCTCATAGGCACCAGAACTAGAAACTGAACCCACTCTGTCTTACTCCAAAGGCCAGGGCACATTACCCCCTCCTTATACCACCTCTCCTGACCCCTTAAATAATATGGGTCACAGTATGATTCAGTGTCTAAAACAACAGATCCATGAGGCATTTGACTGATTCTCTGAATGGCATCCTCTATGAGATTTCTTCAGTCTGAAATCAATATCGATCTTTGGACCAGGGGAGTGGGCATACCAGGACTTTCTCACTGAATCTTATCATAGTATTAAATATAAAAGATGTGTCTGCCCCTTGTTCTGGGTATGTGAAGTGTATCATTATCATATTATATCTAACAACTAGTTTGTTCTAGACATGCTGGGAAAGGCTTTTCGGAACCTCTGGAACTGCTTTCAAAATCAGTGTAGCCCTAGGATGCAACCTACCCCCACCCCCACCCCCCAACCNCACACATACAACAAGGAGTAGGGACTGGTTGAACTCATCAAAAATGATATATATAGGAAACAAATACAATTTACTGGAACTCTGGAAATCAGCTAAATTTCCTCTAAAAATCCTTCAGCCTTTAGGATAAATAATAAGTTGTAGGAAAATATAAAAGTAACATCCTTCTGCTGTGGAAAAATGTCATTACCTACTGCTAATGGTAAATGGGAAGAGCTTACACTACCTAAAAGATGTTCCCATGTTCTTAACTTGCTTCAGTTTGGAGCCCACCAGTGTCTGTTTTAACCACAGGAGTTTCCCTCCTCCCTTTTGTACCCACTGGCAGGAAAAAGATGGAGTTCTTTGGAGAACTACTGTGCTGAAATCTTCTCAGTACATTAAGCTGGAATGTTTTACTGAATCTTATAGCTCCATAAAACCTGAATTAAAAGTATGAGTACTACTTGCTCACTTCCTGATCCATCTTCCTGGAGAAGGGCAACATTCTTCCTGGTCATTTCAAAACTCTCTTGTTTTGACAGCAACCTAATTTGGAAGCAGTGACTGCTAACAATTAGGAAGAATTGGGCCTTGGTAGTTTTGGGCCAGCTCCACAGCCATAGCTTATTCAGGCAGCTGAGAATCCATCAAACGGAAGATTGTGGAAGGGTGGCCATTAATCCCCACAGCGTTTCCTTTTCCAAAATATTTTAGTCCTGGCATTAACATCTTGGTTCAGGATACTGTATGCAGCCAACTGGAATGACCAGACAAATCCCTGCAGGGTGGGTACACATTATCTCATTGATAAAATACTACTCCCGATAAAGATGGAGTGAAACCTTTAGAAGTTTCTAAAGGTTACCAAGTAGAAGCCATAAGTTGTATGTAATTTAACAAATATCTGATGATTATCTACTAGCTCTTATACACACCAGGGTTCTTGGCCTTCCCTAATTAATAGAAATTGACTAGAGGCCAGACAAGAAATTCAGGCAAGGCTTTATTGGGACCCCTGCTGTAGCAGGTAGCAGTGAGAACAAGCAGCAGGATCCCTTACTCCCCGCCCTGAATGGGAGTGAGCTGAGGTGAGGCTAAGGGTATGTCCAGGGATGGCTTAGGTTATTCGGTGGTGTTAAGTGTAGGAAACATATGCAGCACCCTGCTTTTGCTCCCGGCTTTTCAGAAGTGGCAGTTGGGTTTTTTGGCCTTTTCGTATCTTTGTCTCCAGAACCTGCCCTAACTGCACATGCATGCGGTTATTTCTAGTCCCGTATAGCAGGGGTCCCCAACCTCTGAGACCTAGAAGCCTCATAATCTGAGGTGGAGTTGATGCAATAATAACAGAAATAAAGTGTTCAGTAAATGTAATGTGCTTGAGTCATCCCGAAACCACCTCACACAACTCCAGTCTGTGGAAAAGTTGTCTTCCACAAAACCGCTTCCTGATGCCAAAAAGGTTGGGGACCACTGCCATAGAGTTTCTTTGTCATTTGTAGCTCGAGGAGACATTTGTCCAGGTGCAAGCTTTACAGCCCTGCCTATCTCAGCTCCACATTACCTATTAGATATGTGAGCACTTGAGAAAGTTACCCAAATTTCCCAATCCTCAATTTTCTCATCTATAAGATGGAGAAAATAGAGCTCTTCATAAAGTTCTCTGTGGATTAAATGAGATAATCTATGTACATAAATTAATATTTGTAGGTGTTAGAATAATGCTTAGCACATGGAAAATGCCACACAAATGACTTTTCATTAAATAAAATGCTTTGTCTAGTGATGTAGCGACTGAACAACAAGTGCCTGACAGATAAAAAGCCTTCAATAAATGCTTGATGCTATTCTTTTTTTCTAATTGTAGGCTAATTACTTTACAATATTGTGGTGATTTTTGCCATACCTTCACATGAATCAGCCATGAGTGTACATGTGTGCACCATCTTGACCCTCCCTCCCACCTCCCTCCCCATCCCATCCCTCAGGGTCATCCCAGTGCACCAGCCCTGAGCACCCTGTCTCATGCATTGAACCTGGACTGGCTATCTATTTCACATGTGATAATATACATGTTTCAATACTATTCTCTCAAATCATCCCACCCTCGCAGTCTCCCACAGAGTTCAAAAGTCTGTTATTCACATCTGTGTCTCTTTTGCTGTCTCGCATATAGGGTCGTTGTTACCATCTTTCTAAATTCCATATATACACATTAATATACTGTATTGGTGTTTTTCTTTCTGACTTACTTTGTTCTGTATAATAGGCTCCAGTTTCATCCACCTCATTAGAACTGATTCAAATGCATTCTTTTTAATAGCTGAGTGATACTCCATTGTGTATATGTACCACAGCTTTCTTATCCATTCATCTGCTGATGGACATCTAAGTCGGTTCCATGCCCTGGCTATTGTAAACAGTGCTGTGATGAACATTGGGGTACACATGTCTCTTTCAATTCTGGTTTCCTCACTGTGTATGCCCAGCAGTGGGATTGCTGGGTCATAAGGCAGTTCTATTTCCAGTTTTTTAAGGAATCTCCACATTGTTGTCTCCATAGTGGAGCTATGTTATCTCCATAGTGGCTGTACTAGTTTTCATTCCTATCAACAGTGTAAGAGGGTTCCCTTTTCTCCACACCCTCTCCAGTATTTTTTGTTTGTAGACTTTTGGATAGCAGCCATTCTGACCTGTGTGAGATGGTACCTCATTGTGGTTTTGATTTGCATTTCTTTGATAATGAGTGATGTTGAGCATCTTTTCATGTGTTTGTTAGACATCTGTATGTCTTCTTTGGAGAAATGTCTGTTTAGGTCTTTTGCCCATGTTTTGATTGGGTCATTTATTTTTCTGGAATTGAGCTACTGGAGTTGCTTGTATATTTTTGAGATCAATTCTTTGTCAGTTGCTTCATTTGCTTTTATTTTCTCCCATTCTGAAGGCTGTCTTTTCACCTTGCTTATAGTTTCCTTTGTTGTGCAAAAGTTTTAAGTTTAATTAGGTCCCATTTGTTTATTTTTGCTTTTATTTCCATTACTCTGGGAGGTGGGTCATAGAGGATCCTGCTATGATTTAGGTCGGAAAGTGTTTTGCCTATGTTTTCCTCTAGCAGTTTTAGAGTTTCTGGTCTTACATTTAGATCTTTAATCCATTTTGAGTTTATTTTTGTGTATAGTGTTAGAAAGTGTCCTAGTTTCATTGTTTTACAAGTGGCTGACGAGTTTTCCCAGCACCACTTGTTATATATACCTTATATATAAGGTATATATAAGAATATACCTTATCGTTTGTCAAAGATAAGGTGTCCATAGGTGCGTGGATTTATCTCTGGGCTTTCTATTTTGTTCCATTGATCTGTGTTTCTGTCTTTGTATATCTTTGTCATCATCATCATCTCAGGCACTATGTTAGGCATAATGAGAAGAAACGAAAATGAAAAACATAGTTCTTCCACTTAAGGAGCTTCCCGTTAGTGAGGGAGTGAAACATGCAGCATATGAGAATGCATCCTGCTGGTCACTGACCTTGAAAGTAGAACCAGACTACGACAGTCCCTCCCCAATCCTGTCAGCCCCCAAAGAGAGTAATCAGCTGTGATACAATGATAGCACACCTCAGATAACTAGACGCAGGAGCTGCTGTAACTTTCAGATTTACGATGACAGTGAAAGTGAAAGTCGCTCAGTGTGTCCAACTTTTTGCAACCCCATGGACTATACAGTCATGGAATTCTCTCGGCCAGAATACTGGAGTGTGTATTCTTCCCCTTCTCCAGGGGATCTTCCCAACCCAGGGATCGAACCCAAGTCTCCCACATTGCAGGTGTATTCTTTACCAGCTGAGCCACAAGGGAAGTGATAAAACAATGGTGATATGGTGATAACGGAAGTGCAAAACGTGTAAGGGAAGAAAAGATTAATTCTGACCTTATCAAGAGATTCTTCAAGGAAGAGGTGGCATTTAAGAGAGTCTTTGAAAGATGACAAGAATCAAAACACATTGTCATGCTGTGGTTTCTTTCTCTTGCTATGATGAAGTTATTGGCCCTGAATCTCAGTGGACCCCCTCCCCACTGAAAACAACTATAAAACTGGACAAAATCTATGAGGCAACTGTTTACAGACACTGACTGACAAGTAGTGAAATTCTGTGATCCATAAGGGAAGGAGAAGTTATGAGACGCGTTACATGAAAGCCCTAATCATCTGCTTAGGAACGATATCCTGACCACTGCCCAAGCAAAGCATGGCAATTCCACTGAGCTGATGAGAAAGAGATCACAGTTTGGGCATACATAGCTACTGAAATCTGAAGAGCAGAGTCCATATACATGGCAATTGTGCAGAAGGGCCCCTAGGAAGCCTTTTTGAGAGTCTTCCACAGGCTTCACCTGAAGACTACTCTGTGATTATATAAGGTAGACAAAATGAGGCTTACTGGTTGCTGCTGCTGCTGCTAAGTTGCTTCAGTCGGGTCCAACTCTGTGTGCCCCCATAGATGGCAGCCCACCAGGCTCCCCTGTCCCTGGGATTCTCCAGGCAAGAACACTGGAGTGGGTTGCCATTTCCTTCTCCAATGCATGAAAGTGAAAAGTGAAAGTGAAGTCGCTCAGTCGTGTCCGACTCTTAGCGACCTCATGGACTGCAGCCTACTAGCCTCCTCCATCCATGGGATTTTCCAGACAAGAGTACTGGAGTGGGGTTCCATTGCCTCCTCTGCTACTGGTTGCTACACAGTCAAAATCAGAAAAAAAAATAATAATAGCAGTCAAGCATGCTAGAGAATATTGGTCAAATCTAGCCTAAGAGGACAAAATTCATTAGCATCCCAGATATTCAGCCAAGACACAAGAAAAACTGAGCCTAATAAGTATAGACTGTATCCTAAAATAAAGTATACTCTAAACCTATCCTAACAAAGCCTAACACCAGGACCTGACGAGATCTATAAGGAAAAACAAAGTTCGGAGGCTTAGTCTTGTCAAGTTAGAGCAGCTAAGCAAATACCTCAGGATTTGCACAGATCCATACTAAATAAATCATAAAATCAAGTCTACAAGGTTGAAGGTGATCAACCAGTAAGTGAACTATCTAATGGAACAAAATTAACACTCCTCAAAGGAAGATAAGACCCCAGAGTGGCTAAATGTATCATTACCCATATTCAGCATGTCACCAAAATTTACACACCCAAGGTAGGCAGGTGGGTGAGGAAAACCAGGAATGTGTAACCCATACTAAATAAAGAATGCATCAATAAAAATCAGCTAGAGATGTTAGATTCAGCACACAAAAATATTAAGACACATGATTGATACGTTTAGAGAATTAAATAAAAATGTTTAAATAATTAAAGAAATGCTGTCTTAATAATATCAACTCCTGTTAGAAAATAAAATTCTTTCTTATCAGTTGGCACTGTTAAGAGAACCAAAAGATAAGCCACAAATTGGGAGAAAATATTTTCAAAATATGTATCTGGTAAAGGACTTGTATTCCAAATATACCAAAGACTCTGAAAACTCAACAGCAAGAAAATAAATAACCACAGTAATGGAATTCCCTGGCAGTCCAGTGGTTAGGAATCTGCACTCTGACTGCCCAGGACATGACCAGGGTATGGATCCGATCCATGGTAGGAATTAAGATTTCACAAGCCATGCATGTGGCACACGCAAAAAAAGTAAAGAAACAACCAAATGCAAAAGCAGGCAGGAATTAGAACACCAAAGACACACAGATAACAAATAAGCATAAGAAATTACTAATATATTTAACATCATATGCCATTAGGGAG
Source organism: Redunca redunca (assembly GCA_006410935.1). Taxonomy (NCBI): domain Eukaryota; kingdom Metazoa; phylum Chordata; class Mammalia; order Artiodactyla; family Bovidae; genus Redunca; species Redunca redunca. Next base: position 329,409 of record SJYQ01002726.1, on the reverse strand, counting down.
CTGAATATTAAAACAACAGTAAGATACCACTATACACTTACTAGAGTGGCAAAAAACTGAAATTAAAATTTTAAAACCTGACGATACTGATGGCTACTAGGGATATGTCGTAAAAAGAACTCTCATTCATTACTGGTGAGAAATGAAAGTGGCATAACACTTTAGAAAACACCTTGGCAGTTACTTACAAAACTAACCATAATTACCACACAATCCAGCAATTATACTTCTAAGCATTTACCAAACTGATTTGGAAATTTACATTCACACAAAAGCTGCACATGAATGTTTTTAGTAGCTTTATTTATAATCACTCCAAACTGGAAGCAACCAAAAATGCCCTTCAATAGGTAGGGACATTTTTTTTTGTGAATAGGTAAACAAACTGATATATCCATACAATGGAATATTACTCAACAATACAAAGAAATGAGGGTAGCTCCCAGGATCCCAAAACTGGAGAGACTGTTTGGGAAACTAACAGTTGCCTGGGACAGTTGCCTGAGACTATTCTCCCACCCAAGCAAGGAAACTGAGACAGAATCCCACTGTTGCGGCTTTTGTGCTCCCCTCTGACCAGAAAGGCTGGTGAGAACTGGACGCTGTCCAGCCCAGTGGCACTGAAGCAGAGAGATGCTAGCCTACAGACTGTAGAGTAAAGCCAGTGGACTATAGGTCCATTGATCAGGAAACTTGGGACATGGGTCCACTTGAGTTAAGACGAGCAAAGAGCTATATCAGCTTTAGAGCTACTTCCCCCACTGCACCCAGGAAGGTAAGCTAATCTCTAGCCCTACTCATCGCTGAAAATATCCCCCAATCTGCCTGACCAAGGAACCGAACCAGAGCACACAGGAAACTGCTCAGCCCATGAAACAGCCCTCCTTACAGTGACACTTGAATGGAGAGCACAGCCCATGGCTTCCTTGAACTGCAGACCAAAACCAGTGACCTCACCTGATCAGGAGATCCCGTGCACACTCTTATCTGATCCAAATCCCCAAATGACAAGCTGTAGAAGCCCTGGGTTCTGTCCCAATGCCCTGCCAAGGCAAAGAAACTAATTCATAGTCCTACCTACCAGTGAATACAGTTTCCAATTCTAACCATGTATTAAGTCTGACCAGAGAATCCACACAACCAAAAAATCCATCCTACAGCCTCACTTGGGAAGGGAATCATGCCAGAAGTCCCATCCAATTGTTACCAGCCAGGGCACCATCCCTACTATGCCCAATCTCAGAGCTCAGTTTCCTTGACCAAATATATACCAGAGAGCAGGTCCTACCTGCACAAGGACTTACCAGGAGACATGTCTGGAAACCCAAACTAGGTAGACTGATGAAGATCTGTCTCTGCTAAAGCAAATCTGTAAAGTCTGGAAGAGGAAGAGAAAGGCAATTAGTCAAAGGTGCAGATAACAATATAAGAAACCATGGATCACAGAAAAACAGGTAAATATGAAATGAAAGGAAAAAAAAAAACTAACAAAGCTCTAAAAACTGATCACAAAAAATGGAGACATATGAACTGTCATGGGTTTCCCTGGTAGCTCAGTTGGTAAAAAAAAATCCAATTACAATGCAGGAGACCCAGGTTCAATCCCTGGATCAGGAAGATCCCCTGGAGAAGGAAATGGCAACCAGCACTAGTATTCTTGCCTCAGAAATCCCATAGACAGAGGAGCCTGGTGGGCTATAGTCCATGGGGCCACAAGAGTCAGACGTGACTTAGCAGCTAAACCACCACCACCACATGAACTGCAGAAAACAAATTAAAAATAATCCTCTTAAAGAATTTAATGAATTACAAGAACAAACAAACAACTAAACAAAGTTTGGAAAATAATGCATAAACAAAATGTTCAACAATATAATAGAAACCATAAAAAAGACCCTAAATCATAGAGTTTAAAAATACAATAAATGAACTGAAGAATTCAATGAACTTTCAAAAGCAGATTCAACCACATAGAAGAAAGAATCAGTGACCTAGAAGGTAGCACATTAGAAATTAATCAGTCAGAAGAAAGAAAAGAATGAAAAAGAGTGAAGAAAGCCTACCAGATGCATGCAACACAATGAAAAGAAACAGTATTTGCATTATGGAAATTACAGAAGAAGGAAAGAAAGAGAACGGGACAAAAAGTATATGTAAAACAATAATGCCTGAAAAGTTCCCAACCTGGAAAAAGAAATGAACATACAGATCCATGAATAGAATATAAACGCTAATGCTAAGCCACCTCAGTCGTGTCCAACTCTGTGCAACACTGTAGATGGCAGCCCTCCAGGCTCCTCCATCCCTGGGATTCTCCAGGCAAGAACACTGGAGTGGGTTGCCATTTCCTTTTCCAATGCATGAAAGTGAAAAGTGAAAGTCGCTCAGTCGTGTCCGACCCTTAGCATGGACTGCAGCCTACCAGGCTCCTCCATCCATGGGATTTTCCAGGCAAGAGTACTGGAGTGGGGTGCCATTGCCTTCTCCAAGAATATAAATAAAGAAGCTTAAATAAGTTAAACTTGACTAGGGCTACACCTATTATAAGGCACATTATAATAAAATAGTTAAAATTTCAAAGACTAAGAAAGAAATTTAAAGCAGCAAGAGAAAAACAGAATTTTCAAACAGGGGAACACTTTGGGTTCTTCAAGAGAAACATTTCAAGCCAGGAGAGAATGGGATGACATATTCAAAAGCTTGAAAGAAAGCAAGTGTCAACCAAGAACACTACACATGACAAAGCTGATCTGTAGAAATGAAAGCAAATAAAGACTTTCCCAAACAAAAAATCTCAGGAAGTTTATAACCTCTAGACCTGCCTTATATGATGTACTTAAGAGATCTTTAAGCAGAAGTTCAGTTCAGTTGCTCAGTTGTGTCCAACTCTTTGCAACCCCATGAATCGCAGCACACCAGCCTTCCCTGTTCATCACCATCTCCCGGAGTTCACTCAGACTCACATCCAACGAGTCAGTGATACCATCCAGCCATCTCATCCTCTGTCATACCCTTCTCCTGCCTTCAATCCCTCCCAGCATCAGAGTCTTTTCCAATGACTCAACTCTTCTCATGAGGTGGTCAAAGTACTGGAGTTTCAGCTTTAGCATCATTCCTTCCAAAGAAATCCCAGGGTTGATCTCCTTCAGAATGGACTGGTTGGATCTTCTTGCAGTTCAAGGGACTCTCAAGAGTCTTCTCCAACACCACAGTTCAAAAGCATCAATTCTTCAGCGCTCAGCCTTCTTCACAGTCCAACTCTCACATCTGTACATGACTACTGGAAAAACCATAGCCTTGACTAGATGGACCTTAGTCGGCAAAGTAATGTCTCTGCTTTTGAATAT
>SJYQ01002726.1:295105-325816 GCA_006410935.1 Redunca redunca | reverse complement strand
ATAAAGCAGAAATAGATGTTTTTCTGGAACTCTCTTGCTTTTTCCATGATCCAGCGGATGTTGGCAATTTGATCTCTGGTTCCTCTGCCTTTTCTAAAACCAGCTTGAACATCAGGGAGTTCACGGTTCATGTATTGCTGAAGCCTGGCTTGGAGAATTTTGAGCATTACTTTACTAGCATGTAAGATGAGTGCAATTGTGAGGTAGTTTGAGCATTCTTTTGCATTTCCTTTCTTTGGAATTGGAATGAAAACTGACCTTTTCCAGTCCTGTGGCCACTGCTGAGTTTTCCAAATGTGCTGGCATATTGAGTGCAGCACTTTCACAGCATCATCTTTCAGGATTTGAAACAGCTCTACTGGAATTCCATCACTTCCACTAGCTTTGTTCATAGTGATGCTTTCTAAGGCCCACTTGACTTCACTTTCCAAGATGTCTGGCTCTAGATAAGTGATCACATCATCATGATTATCTGGGTCGTGAAGATCTTTTTTGTACAGTTCTTCCATGTAGAAAGACATTAATTAACACCATACAGCATTAAAAAGTAGTATAAAACTTATGGAAATAGTAAATATGCAGCCAAAGTTAGATACTGTAATTTAGTAATGAAGTGAAGTGAAGTCGCTCAGTCGTGTCTGACTCTTTGTGACCCCGTGGACTGTATCCTACTAGGCTTCTCCGTCCATGGGATTCTCCACGCACGAGTACTGGAGTGGATTGCCATTTCCTTCTCCAGGGGATCTTCCTGACCCAGGGATCGAACCCGGGTCCCCCACATTGGAGGCAGACGCTCTAACCTCTGAGCCACCAGGGAAGCCCGATTTAGTAATAGTGATACATAATTTGCCTGTATCTCTATAGTTTAAAACTTTTTTAAACAAAAATGAACAGGAAAAATAACCCTAACTCTAATAATCTGTTATTAGTTACATAACATAAAAATATGTAAAATTTAACAATTACCTAAGATGTGAGGGAGAAGAGAAGCAAAAGTGTNATGAACAGGAAAAATAACCCTAACTCTAATAATCTGTTATTAGTTACATAACATAAAAATATGTAAAATTTAACAGTTACCTAAGATGTGAGGGAGAAGAGAAGCAAAAGTGTGAGATTTGGGAATTCTACTAAAGTTAAAGTTGCTAACAGCTTAAAATAGGATGTTGTAATTTTTAGATATTTTATGTAAGCCTCATGGTAATCACAAGGGAAAAACCCATAGCAACTAAACAAGAGAACATCATAAAGAAGTTAGAACATAATGACACCAGAAGACATCAAAACAAGAAAAAACAGTGGGATAAAAATACGGAAAAATGGATCTAAAAAACAACCAGAAAATAATTTTTAAATGGCAATACTAAGTCCTTACCTATCAATAATACTTCAAATGTAAACAGATTAAATTCTCCAACCAAAAGGCAGAGAACAGCCAAATAAATTTAAAAAAAATCAAGATTTGACAATACATGGCCTACAAGAGACACACTTTAGCCTTAAAGACATGCACTGATTGAAAGTGAAGGACAGATAAAGTCATTTCAAGCAAATGGTAACAAGAACAATAAAAATGCAAGATATTCTGTCAGCCTATCAGACAAAACAGACTTTAAAAATGGCAAAAAGAGACAAAGTAGATCATTATATAATGATGAAATGGTCAACCCATCAGAAGAGATAAAAAACTATAAACATCTGTATGCTCAATATCAAGCACCTAAATATAAAAGCAAAGTCTAAAAGAACTAAAAGCACAAATAGTAATATAATAATAATTGGGGGCTTTAGTGTCCTACTGTCAATAATGGATAGATCATCTAGACAGAAAATCAATAAGGAGATAGAAGACTGGACACCACTATAGATCACAGGCACCTAAAAGACGCAGAGAACATTCCATCCACAGCAGCAGTGCACACGTTCTCAAGAACACAAAAAACATATTCTATGACAGACCATATGTTAGGTCACAAAACAAGTCTTAGCAAATTAAAGAAGACTGAAATAATACCAACTGTCTTCTCTAACTACAGTGGCATGAAATTAGAAATCAAGAACAAGAGAAAAACTGGAAAAGTCATGAACATGTGGAAATCAAACAACAAACACTGCTCTCAACAAGCAATGAATCAAAAAAAAAGGGGGGGGGGTGGATTTTAAAGTTTCCCGAGATAAATGTGAATAGAAACACAATAAACCAGAACTAGTAGGATGTAGTAAAAGCAGTTCTGAGAGAGAAATTCATAGCACTAAATGCCTGCATTAAGAAGCAAGAAAGGTCCCAAACAAACCTGACACTACATATTAAGGAACTAGAAAAAGAAGAATAAACTGAGCCCACAGTTAGCAGAAGAAAGGAAATAACAAAGATCAAAGCAGAAATAACTGAAATGGAAACAAGAAAAAATAATAGAAAGGATTAATCAAACAGATAAGTTGGTTCTTTGAAAAGATAAATTGACAAATCCATAGCTAACTAACCAAGAAAACAGGAGAAAATCCAAATCAATAAAATTATAAATGAAATGTAGACATTACAATGCATTCTACAGAAATACAAGAGATCTATGGGATTACTATGAACACTGTATGTCAACAAACTGAACAACTATGAAAAAAATTAGAAATGTACAACTTACCAACACTGAAACAGAAAAAAAGAAAAATCTGAATAGAATCATTACTAGTAAAGAGACTGAATTAATAATCAAAAATTCCCCAGCAAAGAAAATCCCAGGACTGGAATGGCTTCACTCGTGAATTTTATCAAAGTTTAAAGAGAAATTAACTTTGCTTCTCAAACTCTTTCAAAAAACTGACAAGAATGGAACATTACCAATTCATTTTACAAGGCCAGTATCACTCAGATACCAAAATGAGAAAATGACACTACTAGAAAAGAAAATTAGACCAATATCCCTGAATACTACAGAAAATTCTCAATAAAATACCACCAAACTCAATTCAGCAACACATTAAAAGGATCATTCATAATGATCAAGTGTGATTTATGCCTGGGATGTAAGGATGGTTCAACATACATAAATCAATCCATATGAAACATTAAATTAATATAAGAAAAATCATATTGTCATCTAAATAGATGCAGAAAAACCATTCAACAGAATTCAACATACATTCATGATAAAAATTGTTAACATATTAGGCATAGAAGGAACACATGTCTACATAATAAAGGCCAAGGTATGATAAGCCCACAACTAACATCATACTCAGTCGTGAAAGGTTAAAAGATTTTCCTCTAATATAAGGAACAAGATCAGGGTGGCCCACTCTGCCACTCCTATTCAATGCAGTACTGGAGGTAATAGCTATAGCAATTAGACAAGAAAGATTATAAATTATCAGAATCAAAACAGAAGGAGAAAAATTGTCTCTATTTGCAGATGACAAAATTTTTTTAATATAAATTTATTTATTTTAATTGGAGGTTAATTACTTTACAATATTGTATTGGTTTTGCCATACATCAACATGAATCCACCACAAGTATACACGTGTTCCCCATCCTGAACCCTCCTCCCCCCTCCCTCCCCATACCATCCCTCTGGGTCGTCCCAGTGCACCAGCCCCAAGCATCCAACAATCAAAGACTCAACCAAAAAAGCCATTAGATGTAAATAATCAATTCAGTAAGGTTGCAGGAAACAAAATTACCATACAAAAATCAATAGTGTTTCTATACACTAAGAATGTATTTTCCAAAAAATAAAGAAATTGATTCCAGTTATAACATCAAAAATAATAAAATGCTTAGAAACAAATTTAGCAAAGCATATAGTTAATGCTACTATATGATATACATAAAAGTTGTTAAGAGTAAATTCTAGGAATTCTCTTCATAAGGAAAATTTTTTTTTCCTTTTTTTCTTTCCTTATTCCTTTTCTTTTTATGGTATCTATAAGAAATGACAGATGTTAACTAAAGTTATTTGGGCAATCATTTCATAATATATAAAAATCAAACCATCATGTTATATGCCTTAAAATTATATGGTGATGTATGTCAATTGTCTCTCAATAAAACTGGAATAAAAGGAAATGAGTTATCAAGTTATAAGAAGACATGGATGAATCTTAAATGAACATTGCTAAGGGAAAAGAGCCAGTTTTTAAAGAATCCCAATTATCTGACATTCTAGATCAGACAAAACTATACAGATGGTAAACATATCAATGGTTACATCCAAGAAGAGGAAATAGGGTTAAATGGGTAAAGAAAGGAGAAAGGTAAAGATAGGAGATTGTTTACAGTGGTGAAACTATTCTGTATGATACTGTTACACTGAATGCATGACATTAGCACATTTGTCAAAACCCATAAAACATTTCAGGACAAAGTATGAGCTTTAATGCTGTAAATTTCAAAAATTCATGTAGGAAACTGGCAGATTCCCAAGATGAAAATTTAGGAATGGATGAAATGTAGAATATGACAAAATAATTAAATGTTTTACAAATGTATGTAACAACCTCACTGAAGGGGTTAGGAGTGAATGGCACTGACCTCATTTAAGTAACCCTTAAATGAGTGAAATTTTTAAGCCTAAAGGCAAAAGAAAACTATACCTAAGTACTGTGTTCTAGTTGATAAAGTTGTTCCCCAGGGAGTTCAGGTTAATAGTTATGAAACTGCCACACAGCTGTCAGTCTCTCCCATCAGGAAGCTTCCATAAACCTCTTATCCTTTTCCATCAAAGGACAGACAGAATGAAAAACCACATTACAGAAAACTAATCAAACTGATCACATGAACCACAGCCTTGTATAGCTCAATGAAACTATGAGCCATGACACGTAGGGCCACCCAAGACAGATGGGTCATGGTGGAGAGTTCTGGCAAAACGTGGTCCACTGGAGAAGGGAATGGCAAACCAATTCAGTATTCTTGCCTTGAGAACCCCATGAACAATATGAAAAGGCAAAAAGATAGGACACTGAAAGATGAACACCCCAGGTCAGTAGGTGCCCAAATGCTACTGGAGAAGAGTGGAGAAATAACTCTAGAAAGAATGAAGAGATGGAGCCAAAGCAAAAACAATGCCCAGTTGTGGATGTGACTGGTGATGGAAGTAAAGAAAGACATTACTTTGCTGGCAAAGGTCTGTCTAGTCAAAGCTATGGTTTTTCCAGTAGTCATGTATGGATGTGAGAGTTGGACTACAAAGAAAGCTGAGCACCAAAGAATTGATGCTTTTGAACTATGGCATTGGAGAAGACTCTTGAGAGTCCCTTGGACTGCAAGGAGATCCAACCAGGCAATCCTAAAGGAAATCAGTCCTGAATATTCACTGGAAGGACTGATGCTGAAGCTGAAACTCCAATACTTTGGCCACCTGATGTGAAGAACTGACTCATTGGAAAAGACCCTGATGCTGGGGAAAATTGAAGGCAGAAGGAGAAGGGGACGATAGAAGATGAGATGGTTGAAGGGCATCACCAACTCGATGGACATGAGTTTGAGCAAGCTCCGGAAGTTGGTGATGGACAGGGAAGACTGGCATACTGCAGCCCATGGGGTTGCAAAGAGTCAGACACATCTGTGCAACTGAACTGACTGACTGACTGCTCCACAGGTATATTGGAACTGAACAATTAAGTAAATGGTTGGTGGATTGTGGGATAGAAGTTTCTGACTATTGGAAGTTACAGACATACAAGAAGAGAACGTTCCATGAAATAATGAATCAGAGTTGGAGGCATCAGCATGAACTCATCTTTGCCTTAAAGATGAGGCAAATCACGTAGAGATGGCCACATACAGAAATATTTATAGATATGTGTATATACACGTTACTATCCACACATATGTTTTCTTGTTCTCTTAGCTGAGAGGCCCTATAAACAACAGCATCTAGCAGCAATGAACACATCAAGCACCCAGATATCAGAATTTAATATTCTCCTTTTAAGAAACCAGTATTCTTTGGGGAAATGTCTGATTTTAGGTCTGAGGCAAGAAATACACAAAATGAGCCTTGATCATTTTGTAGCACCAGAACATAAGAAAGTACTTTTTAAAAAAAGTACACAATGAGAGAGGTTTGTCAAAGGGATATGGGGGCCAAATGAAAGAGATCCCAAAGCCCAAGACTGAATGAATCTGAGCAGCAAAATAAGTAAAATAGTACTGGATTATAACCTGAAGTTAAAACAGTATCTGTAAGTTCATACTGAAAAAAGGGGTTAAAGAAATAAACATAATGAGACACAGATTTCCTATGCAGTACAATTCCAAATAATTCACGTGGATACTTTATCCTGAAGAAGAGGGAGCAAAGATACCTACTCCTTAAGTATCAGCTACAATAGTGACTTCATTTCAAAGAGTACAATATGGAAATAGGAAAAAGGCATAACTTTACAGTAGAGAAATTTGATACACATGACACACACTACCCTGGCCAGTGGAGCAAAGTCAACATCAACAGTGACAAATATGTTGATCATTGGTACACTTGGCAAAATGTGATTTTCATGGCCATTTACCTCTGTGGTCTTTCTTCCAAGAACACATTACCCTAAACTAATCATGAGAAAACATCAGAAATATGTCCATTGAGGGACATTCTATGAACTACTTAACCAATACTCATCTCAACTGTCAAAGTCACTGAAAACAAAGTAAGTCTGAAAATTGTCACAGGCAAGATTAGTTAATGAGCTATGACTACTAAATATACTATGGTATCCCAATTGGATCCTGGAACTAAGGAAAAATAAGGTAAACTAAGGAAATCTATTTATTAAGTAAACAGACTTTACTCAACGATAAGGAATCAAATTTATTTGTTAGCTGTAACAAATTCATCCTACTAAGGTAAGATATTAATAAAAGAATAAATTGGGTGAGAGGTATATGGGAATTCTCTGTACTATCTTTGCTATACTTCTAAAAATCTAAAATTATTCTAAAATAATGTATTTCTTATAAATACAATATAATTTACAACAGCATCAAAACCATAAAATTTTTTGGAGTTCTAGAAAAGATATATTAAGACTTTTAATCTAAAACTTAAAACTCGCTCCTGACAGAAATTGACCTATGCAATCAATATACTCCTAATAAAAATCTTAGAAGCCTTTTTAAAAATAGAAATCGCCAAGCTGATTCTAAAGTTTATATGTAAACTTAAAGAAACTAGGATTCCAAAAAAACGGCAGAGAGGTCAGACTGACATAATGCAGGTGGCTGACCTATTTCCTACAACCTCCCCCACATGCACCCCTACCTCAACAGGGTGAATGTTCCAGCATCACATGCTTCACATTGCAAATCCATTTTAGAACAAAGGCTGCCATGACCAAGGGAAAAATATGGCCATGAAATGCTGGGATAGCTTAGACCCTAAGCAGCATCTGAGCAGGAAGGAGATAGCCATTATTGCCTACTGCGTAGGTGACACATCAGAGGCACTCTGGATCTTTGACTTTGGTCAGACCAAAACAATCCATGCCCCAGCCCTTCTAAACCAGTCCCTCTGGGGTGAGGGTGCTGGTGCTGGGAGCAGGAACAGCCTATACTTAAAACTGAATCAGCTCAAATCCAACACTAAGAACTTCTCCTCCAGGGACTTAGGACATAACCCCACCCCAAGTATGACAGTGATAGCCAGTGAGCAGAGGGCAAGCCCCTGACAGTACATCCTATGGAAGATGTGACCTGTGTTCACATCAAATCCAGTTCTCCCGCCAAAGCCACTGGGCACACGCAGACTGTAGAGAGATGCTCCCACATATCCTTCAAGACTTCCACAGATAACTGTTTCATCTAATTTCATAGAAATAGAGAAAGATACGCAAACTGAGAAGACAGAGGAATTCCTCTCAACTGAAGCAGCAAGAGAAAACCACCAAAAGTGAATAAAACAGAAGTAAGCAATTTATCAAAGAATTCAAACCATTAGTAATAAGAACGCCAACTGAATTAAGAAAAGAATAATAAACAACCTGAGAATTTTAACAACGAACTAGAAAATGTAAAAAAAAAATAACCAATTAGATATGAAAAATACAATAACTGAAGTTTTAATAAAATACACACACTAGAAGGAATAAGCAGCAGACTAGGCATAAGAAGAAGAAGGCATTAAGTGATCTGGAAGGTATTTTACGGAAAATCACCCAATGAAAATAGCAAAAAAGAGAAACAATTAAAAAGTAAGAAGAGTTTAAGGGATCTTTGGAAAAATGTCAAGTATATGAACATTCACATAGGGCTTCCAGAGGAGAAGAGGGAGAGGAAGGGGGCCAAAAAATGTATTTAATTAAATGACAGCTGAAAACTTCCCAAGCCTGAAAAAAAAAAAAAAAAACAGGGCACAGGAAGCACACAGGCTCCCAAACAAGATGAACCCAAACACAATCACACCAAGAGATGGTGTGATTATGATGGTCTAATTACGATTAAAACGGCAGAAGCTGATGACAAAGATAGAATTCGAAAGTATCATGTACGAGGGAACTCCCATAAGGCTATGAATTGATTCTTCTGCATAAGCTTCACAGGCTAGAAGAGTCAAATGATATATTTAAAGTGCTAAAAGGGAAAAATCCTGAAACTTAGCATGCTCAGAAAGATTATCATTCAGAATTGAAGGAAAGATAAAAAAAATTCTCAGAGAAGCCAAAAATAATGGTTCATCAATACTAAGCCAACCCAAAATGAAATGTTAGATGGACTTCTCTAAGTCAGAAAGAAAAGCCTATAAAAGGAAGTAAATATCTTTAAGAAATAAAATTCCACTGCTGCTGCTGCTGCTAAGTCGCTTCAGTCGTGTCTGACTCTGTGTGACCCCATAGACCCCAGCCCACCAGGCTTCCCTGTCCCTAGGATTCTCTAGGCAAGAAGACTGGAGTGGGTTGCCACTGCCTTCTCCAGTGCATGAAAGTGAAAAGGGAAAGTGAAGTTGCTCAGTCGTGTCTGACTCTTCGAGACCCCATGGACTGCAGCCTACCAGGCTCCCTCCGTCCATGGGATTCTCCAGGCAAGAGTACTGGAGTGGGGAAAATTCCACTAGTAAAGGGAAATATACAGTAAAGGCTGAGGACCAACCACTTGAATAAGCTAATATGATGATGATGATTAAAAGACAAAAAAAAAAAGCCCATAAAATCAAGAATAACTATAATAATCAGTAAGAGTATAAGTTCAGTTCAGTTCAGTCACTCAGTCGTGTCCAACTCTTTGCGACCCCATGAATCGCAGCATGCCAGGCCTCCCTGTCCATCACCAACTCTCAGAGTTCACTCAGACCTGCGTCCATCGAGTCCATGATGCCATCCAGCCATCTCATCCTCGGTCATCCCCTTCTCCTCCTGCCCCAATCCCTCCCAGCATCAAAGTCTTTTCCAATGAGTCAACTCTTCACATGAGGTGGCCAAAGTACTGGAGTTTCAGCCTCAGCATCATTCCTTCCAAAGAAATCCCAGGGTTGATCTCCTTCAGAATGGACTGGTTGGATCTCCTTGCAGTCCAAGGGACTCTCAAGAGTCTTCTCCAACACCACAGTTCAAACGCATCAATTCTCCAGTGCTCAGCCTTCTTCACAATCCAACTCTCACATCCATACGTGACTACTGGAAAAACCATAGCCTTGACTAGACGGACCTTAGTCGGCAGAGTAATATCTTTGCCTTTGAATATGCTATCTAGGTTGCTCATAAGTTTTCTTCCAAGGAGTAAGAGTTTAAGTATGAATATTTAAAATATGTTATCAAAAACACAAAACATGTGGAACCATAAAAGACCCAGAACTGCCAAAGAAATCCTGAGGAAAAAGAACAAAGCCGGAGATATAACCCTCCCAGACTTTAGATAATACTATAAAGTTACAGTAAACAATGTGGTGCTGGCACAAAAACAAACACAAAGATCAATGGGACAGGACAGAGAGCCCAGAAATAAACCACACACCTATGGTCAATTAACCTTCGACAACGGAGGCAAGAATATACAGTGGAAAAAACGACAGTCTCTTCAGCAAGTGGTGTTCAGAAAGTTGGACAGCCCATGTAAACCAGTGAAGTCAGAACACACCCTCACACCCACACAAAATAAACTCAAAATGGCTTGTGTGTGTGTTAGTTGCTCAGTCGCGTCTGACTCTTTGTGGCCCCATGGACTGTACCCTGCCAGGCTTCTCTGTCCGTGGAATTCTCCAGGCAAGAACACTGGAGTGGGTTGCCATTTCTTTCTCCAGGGAATCTTCCCAATCCAGGGATCAAACTCAGGTCTCTTGCACCACAGGCAGATGCTTTATCATCTGAGCTACTAGGGAAGCAGCTTAAAGACTTAAATATAAGACACACCACCACAAAACTCCTAGAAGAAAATATAGGCAAAACATTTTCTGATATAAATCGTACCAACGTTTTCTTAGGTCAGCCTCCCAAGGTAATAGAAATAAAAGCAGAAATAAACAAATATAAACTAATCAAACTGACAAACTTGTACAGCAAAGGAAACCATAAAAAAAATGAAAGGACAATCTATGGACTGAAAGAAAATATTTTCAAATGATGTGACTGAAAAGGGCTTAATTTTCAAAATATACAAACAGCTCATACAACTCAACAGCAACAACAGAAGCGACATTCACCTCTCTACAAATGACCCAGCATTTTTAAGGCTGAGTAGTAGTCCATTCTGTATGTACCGCATCTTCTTTGTCCATTCATCTGTTGATGGACATCTAGGTTGCTTCGAAATCCTGGTTATTGTAAATGATGGTGCAATGAACTTTGGGGTGCATGTGCCTTTTTGGATTATGGTTTTCTCAGCGTGTATGCCCAGTAGTGAGACTGTTATCTTATATGGTAGTTCTATTTTTAGTTTTTTGAAGAACCTCTACTGAAAATTTGGCAGAAAACTTAAATATACATTTCTCCAAAGAAGACATACAGATGGCCAAGAAGCACATGAAAAGATGTTCAGTATCACTAATTATTAGAGAAATGCAGATCAAAACTACAACGAGGTATCACCCCACACTGGTTAGAATGGCCATCATCAAAAAATCTACAAACAATAAATGCTGAAGAAGGTGTGGAGAAAAGGAAATGCTCTTGCACTCATGGTGGGAATGTAAGTTGATACAGCCACTATGGAGAACAGTACGGAGGTTCCTCAAAAACTTAAAAATAGAACTACCATATAATACAAAAGTCCCACTACTGGGCTTACACTCTGAGAAAACCAAAATCCAAAAAGACATATGCACCCCAATGTTCATTGCAGCGCTATTTACAATAGCCAGGACATGGAAGCAACCTAAATGTCCATTGGCAGATGAATGGACAAAGAAGATGTGGCACATACGTAGAATGAAATCTTACTCGGCCGTAAAAAGGAGCAACGCTGGGTCATTTGTAGAGAGGTGGATGTCTGTCATACAGAGTGAAGTAAGTCAGAAGGAGAAAAACATTGTATATTAACACATATACAGTGTGGTAGAAAAATAGTATAGATGAACCTATCTGCAGGGTAGGAATAGAGACACAGACGTAGAGGAGGGAGGGGAAGGGAGGTGGTGTGAACTGGGAGATTGGGATCGACATATACACACTACACATGAGAAATGGATAACTAGTAGGAAACTGCTGTATGTACAGCTTAGGGGGCTCAGTTTGGGGCTCTGTGGTGACCTAGATAGGCTGGAGGGAGATTCAGCAGGGAGGGGATATAGGTATACATATAGCGGATTTACTTCACACAGCAGAAACCAATACAACCTTGTAAAGCAACAATACCCACCCCCCAAGAAAAAGCCAATTCAATGTATCAGCGTATAAAACTGGAAGTAGCACCAGAGCTTTGTGATTGGTACAAAGAAATATGCCTCTGAACGTTAGCTCACTCAGGTTTCCTGGCACGAGCTTCAAAACAATGCTCGTCCTCAAGTTCTTGGGAGTGACTACCTTTCTACAACATGTTGGTTAGGATGCTTTTGTTCATGACCATGCTGCTTCATCTTTTTTTGAGTTAATTATAATTCCTGTGCACTTAACCTTGCGATTCATCTGTCTCCTACATCTCCAGGGCCAGATCAACTCTCTTTATCCTAATGAGATCCAATTGCAGAGCGAGCCACTCTATTTAGTGTCTATTGGCAGGCTGGACAAAAAGCTAAACCCTCACATAGGGCAAGTTTAACTACTCAGAGGAAAATGAGAAGGATAGATTGGGCACTCACTGTCTGAATATTTAGTGAGGATGGAAATGTTGCAAGTTATCCCCCTACTGAGAGTTCGGAGAATGAAGACACAACCCAGGATTATTTTAGGTGGGGAATGTGGTAACGACCTCGCCTCCAAGATTCCAGTATTCATCCATCTAAGAAACAGTTACTGAGCCCAACAATGTGCCAGGGCCTATCCTGGTTGCTGTGGGGGCCTCTAGGAGGGGTCCTGAGGGATGATGAAGGGCCAGGAGAAGGCAATTTGCATGCTCGCATTACAGCTCTCTGAGGGCACACCAAGGGCCACTTGTGGCTCTTGTGGAATGTAGCTCCAGCTGGGACTGCTGGGCAGATTAGAGTAGAGACCTGATGGATGCTCCTGGCTCTCGGGGTGGGAGAGATTCTCAGCTCAGGGTTTCTGATGCATGTAGGAGAAGAGAGACCCTTCTGTTCTCAAAGGCCTTCAAGGGAGATGATCATTGATCCCCAAGGCTCTGATCTCCTGGACTCTGGGAAGAAACCCTTCCGTGACCCTCTTCACCTGCAACAGCTCCCTTCCTTCCTCCTTCTCTCTCTTCACTGCCTCCTAATCCAGCCAGATCCAACTCAAACAGCACTTCCTCCATGAAGCATTTCTGATGCTTCATGAGCATTAGGATGGAGCATCCTCTATGCTCTCAGGAGTCTTGTATGTCATGGAGATGGTGGTACTGTAGCTCAAAGAATGGATAGTATTCTGAAAGAATTATGTACACAAAATATATACAAGGAAAGGTCAATGTGAATTCTGGGAGGCATGAACACAGTCACTCACTTGTTCATTCACTCAACGTATATTATTGAACTCTAGGTTCCAAGCTCAATGCTCAGGGCTGAGAATTCAGTTAGGGGCCTTATTGATATGGTCCTGACCTACACATGACTACAGAGGCAGGCAAGGGAATAAGCCCTGGTCCTTCTCACATTAACACACTCGCTTTCAGAAAGCAGTGTTCTGCTGCACTGGCAACTGCAGCATCTATGTCATCTTGACCTGCTTGTTCAATCTCAGGCAAAGACGTGGGATTTAATAGCAGATTAATAGCAAGACGCAACAGGATTTGCGTATGGCAGAGAGAACCACAATTTCTATCCTATTTTTATATACTGATACCCCAAAAAAGGCTTTTTCTTTTCTATTCTTGAGATAGGCTAGATAAGAATCTTCTTAGAGATTGTAATATATCTCTGGAGCTAACAGCAGGATGTATATCTTTTTCTGGATTTCTTTCCATTTATTTCTCCACAGAAAAGAAATGTTTGTTTCCAAACAAAATGTTTGTTTACTGATCAGTTAGACAGCCCCTGGAAATACTGATGAGCTAGATTATTTTGACCAAGTTGATGACACAGTATTTATCACAGAGGAAAAAAAGATTATTTGGATGTAGCTTCTCTTTAAGAAAAGACAGAGAAAATCAAGAAAATACAGTGAAGGGATTCTCAGACACTCATATCATTTTCCAGGGCTGTAGTCCCCCAAATTTGAGAGGCTCTGACATCAGCCTGATTTTGTTATAGCTGTTCTCAGCCTCCTGTTCAATGAGTTATATGACTGCTTAATCTTCAATAAGTGAAGTAAATTTATTTTCTTGTTAGGAATGTGAGATGCTTTCTGGAATAATGAGTGGTTCCCTGGAGAGACAGAAAATGGCCAGAGGTTCAGAGACTGTGAGTCTAAGAATATAGAAGTCAACCTTGCTGGTACTATGGAAGGAGGGAACAGGTTGGAGGTGGGAGGGGGTATTAGAGGTCACCAACCACAGTCCAGTGAAGGACAGGGCTCAGACTGGAGATGGACCCATCTGGAGAGTCACATCCTTTATTCACCAGACAAACACATTCTGAGAGGTTCCAGGTGCCATTGGCCCCAGTGGGGAATAAGAAAGTCCCCGTCTTACACAGGAGACAAATAAGGATCTAGAGGATCGCTAATGGGCCACCATCACAAGAGAAATGAGCTCTGGGGGTGGGAAGAGTGCAGTGAATGACAGAAGGAAGAGAGAATACTTGGATAGACCTCAAAGGGCAAGTGGAAGAGAGCTAGGTGAGCAGGGTTCAAGGCATTGCCTAGAGACAGGAAGTAGCATCCATGTGCAAAAACATGAGATAGGAATGGTTCATGCTGCAAACTGCTGGTCACTCTGCCTGGCAGGGTTAGTGGGAACTTAAGGAGTACAGGGGATAAAGGAACCTGAGGGTACCTTTTAAACACTGTGCTACGACTTTATTAGGAAAAAACCAATGTGCTCAGTTGTTATGTCTGACTCTTTGCTATCCCATGGACTTCCACCTGCCAGGTTCCTCTGTCCATGGAATTTTTCAGGCAAGAATACTGGAGTAGGTTGCCATTTCCTACTCCAGGGGATCTTCCCAACTCAGGGATCAAACCTGCGTCTCCAGCATTGGCAGGCAGATTCTTTATCACTGAACCACCTGGAAAAACCAACAACCCATTCTAGTCTTTCTGGATGAACCTGGAAAAGTTACTGTATCTCTCTGAACCTCAGTTTCCTCATCTGCAACGTGGGGATAACTGCAGCACCCACTTCACAGAGTTGTAAATGCAAAGTCATCAGCGCAGTGCTCATAGTCCTGCCCTCATAGACTTCACATCCTAGTAAATGACACATGGGGGCTCCCCTGGTGGCTCAGTGGTAAAGAATCTGCCTGCCAATGCAGAAGTCATGGGTTGGATCCCTGGATCAGGAAGATCACCTGGAGAAGGAAATGGCAATCCACCCCAGTATTTTTGCCTGGAAAATACCATGGACAGAGGAGCTACAGTCCATAGGGCTGCATAGTCAGACACAACAACTACAAATGATACATCTCATCAACCAAGTGACTAGCACAGCTTACATTTTGAAAATATGGTAACTGTTCTCCCTCTTCAAAAAACAAAACTAAAAACAAACAAAAACAACTTTTTATCATCTTCATTATCACATTTTGGCTTTCTGAACAATGTTCTTTCTACCAACTTGTATTTTCTGGGGACTCAAAAGACAACCTTGTGCAAAAGCCAACCAGATTATTCCAGCTTTCCTAAATCATGCCCCAGTGTAAAGATAGTGACTTATGTGACTATTAGAAAGCACACTTACTTCTGTTTCTATTGGCAAATAAAAGACATCCCATGGGGAGAGACATGAATGACAGAGACAAAACTATTTTCTACAAGGAAACTAACCTCTATAAATTAACAAGGAAATTAAATGGACTAGAATGATCTTCCTACGTTCCTGAGTTTTAAGGAAATAGCACATCCATCTGATACTAACCAAAGTTGTAAATGAAACGTTAGCAAACCAAATCCAGTACTGAGTTTAAGGAGTGAAAACTGATGTCAGTGCCAGAATGATACCATATTAGGGAATGTATTAATATAACTAATCACATCAACATATGGATACAGAGACAGTTTCCATGGAGCAGTTAAGAGAGAAGCTCTGACTGGAGTGTGTCCAAGAGTGAATTAGATGATGAAGTAGAGACACCAGCTCCAGAAGAGTATTTCAAGGCTTGCTAACACACACAGGAAAAAGAGAGATGGGATGGTAGCTTAAGACAAGGCCACAGAACAAAGGTTAATTATGTGTCCAGAGGTGGGGTGGAGTGTTGTCTTTTAAGGTGTAAAATATAAGAACATGCTGGCAGCCTGCAAGAAAGGAGATAATGTAGAGGGAACATGTAAATATTAAGAAAGGAACAAAAAGAGATAACTATTTGACTATTGATGAGTTAGTTGCATAAGTGGTTAAGAGCTCAGACTCTGGACCCAGACTGACAGGTGTGAATCCTGTCCCCATCATTTACTAGCTGTGTGATCTTGTACAAGTTACCTAACCTCTCTGTACCTCACCTATTAAACAATAATGATGCCTTCAGCATAGAGTTACTATAGGAACTAAATGAATTAATATTTATAAAATGCTAGGGACTATGCCGATGGTGTGTTAAATAAGATAAATAAAATCAGTCTTCTACTATAGAAAACTTAGTACATATGTTTAATGCTAATAAACATAGAATAGATATTAAACATCTATATTATATTACATGTATTATTTTTGACTGGGTATGTAAAAAAGCATGGAAACAAGGAAATCAGAGGATATTAGGCTATTAGTGGACCAGATGAGATCAAGAGTTGCTGATGTCACCTATATGCACCATTAACAAAATGAGGTGTCAGCCAGAAATCCCCAAATTCAGTTTCGTGCCAGGATGACCTTGACCATTGTAACACAATGAGGAAGAAGTAGGGAGTGGGGGAAGGAGGTACTGCAAAGCAGAGTAGGGCCCAGACGAGGAGAGAGGCCAGGAGAACAGGGTTCAAAACGGAACTTCGGCCTTGCTCTGTGTACTTCAGTATTACTTGAATCTATTGCAACAAACTGTGTGATTGTAATATTTAGAAACTTCAAAACAAAATTTTAAGTGTGAGATGTTATCATCAGGGGAAACTGAGTAAAAGGTACATGTAACCTATATATATATCAACCGAAATCTCAATCTAAAAAGAGAATAATAAGAAAGAATGTGCTTTAAATCTAATGTTACCTTATTTTTTTCACTCTGACTCCAGTCACTACTGCAAAGAATGGCAGATAAGCATGTATTTTACATACAGAAATTAAAATTATGACAAAATATACATTTCTTTCTTTACATGTGGTGATGCACAAAGGGAAAGGCTGGCAGATAGGCCCTCTCCTGTCACAGTATCCTTTGGTCGGGATTTTCACCATGGTCCCTGGTCTTACAGCTCAGAATCCTGGCATTCCCCGTGCACCAAAAAGAGGCCCAGCACATCTGCAAAAGAACCCATGACGCTAGGACAGCCTTGTAACCAAGAAGATGGGTTTGGCAAAAGGTAGCCTTGGGTTCAAATCTCTGCTGTCACTGTGTGGCTTTGGCTATGTTCTTAACTTCTTTCTTAACTTTCTTTCCTCCTCAGTAAGAGTTAGATCTTAATAGTACCACCTTATTTGGAAGATTAACTGTCATGGATAACACAGTGGATTGAACAAGGATAATAAACTGATAGCTACCTTCACCAAAACTAAAAATAATAGTTCAGAAACAAAAGAAGTATGATATGCAAGGCTTAGGAGACCAGAGAGTAGACAGAGAGGGAGTTATCAATAATATTTTTATTATGTCTAATACTGTGAAAGGAAACTAACAAACTGGACTAGACAGAGAGGAAAGTGGAACATAAAAGCATCTAGCCAGCCTTCCTTGTGAAATCAAAGTATCAAACAACTAGAAGAAATTTTAGCAATTCAGAGTTCTTTTTTTAAAATGTGGAACTAAGGCCTAAGAAGGGCAGCAGTTTGTGCAAGGAGACATGGCAGTTGGTGTCAGGGTCGGGCCTAGATCTATTTTCTGATGCAAATCCTAATGCTTGGCCATTAGGTGCTTCTTCTTCCTTCATTTGATACCTAAGAGGGCTTTTCCAACATGCCAACCAAAGTCAGGATTTCCTCTTTTTTGTTTGTTTGTGGTTTTAGGGATTTGAAGGAGAAAATGAGGGTCACTGAGAGGGGAAGGAAGGAAGAAGTCATGAGAACCAGGAGAGGCATCAGGGTACCCTCTGTGCCTAAAAAGAATTTTGCATTCTAGCTGTTCCGATTTTTTCCAGAAGGTATCTGCAAAGGCAGAGAAGCACTGCAGAAGACATCTACACAAAGGCGGCTGCTCTTGATGTTCTGAAACTAGCAGAGGTTCAGAATTAATTTGCTGCTTCTCGGGTCCCAGGTGACAGCACTGCTGGAAGCCTGAATGAAGTTCAGCAAATTAATCCTGCATATTTTATGGGTTCTGAGTGCTGTATACACAGCATTCCTGATGTTGATTTCTGTCTCAGTCAGCGCAGGTTGGGAGCGGGGGGTGGATTTGTTTTATAAAATGACTTCAATTACAGATAACTGTTATACCCAGAATCACACATCAGCTACTGGTAAACCAGAATATGATACTGCACTAGCAGATGAAGGCCAAGGCTGCCCAGAACACACTTTCAACTCAAAGCTGACGATAAAACAGCTCCGTTTCCAGAGAAAGTTCTGCTCCTCCTGTGCTTTCCTGTTGGGCCCCGTCCCTGCTCTGGATTTGGAATCATGCAGAAATGACAGCACTGCTGCCTTACGCCCCTTTCCAGCTTCCTTTTGGGGGAATGAACAGCATTTGAATACTTCTATGTGATGTGAAAAGTTGAGTGGAGGGAAATGACCCAGCAATCCTGACACCCTCAAAATGAACCCCCAGTTTTGTAGAGCATCCTGGGAAGATGCCTAAGTACCAAGCCCAGAAACAACAGGGGACACTGCAGAGAGAAAAAGGGCCATCAGGCATCCATCCAGACTGCCTGAGTCATGCAGGCCTTTCACTTTGTCACACTGGGGCACCTGGAAGCCAGCCCTTGCCTACTCATGCCAGCAGCGTGTGTGTCGCCGAGGGCAGCGCTCTAAGCATATCAGTTTGTGAGAGATCAGTCTGTCCAGTGAGCTGTGGTGCCACAGTGTGCACTGGGGGCACCACAGCTGCAGAGGACCAGGGGCAACCCAAGCCTGACCTCTTACGGACCTGATTCTCAGCAGGTCTAGAGAAGACTGAACCCTCCTCCAGGTCTCAGAGAACCGGAGTCTCATCTCAGACAAGAAGCAGACATCAGCGCTCTCTGTTCAGTGAGTAAATTTAGAAACCCATTATTTCTATTTTCTTACTCGTTCCTCACATTCGACTCTCTGAAAAGGCAAAATGTTTATGAACTTGTTCTTACAGTAACACCTTCCAGCTCTTACATTTCCCACAAAATCCTATCTTGAATAACACCATATGGTTGGGTTCTCTTTTACAAACTCACCCCACTAACGATGGTTTGCAGTAAAGCAGAGAAGCATGGGGGCAGCCCAACAACACTCAAAGATGTGTACTTCTACACAGTACATTTGCCCCTGCCTCATGTCCACTTGCCTAGGTTTGACCCACGGCACATCTCCGCCTAACACCTGTCAGTCTTCATGTGTCTGGTCCTGCCCAGAGTTCAGGATTTTGGGGCCCTGGCAGGAATCCCTCACACTAATGTGATTTTTATTTTTATAAAGAGAAGCAATGTGTTGTGGATATTTGTGGGGACCCCCACAGAAACCACCAAGTTTACATTCTCCACTGACTTATGACTATAAAACAAAGTTACCTAAAAAAAAAAAAAAAAAAAAAACTTCCAATTATTGCAACATAAACCCCACTTAATGTAAGTACCTCTGGCAAACTCCCAGCTATTTCTCCAACTCTTCCCTCTTCCTCCAAAACCTGCTGGTCTGGTCAGACACAACTGCCTCTTCCCCTGGTCTGGGCCAGTGATCACCACACCCTCCCAACTTCAGAGGCAGAACACCGTGCTTTCTAACTTCCCAAAGCACTGCCATGATGTTAACAAGACAGTACAGGTTCCCAGAAGCATAACTTCTTCCTGAAAGGCAACTCTGTTCTCCTTGAGCTGGTCATTCTAAGATGCATGGACTCTGTCTCATGCACGATGCCTATCCCAGCTGGTCCTTGCCTGTCTCCAGCCTGTCCCGGGTGCCAGAGCCCAACTCACTGCCTTCAGTAGGAAGCTCCAGCATCTTCACACCCATAACTTCCCCAACACTCTCTTCTCTCCTGACACCAAATTAAAGAAGTCCTTCCATACTCTCACCTACTAACATCAGTGTCTTTCCTTGTCTAGAATTAATCCTCAGGTTGACAATTTCTTCAGGAGGAAACCCACAAGTGTACCCTGGGAGAGAAAGTCAGAATAGTCCTAAGAGGTATATTTGGCAACATATAGCCTTTTACTCAGAGAAGGCAATGGCACCCCACTCCAGTACTCTTGCCTGGAAAATTCCATGGACAGAGGCGCCTGATAGGCTGCAGTCCATGGGGTCACGAAGAGTCGGACATGACTGAGCGTCTTCCCTTTCACTTTTCACTTTCATGCATTGGAGAAGGAAATGGCAACCCACTCCAGTGTTCTTGCCTGAAGAATCCCAGGATCGGGGGAATCTGGTGGGCTGCCATCCATGGGGTCGCACAGAGTCGGATACGACTGAAGCAACTTAGCAGCAGCCTTTTACTGGGCTTCCCTGGTGGCTCAGATGGTAAAGAATCTGCCTGCATTGCAGGAGATCCAGATTCAATCCCTGGGTCAGAAAGATCCCCCAGAGAAGGGAATGGCAACCCACTCTAGTATTCTTGCCTGGAGAATACCATGGACAGAGGAGCCTGGCAGGCTACAGTCCATGGGGTCAGAAAGAGTTGGACAGAACTGTGACTAAGCAAACACGCTACTAGATGAGAGGACGGCATGAGATGCACCAAGGGTCCCCTGCGCCCTGTCCAAGCCTGATCCCGGGTGCCAGAGCCCAACTCACTGCCTTCAGTAGGAAGCTCCAGCATCTTCACACCCATCTTCACCACTTGTCCTCACCAGAAGGAGAGGCACTGATGCCTGTGTCCCTGCCCCTGTTCTGGCTGGAGCTGTCCTTCCTCTGTGAGCAGATGTTGGAGTGAGAAGACTGTGTTTTCTAAGAACAGGCATGAGCAGGCCACATCAAGAGGTAAGAGCAAGGTAAAATGAAATAAAATAGGTCTCTACCTCTTTGGGGACAAGACACACTGGCGGCTGCCTTCTGAGAACAAAGCACTTCCAATCTCAGTCTGTAGCACGTCCGTTGAGCTCGCTGCTGCATGTGGGGTTTCCCCCAGGAAAATGAGGGATTATTGCCTTACAGCTGCGTGACTGAAAGGGGCTCACCAAAGAGACAGTCCTCCAAGAAGGTCAGAGGTTCAGTTCCAAAAACAAACTGCAGCGTTCATCCAGAAATGTTCAAACTGCCTTCAACTTCACAAATGGCAGAATTTCTAGCTTCTAAAACAAGCTTAGTGACTGTCAGACTTCCTGCTGTCTTCAGATGACACTCTCAATGCTGTCACATAGAGATCCCAACATGGACGTTTCTAGGTTCTTTAACCCAAATGGGTTGCTGGAAATGCAGCTAGGTGTTAAAAACAAAAAAAAGAATGAGGTCACAAGATGGCAGGAACAGGTATTAAAGTGTAGTTTTTGATAAATTGAAGTCTTTAAGTAAAAACAGTATAACAAATCTGATGGCCCAATCTGGTAATCATGTCATGATGTATGTAAGTCAAACATTATGCTACATACTTGAAATTTACACAGTGCTGTATGTCAATCATATCTCAATAAAACTAGGATAATACAGAGAGAAAAAAACAGGATTCAGTGATGGTACAAATATTAGGAAGATGCTCTCTTAAAGACAGGAGAGAGTCAAATCTCATTATCAGACCACACAAATCTGTGATTTCGGCCAAGAACCACCCTGTGATCTCCACTTCTCCTTCCCCTGGGTACCACCCCCTGAGCAGTGCCATGTAGCTAGACATAGTTGTGGTCTCTGAGAATCCCAATGCCTTGCCCAGACCAGGCTGCCATTTCTAAGCAGCTGCTACCCACTGAGTATTTCCTGGGGTGCTCAAAATGGCACAGGGTCAGCGGGGTTCTTTATGTGCTCACAGGGGTCCAGAACAATGTCCCTTGGTTGCCTCCTTTAGACACATCTCTGGCTCAACACAGAACTTAGTCATTCATCAAACAGAGACCTGAACCAAGAGATGAACAAGGGAAAAAGCCTTTGACTTCTAAAGTCTGCCCTGCCTGGTTCCTTCTGCCCTCAAGGTGCGTTCTCTCCATGAGGCTCCTCAGCCCCTCAGGAAGAGGGAATTTTAGCCAATTCATCTACCAACCTAGCAGCCATGCTGACACGAGAGTGACAGTCAGGGGACACTAAGCTCCCGTGCTCCGTGGACACATCTCATATACAACACACCAGCATGGAGCACGGGGCTGCTGTGTCGGTCCCGTGTAGTCATCTAAAATGTGTCAAGCTCAATGATCCCCCCACTGGCTGTTAGTGACCATTTCTATATCTTCCCAACTCAGGGATCAAGCCTGCATTTCCTGCATTGCAGGCAAATTCTTTACCATCTGAGCCACCAGGGAAGCCCATTTCTATCTCAAACATGACGCATTGACACACGCTGGCTGAAAGGGCTGTTTTTCAATAGAGAAGTCCACAACACTTGCAACAGAGAAGGCTGACTGCTGGATGTCCCTTCGGTCAAGAGTTAGCATTGCTTTCCTCAGGATCCTTTGGCCGAGAGATGGAGGCAGTAATCAAGCCATTCTTCCCTTCTACTGACTCTCCGGGGGACCTCCACTTACATGGTGGCTGCCTTAGGAAGAGATAAGTAAGACTCTACTCAGAGTGACCTTAGCACAATGAGCTCACAAGCCCTCCCCCCAAACTGGAACATGTCTATTCATTCAGAGATCTCTTGCATTTCTTAAGCCTCAGTGGTACCATACCACATGAAGTCCCAGGCTAAGGGAAAAGGGAAAATAAGAAACACCACAGAAAAAACCTCACAAACATATTTAAACATCAGGAAGACATCTTCAAGAGAAGCAAGCAACTTCCAGCACAGCCAGAATGTTCTCCTTCACACTAGAAGTAGCCACTGTCCTGGGCGTGTGGTTCCAGGCCCAGCTTCCTCCAGTTCTTTGGAAAACCAAATGAATTTGAGTTTGAATTTGATTTGACCCCTTTCATTTACAGATTGAGGTGCCCTTCAGCACCTCCCAGGGTTAACAAGGAAATGAGCTGATGAGGTATAATCTTTCAATTAAAAAAAGTACATATGGGAACATATGTTAGCTCTTCTAAATCAACAATCTCCAATGTGACCATGAAATGATTATTTCCTATTTTTTCCTCAAATGCTCCATGAGGTAGCTACCAACAGGAGTGATAGGCTGTGAGGGTGGAAATCAGACCTGAGGCACAGCAAACACCCTCTTCCTTTGCCTTTCTTGCCAATGTCACTACATTTATTGATAGAGTAATTGGAAAGTTTGGCTTGGAGCCAAGTGTTGCCTTCTGAATGAAGGGCAGGGGATAGAGGAGTTATAAAATGTTAATTGCAGCATGCAAGCTCAGGGCCACCTGCCCCCTGCTCCCCTGCTGCATCAATCACTGCAGCCTCCAGTTTACCCAACAGATGAGGCTTCCCTAGTAGACGCCTAGAAGAGGAATAATAAATGTTGACCTCCCCTGGTGCCAGCAGCTCCTGACTACATAATTAACATTAATAATATGGGCATGAAGTTATTTCCAAGCTCTGGAAACTCCATTTTCCAGACTGAGAAAATGAGTGCAGAATGAAGCAGTGGCCAGGATCCCCCAGCCAACAGTACCACAAGGCAGACACCCCATCTGTCACTGAGGAATCCCCAGCCTGCTGCCCTGGCGCTGAGCAGAGCACAGGGACTGTCTGGAGAGACTCCTTTCTGACCACAGACTCTGCATCACCCCTTCCTACACCCACTGACATGGGCAGGTGAACAGAGAGACTCAGAAACACACATACGTGCACACTCACGTAAACCACATAGACATATTTCTGTTCATAACAAGGTTTGGAGCTAGAATTACTATTATTTCTTTTGTCAGTTAGATACTCCCTTTTGCTGGTGAAAATAAAGCTATTTATACCAGTAGGGCCCTGCTCTGTTTCATTAAATTTCTCAGTTGCATCTCAAGAGGCATTGAGAGCTTTTCTAGCCCAATGTCTTCATTTTAAAGATGGGGAAACTGAAGCCCAAATGGGGAGGGGGCTGCTTAAATGAAAGAGTGATGATCAGGAATGAATCTGGTCCTTTGTCTTCTAAGCTAAATGGTCCTGAGCTCCTCCGGGCTTTTACTTTACAGCCACCCCCCACCAAGACTAACTCTATAATGAAAGCGCCTGCCATTTATTTAGTGTCCCCTTCCTGCCAGCTACGGAACTGGGCCTTCGACACACATGAGCTCTAATCTCACTGTTGCTACTTCAGGGTACATGATGATTATCACCCGCATCTTAGAACTGAAGGAGTCAAAAGTTCAGGGAGACAGAATATTCAATGTGACCACTGAAAGGTCACAACCAATTATAGTTATCTGGTAAAATGGCAAGTTGATCATTTCCCCAGGCCTCAGAGCAGGTGAGTGGCCAAGCCAAGCGGTGCCCCTGGAGCCCTTCCCCGCCGTGGCTCCTCACATGGCCCCAGAGCCGGCCGCGCCTCCACCACCCACCTGCTGCCCCCCGTGGCCCTCTTCACTGCTGCCCTCCACTCCCGATACTGAGCTTCCATCACAGCTGCCCTCTGCCTCTTCGGATCTCAACTCTTCCCGCTTCGGGCCTCTTCCTCTCTCATCAGACTTCTGACTCTCCCTCTGATTCTTTTACCCCTTGTGCCCACACTGGTCAGGACAGCTTCTCTCCCGGCTAGTCTGTCCTGTTCCTCATTTGGGGCCTACTAAGCATTCACTCCTCACATTTTTGCAGTTTACTCTAAACACAGGCAGTATCTTGGCCTTAAAATTATGCCCATGAGTGTTCTGCTGCTGCTGCTTTCAAGAAGGAAAGCTTACCTTCCTTCCTCCTGAGCGTGGGCTGGACTTAGTGACTGGCTCCTCGCAAAGAGAAGAGAGACGAAGAGACGGCGTGCCACTCCGGAGATTAGAATAGTGAGGGAAGCCGTGCCGCGCAGAGTCTGAAGGAGATGGTGGCACGGCAGTTTCTGGCCAACAGCTGCGTGAATGGTCCTGGAAGAGGAACCTCCAGCCCCAGTCACGTTTCAGTGACTTCTGCCCTCGCCAACAGCATGATTCGAAAGACACCAAGCCAGAAGCACCCAGCTAAATTGCTCCTAAATTCCTAACCCACAAAACCTGTGAGATAAACATTCACTGCTTTAAACTGCTAGTTTGAATACCAACATAGGCCTTAATTGGGCTTCCTGGTGGCTCAGCTGGTAAAGAATCCGCCTGCAATGTGGGAGACCTGGGTTTAATCCCTGGGTTGGGAAGATCGCCTGGAGGAGGGCATGGCAGCCCATTCCAATATTCTTGCCTGGAGAATCCTCATGGACAGAGCTGCCTGGAGGGCTACAGTCCATGGGGTCACAACAGTCAGACATGACTGAGTGACTAAGCACAGCACCTAGGCCTTACTAGCAGGAAGAGGCTCCTCCCACAATGACAATCAGATATAGCAGGTGGGCTACCTTATTTGTTTTCCTTAATTATTCTCCATGCTGCCCACTTAATTGAAAACTGCCCTACACGTCTCCCTTCCCAGCATCCTTCCTTGCCAGGTGCCCATTGACTCCAAGGTTTAAGTTAATGGGTATTTTCAGCCTAACCTTTGCTGTTAGTTCCATTTGCCTAAAAAGCAAACAAACTAATGAGAAGTAAAAGAAAAATAACAGAATCACCAAAGATTTGGTGTACTTGTCTGACATAAACATATGCTGCTGCAAAATGATGAATGCAGCTATGTGTGCATGCTAAGTCGCTTCAGTTGGGTCCAACTCTTTGTGACCCCATGGACTGAAGCCCACCAGTCTCCTCTGGTTGACTGGAGAACCAGGCAAGAATGCTGGAGGGGGTTGCCATTTCCTTCTCCAGGGGATCTTCCTGACCCGGGGATCAAACCTGCATCTCCGGGGGCTCCTGAATTGTAGCGGATTCTTAGCCACCAGGGAAGCCCCAGGCAGCTGCAGCACCAAAGAAAATGTTCCATTGCCTTGTTCTTGGTCTCTAACTTTGAGCTACAAGAGAAGATTTTCCAGTCCCATGAAATGCAGACTGACATTAAAAACATGTCAGAGAGGTAACAGAGACAAAAGACTTGAATGTCTAAAAATTGAGTCCAATTCTCAGGAGTGTGCCCTTTGCCCCATGTGGACAAATTATTTGAAACATCTATACAGGGATAAAATCCTACAACAATAGACACAGAAAACCTCTTCGGGTTATTTGGTGGCCATGGAATTTTACTGAATAGAAGTTGCTTTAATAAAGTGGACTTAGAAACTCCGTTGGGAATTCCAAGGCTTTTATCATGGGACTACTACTATGGTAAGACAGAGTGAGTGTTCTTTAGGCCATGTATGTGGTAGGAAGATGGACATGGTATTTTCTCTCTCATCCCCTTTGCTCCTCTTGTCCCATGCCCGTGTCACACTCCCTTGTCTGGCTATTAAGCCACTCCAGTCTTCTCAGAAGAATGAAGGACAGGTTTCATTACTCGTGACAGGTCTATCACTGGCAACCAAAGTGTTATCCTTTGCTTATTTGTGGCATGCTAACCAAGTCTTCAAATTGCCTAGGAACAACATCATTTCTAACCTTTGGAAATGGACAAGAAAATTAAGTTGAGCTTTCTAGCTATTTTACAAATAGCCCATAGCAAATAGCTTTGGTTGTAGGCACCATCATTCCTCATCCGTGCTCCATTAAATTCCCCACTCTGCCCGCCCCTGAGTGAACAGCCAATAATTATGTGCATCTTCAGGAAACCAGGACACCAGGTAGGAGCTGATCTTCTCACCTTCAGAATCACCAGGCTTAAGCCCCTTCTCATAATAGGGCTCCATTGAGAACATTGTCTGGATAGAAAGCTAAGCCTCTGCAGTGTGACAGAAACCAAGTCCTGGGCTACCTAGATGGAATGCTGTCCCATAAAAGAGGTGACATCATTTAAAGTAAGACATGGCTAGAGGTGGTCATGTGGAGTGGATAAAAGCAAGCCTTAATTAGAGACAAAAATGAGCCTGCTGGGTTTGCTTTAGAAATTACAGATAAGGGAATTTCAAAATATAGGCTGTATGGGCTTCCATTCACCAATTCCACTGACTAAATGGATTTCTGAAGCAGCCAACTGGAAATGTAATCTATATTTCAAGAAAGCAAAATCAGCTTTCACCCGTCAAATTTGGTGATTTAGTGTTTCCACACATGCTAAAGCATGAAAAAGAATAAAATAATTTGAGATCAAAATCTGAAAACAAACAGGTGGATGAAAGCAAAAACAACTGGAACATTTATCCTTGTCCCAACCTTCAACAAACTCTAGGATCCAGTGGTGCGACTTCCATTTTGTTTCATCATCTGTAAAATGCAGATAGTAATAAAATATTAATAAAATCTTCTTCCTTATCAGATTATTGTGAAGATATTGTTTAATATAAAATCACACATTCAAACGCTTCCTCGCACATAGGAAGCACTCAAAAAATATCAGCTATTGTTGTTGATGTTACTTATATCATCCCATTCTGTCTCTGCAAGCAAAGACACCTGGGAAAGCCACTCCACAAGCATAGTGTTGCTCAGTGAGCAGGGGGTCTGCACATTGGAATGAATCCAATGTTTACTGGCATCAGCCAAGATGCATTGGCTGTATGTACCTATCCACCTCTTCATTACATGCACGTTACAGCCTAACTGCCCAAGGGGTCACACTGGAGATTAGCAAAATCAACTGAACAACAGCAGAGATAACAGTTTTCATTATTTTTTCAAATACTTTTTATTAATTTTTAACACTGTCCTTTTAAACAAGCATATGATCCTACTTAATTATGTTCAAGGACTACTTCAATGTAGATATGATTTCCATATCAATTACAGGCAGTGAACCTACTTTCTCTGAAATGTCCTAACATATATACTGCTGATCAGGTCAAAGGTTCCTGGCTAGTGGTGGTTTAGTCACTAAGTTGTGTCTGACTCTTTGCGACCCCACGGACTATAGCCTACCAGGCTCCTCTGTCCACGGGATTCTCCAGGCAAGAATACTGGAGTGGGTTGCCATTTCCTTCTCCAGGCTAGTACTGTCAGAGATCTTTCCACGTGCACCATTAGGTATTCACAACAAACCTTTGAGACAGGTACTAGGCTGACAAGGCCCAGCTAGATCCATTAACTTACCAGAGGACCAGAACTGGTAAGAGAGAGAGTTGGGATGTATTTGTTTGTTTTTTGAGTCATAATTCAATCTAAATGCAGAAGCCCCTCTAGACATTTTAAGTAGAGGGATTAAATATGATGAATTGAGTTACAACATTGTTGGGAGAGCTGGAGGAGCAAAGAGGGGTTCATGCTATGATCCAAAGATAAACTATAGGGAGTAACTGCCCCCCCACCCCCACCCCCTGCCCAGAGCCCGTCCTTTTTTGATCCATGGCCCTGAACCCTTGAGCTGCCAGTACCGCTAACTCAGGAGCCCACAGACCTCCTCAGCCACTGGCCGATGCCACTGCTACCAGTTCTAGATACTAGTCCATTTCTCCCTGCCTGCACCTAAGTACTCAAGCATTCTCCCATTGGTAGAACATAAAGGAGATCTTCACTGGAAAATGTAGCTTACTGACTTTTCACCCCTATGGAACAGAGGAACAGGTTCCTATGAATAGAATTCAGGGGCCCACAAACCTGGATGAGAGAAAATAATTACATCATCATTTTCACTAATTTCTTACTGAAACTTAACATATCTTTCAACTGTGAGCACAACTATCCACAGAAAAACTGATAGTACAGTAATATATTTACCTATAAAACACACAGGCATATTTATATAACATTATATAACATTATGGTTAATGGAATTTCAGTTGAGCTATTTCAAATCCTAAAAGATGATTTTGTGAAAGGGCTTCGCTCAATATGCCAGCAAATTTGGAAAACACGGCAGTGGCTATGGGACTGGAAAAGGTCAGTTTTCATTCTAGTCCCAAAGAAGGCAATGCCAAAGAATGCACAAACTACCACACAATTACATCATCTCACACGCTAGCAAAGTAATGCTCAAAATTCTCCAAGCCAGGCTTCAGCAATATGTGAACTGTGAACTTTCAGATGTTCAAGTTGGTTTTAGAAAAGGCAGAGGAACCAGAGATCAAATTGCCAACATCTGCTGGATCATCGAAAAAGCAAGAGAGTTCCAGAAAACATCTATTTCTGCTTTATTGACTATGCCAAAGGTTTTGACTGTGTGGATCACAATAAACTGTGGAAAATTCTGATAGAGATGGGAATATCAGACCATCTGACCTGCCTTTTGAGAAACCTGTATGCAGGTCAGTAATCAACAGTTAGAACTGGACATGGAACAATAGACTGGCTGCAAATAGGAAAAGGAGTACTTTAAGGCTATATATTGTCACCCTGCTTATTCAACTTATATGCAAAGTACATCAAGAGAAATGCTGGGCTGGAGGAAGCACAAGGTGGAATCAAGATTGCCAGGAGAAATATCAATAACCTCAGACATGCAGATGACACCACCCTTATGGCAGAAAGTGAAGAGAACTAAAAAGCCTCTTGATGAAAGTGAAAGAGGAGAGTGAAAAAGTTGGCTTAAAGCTCAACATTCAGAAAACAAAGATCATGGCATCCAGTCGTATCACTTCATGGCAAATAGATGGGGAAACAATGGAAATAGTGGCTGACTTTATGTTTTAGGGCTCCAAACCCACTGCAGATGGTGACTGCAGCCATGAAATTAAAAGACGCTTACTCGTTAGATGGAAAGTGATGACCAACCTAGACAGCATATTCAAAAGCAGAGACATTACTTTGCCAACGAAGGTCTGTTTAGTCAAGGCTATGGTTTTTCCAGTAGTCACGCATGGATGTGAGAGTTGGACTATGAAGAAAGCTGAGCCCCGAAGAATTGATGCTTTTGAACTGTGGAGAAGACTCTTGAGAGTCCCTTGGACTGCAAGGAGATCCAACCAGTTCATCCTAAAGGAAATCAGTCCTGAATGTTCATTGGAAGGACTGATGCTGAAGCTGAAACTCCAGTACTTTGGCCACCTGATGTGCAGGACTGACTCATTTGAAAAGACCCTGATGCTGGGAAAGACTGAATACAGGAGAAGGGGACGACAGAGGATGAGATGGTTGGATGGCATCACCGACTCAATGGACGTGAGTTTGGGTAAACTCTGGGTGTTGTTGATGGACAGGGAGGCCTGGTGTGCTGCGGTCCATGGGGTCACAAAGGGTCAGACGTGGCTGAGCGAATGAACTGAACTGAATGGCTGATATATTTCAATAGTGCATCCCATGTAAAAATTAATGGCTATTTGATTCATCCCTAGATCTCACTATTTAAAGCATTAATAAAGAAGTATATGTATTACTATACCACAATTTATTATTTTATAGTTTCACAGCCAATATAATTGGTTTACTATGAAATCTTATGTTTTTTTATTTTAATCATTTAAAAATCAATGTTTGAAAAGAAGTTCATGGGCTTCACCAGATGATGAACGGTTTGGAGTGCAGCAGCATTATTTACCCATGGCCAGAAGGACATAGCTGATTCCTAGCAGCACAGAGAATCTGAAATCTGAACCCCCGTCTATCAGACTCCATCAGCCCTGATTTAATCATCATACAATACTGGGCTTTGAGAGTAACAGTAATCCTTTTTTTTTTTTTTTTTTTTTTTTTTTTTTTTTTTTTTTTTTTTTTTTTTTTTTTTTTTT
>SJYQ01002726.1:255079-291515 GCA_006410935.1 Redunca redunca | reverse complement strand
GTTTTAATTATTCATTTATGTATCGTTCCTGTTATGATGCCCTCTGTGCTTCCAGGGCTCGCCACAGACTCGGCAGGGAGAGTGTTTCCTGGTGTTTGGAAACCTCTCTTCTTAAAGTTCCTTTCCCGGGTCGGCTTTCCCTATCCGGGACGGAGCTCCCTCCCCACCTCCTTTGTCTCTTTTTCCGTCTTTTATATTTTTTCCCTACCTGTTTTTGAAGGCAGTGATCTGCTTTTCTGGGTGCTTGATGTCCTCTGCCAGCATTCAGAAGTTGTTTTGTGGAGTTTGCTCGGCGTTGAAATGTTTTTTTGAGGAATTTGTGAGGGAGAAAGTAATCTCCTCGTCCTAATCCTCCGCCATCTTCCCAGAATTCAGTAATCCTTTTTTGTATGTGGAATACCATCAACGACCTGAAGGTTCCTGGGAATATTCTTGGCATTGATACAGTCGAGAATCTCCAGCAAACACTGGAGGAAGTAGTTTTTTTCATCAAAAAGACCAGTCCTTTACAGGGATGGGAGTCATCTTTCATCATCTTTAAAGAATTTCGCTCCATTTTCCCACACACATTGCCTTTTCAGTTGCAAAGTGCCTTTTCAGGTGACTTCATTAAGACATCTCAGAAATACAGAACTGGCTCCTGTTTTCATCAGGCAGAGTAATGACATGTACAAAAACTAAATGTTTGGTGTGATTAGAGGAAGAAATAAAGATGTTATCTTAAGACTTTTTCCATGAAACATCCAAGTCAAAAGGCACCTGTGTGGTATTTTCTTTTCGGACAGGGCTTCCATCTGTGAGTATGGCTAAAAATATGACTAGCCTGTTTGTCCTCATGTATCTGAGAATGACATAAATAGAAGAGACCTCATTTAACAGATAAACAGGCCAAAAGAAACACTGTGTCATAGTTAAGGGCTCAACTGTACAGTCAAAAGGACTTGGTTTGAACCCAATTTCTCATCCTACTTGTATAACAAATCCTGGTTAGAGAGTCACTTCATCACAGGTTCACTTTATAAAGTGACAGGGG
Organism: Redunca redunca; assembly: GCA_006410935.1. Taxonomy (NCBI): domain Eukaryota; kingdom Metazoa; phylum Chordata; class Mammalia; order Artiodactyla; family Bovidae; genus Redunca; species Redunca redunca. The sequence continues at coordinate 290,482 of SJYQ01002726.1, read as the reverse complement.
CCAGGTGTGGGGATTTACTTCTCAAGACATTTTCCTTTTTATAACAAATGAGATAAAGTATGAACTGATTAGCACCCACAATGATTATTAACACAAAAGAGACAAGATCACTCAAGGTCGTTAACATGGGATGGTAGAGACAGGTCTAAGACCCAGGCTACTGGCTTTTTCTGCAGTGTTCCTTATGCATGAAGACTTTTCTATGTGACAATTTTCTATCCTCGAGGACTTGGCTGGGAAGCTGGTGAACTGTCTTGCACGTTTTTAGCTTATCCCTAGAGAAGGAAAGATGTAAAACTACCTTGTATGTTTATGGAACAAGCAGAGACCTCATAAGCAACCACTTGCTTCCTCCATCCCCAGAAAGTGAAAGAATAACAGCAGACCAGCCGAAGACAGACGTGAGGGGAGCTTTTAATCTCCTGTGTGTGTATGTTCAGTCACTTCAGTCCTGCCTGACTTTTTGAGACCCTATGGAGCCCACCAGGCTCCTCTGTCCACAGGATTCTCCCAGACGAGAACACTGGAGTGGGTTGCCATTTCCTTCTCCAGGGGATCTTCCTGACCTAGGGACTGAATTTGCTGCCTGCATTTCCTGCATTGCAGGCAGATTCTTTACCCACTGAGCCACCTGGGAAGCCCCAAGTATTGGTTACTTGCATTAAAAAATAATAATAATATATCTCTATGCACTTGACCTTAGTCATCAGATTTCTGGACTCTAAACTCCCTCTGATGAACTGGCCCTTCTCTTTTCACATCTCCGTGATCCATTTGCAGCTCAGCCAAGGCTTGTGTTCAATTCATAATCATCTTGGCATACTCATTTCCAAGTGATTCAACAGAGATTTGAGAGGTAACATGTTCACAGATTGTCTTGTCACTCACCTGGGGCTCCCTTTACCACCCCCTTGGCTGGTCAGGCTTAGAGAAGAGCACCTCCAACATAGACGAGGGCCTCAGGGACTCACAGTACAGAGGACAGACAGCAGAGGCCACAGACTGACAAATCCAGGCTTCTGGGGAGCATCAGGCAGGAGGGCTGATCTTCATGGAAGAGGGAATTAGGGAGAGCTGCCTGGAGGGAATTATGCTGAGGAGCAGCTCAGCAGGTGCAGAAAAGGATAAAAGCCAGAAAAAGGAGACAGCCTACAGCAAGGCCCAGAGGTGAGAGAGTAAGACTGGGTTCGAGAAAAGAACAATTCTATGAGATTCTGTATTTGGTGGACAGTCAGTAATCTTTTTACTTAATACTGTGATACCAGAAAGAATTTGTTTATTCTACGCTGAGATGGATCCAGTCTTTTTCAGTGTAGAAGAATTGCTTTTGCAGACTTCCAGCAGTGATGAGCTGGAGAAGGCAATGGCACCCCACTCCAGTATTCTTGCCTGGAAAATCCCATGGGCGGAGGAGCCTGGTGGGCTACAGTCCATTCGGTAGCTAAGAATAGGACACGACTGAGTGACTTCACTTTCACTTTTCACTTGCATGCATTGGAGAAGGCAATGGCAACCCACTCCAGTGTTCTTGCCTGGAGAATCCCAGGGACGGGGGAGCCTGGTGGGCTGCCGTCTATGGGGTCACACAGAGTCAGACATGACTGAAGCAACTTAGCAGCAGCAGCAGCAGCAGTGATGAGCACTCCACAGCTGCTGAGGTTTGTGTGAAGCATAGCAAGGGCCTTAAAAGAGACCCACCAGGCTGGGCCAGGCAGCAGGGTAGACTCTCGGTACGCTTACCACCCAATGAGAATGAATCAGGCAGGAAAAAGACAATATTCCCTCTGATACAGCCACCAAGACACTCCCCAATAGAGGGTCTGACCAGAGGTGGGACTGAATTTCCCCCAGGCATTCCACTGACTCTCTCAAGTTCTTGATAGCCAAGGGCAAGAGAATGAGTCAGTATTAGGGTTCAGTTTTTATGGATTCAGCCTAGTGTGTCAATCATTCCAGTTTTCCTGGGACTTAGGACTTCAGAACATGGGAAGAAAGGTACTAGGAGGGTGCCAGATAAACCAGGAAGATGTGGTCACCCTAGTTCAACCTACGATAAATGCACCTATTCTGTGCTGGGCTCCTAGGGGCTAAAAATATGGAGATGGATAAAACACAGTTGCCGCCCTCAAGAATTTCACAGCATAAGGGAAAAACAAAAGGGCAACCAAAACAAGTCCTGGGCCCAAAGTGTAACCCTGTTTCATTAAGTGGCAAATTCAAAGAAATGAGTTCAACAACTAAAATTAAAACATAATTCTAATTTCTACTCATGCCTCTCACCATATCACAGGAGATCCAGTTTACCATCCACACTCCTCTTTTTTGTTAATCCCCCTTTCATCTCATCTCCAAATTCCTCTAAACCTAGTTGAGCCTCTGGGGCCATCCTCGTACCTAGCTCCCTCCCCAAGGTTTCCTGGCATCCCAAATGCAGGTGTCTTCTGCCTTCTCCCTTCCCTAAACGTGTAACACCATTTCCCAACTAGAAGTGGCTGCTGGAACAAAGCTTTCTCCTGGGTCATTTCAGAAAGGCCAGAGACCCCAATAACTGCATAGCTGCAGTCTTCTTGGCCCAGAGAGGAGCAGAGAGATTATTTTCTCATGTGATTGCTTTTCTTGCAAAAAATTCTCCACCTCATTTCACTCACATAAGCAGATCATTTCCAACTGCTCTGAAAAGGGCTGTGCTGAGGCCAATGTGTGTACAGGGAGGTGTGCAGCCACAGAGGTGGGCATTAAGCTCAAGAACAAAGCAGAAACTTGGTCGCTGGAACCAAATCAGGCTTGTCCTGCATATTGGGGCTTTCTTACTGTTTTGGACCCAGAGGAACTATGTGTGGGGGTGCAAGTATGGCAGGGGGTCAAGGCTGGGGCGGTGTGGGGGGTGGGGGGGTTGGAATGAGGCTTTAAGGCTTCATCCATTCAACTCACAAGCAAATGAGGTTGAAAACAAAGAGAAATTCACAAACCAGTCCCTTGGTCCTCTATTCTCTGATCCACTTAAGAACAGTAGCTTCTTACAGGGGAATCAGGGGTAGGGGATAGTTAGGTCTGCAGGGGGCCATCCATTTGGTCACTAGAAATGTGGGTTAATTCTGTCCCTGAAGGAACAGAACCTCACGATAGTGAGTGCTAGCAATATATTGTTTGGGTGGGGAGAGGGCATCATTATATTAATAGTTCATTAATAAATAGTTCAAGGCTCTTTGTCATTGACCTTTATAGAATATCATAACTGTAAGGCTTCACAGACTGATATGGACCCAAACTACCTGAGTTGGAATCCACAATTTGTGGGATTTTGAAAAAGCTATTTCACCTCTCAGTGCCTCAGTTTCTACCTCTGGAAAACAAAAACAATAATACTACCTACCTGATAAGAATATTCAACAAGATAATATCTGCAAAGTTCTTAGAACAGTGCCTGGTACATAGAAAGCATCACATAAGTATTTGTTAAATTACTATCAATTTCAGTATTAATACCATTTAATTGGTACTTACTGTGTGCCAAGCACTATTCTCCCAATGATTCTCTCCAAAAGGCAGGCAGTTTAAAATGATCTCTTGTTTACAGCTAAGGAAACTGAAGCTCCAAAAGGAAAGTAACTCACCTAGATCACATGGTTGATAAGTGACAAAATCAGAAGCTAAGTCCAGGCTGCCTGACTTTGAGGCCCATGCCCTGGGCTCTTTTGCCATCCTGATTCCCCAAACCAAGTCCTGGAGGACTATCTCTCCAAGAGGTTGTCTCCCCATCAGAGTCCCTCCAAAATCTGGGGCTGGGCACTCCATCACAGGTGGAGGGTCAGGCAGGACTCCACTGCCTAACAATTAGCACATGCTCCTGGGACGGTGGGAGCCACACCACCATTTCTGCTGGAGCCGTCTGCTCCACTCCAGCCTCTGGCTCAGGAGAGTGCCTCCCTGGGAAGCACTCCCGTCTTCAGTGCCAAGTGACTCAAAGAAAACCTGAGCTCCTGGAGCCTGCTCTCCTTTGACCAAGCCTCCTTCCCTGGGAGAGGAAAACCACCTCTGACTCCAGGGACAACTCAGAGAGGCTCGGGCAGGGCAGAGGACAAGGTGATCCCTCGACCTAACACCACAGCTGTGTACAGAGATCAGCAGTAAGAACAGAAACTATAACAACACAACAACAAATGTAGTGGTTATCACACGTGGAAATGTGAGCTAACTGAAGGGGTTATTGTGTGCAGGGAGCTATTTTGAACAACTGACCAACTGACACGCATCATCTCCTATACACCTCACAATAACCCTGAAACATTATTAATACACCCATCTTACAAATATGAAACTCAGATGCAGGAACAAAGTTATAATACTTGTCAAGGCCCTAGAGCTAGTGAGTAGCGAAGCAGGGGAGAGGGCCCAGGTCATCTGATTCTAGAATCTGTAAGTCTCCTCTCTCCTGCTCCAGAAGACCTGGCCAAGTTGAGGTGCTACAAGGCCATTTTCCCCTTCAGTCTGTGGATCTAACTTCTAAACAATATGTTTCATTTCTTTGACCCACCACTGACCCTGCCCCATGTCTTCCCGGCTGGTTTGAAACTGCCAGTGAATTCTTCAGAGCTCATCAGACTGAAGTGGGGAGTGTCCAAGCAAATAATGTTTCAGAGAGAATTGAGTCTGTTCCAAAGAGAGAAACTGAAACAAAGCTCCCCCTGGAAAACATCAGGCCAGCTGTGCAAGCCCCGCAGTCTGCTAGAATCCTGCTGCTCTGCACCATGCCTGCCTTTCTTCCTCAGGGTCTCTGTATGTGTGTGTGCTCAGTTGTGTCTGACACTGTGACTGTAGCCCGCCAGGCTCTTCTTCCATGGGACTCTCCAGGCAAGAATACCGGAGTGGGTTGCAGGATCGAACCTGCATCTCTTGCGCCTCCTGCACTGGCAGGCGGGTTCTTTACCACTGCGCCACCTGGACTCTGGCTATCGCCCACAGGGGCCTCATCAGGGCGCTTGCACCTGGCAGCGGCCCTGGGCTGAGAGGCCTGATTCTAGCTTGCACCCCCCCTTTCTCCCACACTACCTTGGCCTATGCGGTAGACACCTTTGCTCTTCTGCTGGCCCACGCGGAGAGGGTTCTGCCCAGGGCCTTCCTGGCAGTACTGGACCACTCTGTAGCATGAGCGTCTGACACTGGCCCCTCAGCCTGGTATGTGTAGAAGTGGATGGTTCGGCCCCGCGGTGATGGCCACAAACTGCCCTCTACGATAAACCAGATCATTCTCCAGAACAAGGAGGAGCCCACCAGTCACAGGAGCAGTCTTCACAAGCAGCTTCTCTTAAGACACAGCCACTGAGGGACCGCCTCCTCTCCCCTCAGAGCCGGCACTCCAACTCCTTGCTTACTCTCCTGGGAGGCTCCAAGGTTGGGTAGCTTATGGTTAAGAACAAGAGATCTGAAACCAGATAAAACAAGTTCCGAGTCTGGCGAGGCCACGTGCTGATCACGTGACCTCAAACAAGTTGCTTTGCTTCTTGCTTCTCTGAACCTCCATTTCTTCACTTAGAAAATGGAGAAAATAATATGCCCTACTTCAAAGAGTTGCTACAATGGTGGAGTGATTTAATGACCACAAAGAGACTAGCACGAGGCTGGAACAGAGTTAGCGCACAAAACTGATATCCATCCCTTTCATGCTGGTTGATAACTTCTTAAGGTGTCCAGCTCCCCACGTGGGTTGGTGACTGGTAAGTATATTTCCATTACTCACTGCCCCCTGGGCCTCCATGTCTGTGAGTACAGATACTCAAGCTTCAAAACATCTACAAAAGACTCCTCCTCTTCTCTTCCCAAATTAGTGTGACCCATAAGACCTTCACCATTCCTGTCCCTGACACACACAGCTTAACTCTCACTCCACAGGACAAGTTACATTTTTCCAGAAAGAAAATAGTTATGTTTCATGCTTCTGTACCTTTGTGTGGCTTTCTCCTCTGCCTGAAATACCTTTGCCTAGTTTCTTGGGCTAACTTATTCCCACTGCTTTTCATTCGAGCACCACACACTCTCTCTCTCTGAAAGTCTCCACTGACATCCCCTCCTTCCCATCCCAAGCTGGGTTGGGTGACTTCTCGTGAGCTTCCTTAGACCTTGTCCTTCTTCCATCATTGCCAGTATCACACTGAATCAGAATGGCCTGTGTGGCAGGTAGGTATCTCAGTCTACAATCTAAATTGTGCATATACACACACACATACGCACACTCACACAACCCACCTTTCCTCTGTTGCCTGATAATTGAAATTAATTTCCTTTCAAGCTCCCAAATCTTAATCTCAGTCACGTCGGGTAATATTAGTTAATTTTAAATTTTCTCAGGCAGTTTGGCCCCACTCCCAATCCCCCCACTTCCCCAGCTTGAATCTGGGCTCTGAGAGTCTCACACGGTGCTGAGGCACCCGTGAGGTAGGGAGAGAGATGGGTGAGACATCTGCTCCTCAGTTGCCATCATTGCCTCGGCTGACATTAGTAACTCACGCTGCCATCTGCTGACATGAAGCCCAACCCACCTCTGATCCTCTGTTATCATTCTGTAGAGGTCTCAGCTCTGGCCCATGATCTGCCTCTCCAAGTCCAGCATTACTGGGTTCCTTCTGTGTCTCTCTGGGCACAAGGGAATCATTTTCCTGCTCTACATGCAATGTTGGGCCCTAAGAGGCCATCTCAAGGCCACATGCCCCATTCCCACTGCCCCTGTGTCCTTGAGTGTCAAGGAATAATGCAAGGAGTCCTGTCATCTTCCAATCTCCACCAAGAAAATTAAGTGCAGATACCCTCCTTCCAGGTTGTCCCCAATCCCACCTGGATATACTGGCAGTTCTCTCACCCATCCTCCCTAGAACTCAAGCCTCAGAGTCATGGACCCCATCTAAGGGAACAGTTCCCATATGCCACCAGTATCCACTTCTACTGCATTCCTTTCCATTCTCTTTTAGACCAGAAAATATGGATCTTTTATAGAGCAGGGGGAAAAAAAAATCCCAAACTCTGATTGGGTTTATATCTTCTAGTCTGAGTCTCTCCAAGGAGAAGGTTTTTGGAACCCCAAATTCGTAAGCTTTTGGAAGCCCCAAATCTTTCCTTTGAAACTACTGTCTATGCCTTGATGTTTCAAACAAATTTTGAAACTCAAAAGCGACTTGATTGCTATCATTCTGTGTTCTGTAAAAACCCTTCCCTGAGGCAAAGAATGCCTCAAGGTCTAATTTGAATAGGGAAGTGCCATAGGACCAAAAAAAAAAAATCCTTTCCTGAGGCAAAGAATGCCTCAAGGTCTAGTCTGAATAGGAAATGTGCCACAGGAACCCCCCCCCCAACCCCCCCAATAAAACCTAACCAGACACAGTAGTGAATACATCAAAACAGCATCTCACTCCTCTTAATTTGTTCTATTGTACACCAAACTGAGTTCTCTTTCTGAAAGCAATTATTCCATTTATTTCACTAATACTTAGCATGTGCTCAATAAATTTTAGTTGACTAAATAATACATCTATTTCTGTTCACAGTGTTTGGAATTTCAGAAAATGAACAACATACTGGACTATCAACTAGAGTGTGGAAAAGTGAGGCAGGAGTAACAAAGCTCTTTTTAGCTGAATGGTAAAGCCAACTGAACAAATCATCTTGACTCTTCTGAGACACTCTCCCCCAGCATTTACTAAGCAGTTATATGATCAGACACTGTTAGATATTTTACATACATTATCTCATTTAACCCTATCTTGGGGCTTCCCCTGGAGAAGGGAATGGCAATCCACTTCAGTATTCTTGCCTGGAGAATCCCACGGATGGAGGAGCTTGGCAGGCTACGGTTTATGTGGTCACAAAGTCAGGCACAACTAAGCGACTAACACTGGGGCTTCCCAGAGGACGCAGTGGTAAAGAATCGGCCTGCAGTGCAGGAGACCCTCTGACACAGGTTCAACCCCGGGATCAGGAAGTTCCCTTGGAGTAGGAAATGGAAACCCACTCCAGTATTCTTGCCTGAGAAATTCCATGGACAGAGGAGCCTGGTGGGTTATAGTCCATGGGACCACAAAGAGTGGGACACAGCTGAGCATGCATGTGAGAGGAGGCACTCTATCTTAGAAATGAAAATTGGAATCTTCTAGGCAGTAACACCTAGTGCTTGAGGCTTAGTTTTTTCACTAGAAATAGAAGGGCTCTTCTTCCCTACAGAATAGCCACCAAGCTCAAAGGCTTATCAGTCCAGGTATAGTGAGAGGGAGAACATAGGAAGTTACAGGAAATGAGCATCTTTCCTGGCATCTGTGGCTCTGACCTCATTAGATCTGCAAGTGAGAAACCAAGGAACATATTTATCATCTCATGTTTTGTATTACCACCCTCGTACTGAGATAAATTCATGGAAGTTAATACAGTGAAACTGGCATTAATTTCAGGAAGGCTCCTGGAAACCTCATATTGCCTTTGCCCTGAGGCTCATAATTTGACTTTCAATCAACGTAGCTGAAATAAATGGCATGAAAATTTTATAGCAAAAGGAAAATGTGTGTGCCAGGAGGTAACCTCCTTTATGAGTTAATTATTTACTTTTAAAGGGAAAATATTACAATGTAAATCACAGGTGCATTGTTGCTCAGAGTCTGGCTGGAGTGTGGAGATGACTCTGCTCTCTGAAATCAAATGGGGTCATCTATTCAAATTCATCCTAAAGCGCCTGCTGTCCAGGTGTACTGCCCAAGTGGAAACTAAGAAGGAGGCAATGTGGTGCAGGGGAATCACCACTCAACACAGACAAAAGGCTTGAGCTCAAGCCAGGACTCGCTTCCCTCACTTGCTAGGTCATTTATGACCTTGACCCTATTTCCTCATCTTCTGGAGATAACAATATTGACTCTATAGCAAATGGTTGCAAGGAGGACCAAATTCGTTGGTAGAAGTGAAAGAACTTTGTAAAGCAGCATGCCCTTGTGAAGCAAGAGAAGGTAACCTGGCTAACGGGGTTATGCTTCCCATCCCTCTCATGGAAATAGAGAATACGGAGAACAGTGCTGGCTGGCAGTCCTACAGTGCTCACCATGTACAAGTGCCATTCTGTGTGATAGCTGATAATAACTTATTTAGTCCTCAAACAACTCACTGTGGTAGGTTCTACCATTATTCCCATTTATAGATAAGGAAACAGAGTCAAGGAGAGGCTCAGTCACTGGTCTAGGCAAGTAAGCTGTAAAGCTGGGATTCTGAGGAAGGCCTACCTGGCTCTAGAATCTCTGCAATTAATAGCCTTGGCAAGGATGTCGTCCAGGATTCCCAGGTGGCTCAGTGGTAAAGAATCTGCCTGCCAATGCAGAAGACAGAGATTCGATCCCTAGGAGGTCAGAAAGATCCCTAGGAGGAGGGCATGGCAACCCACTCCAGTATCCTTGCCTGGGAAATTCCAGAACACAGAAGCCTGCCCATGGGGTCTACAGTCCATGGGGTTGCAAAGATTCGGATGTGTCTCAATGCCTGAGCACGAGCAAGGATGTCTTCCAGTCCACCTTCAAGCGTCCACTCAGACATCTTTATCCTTTGATCTTACTGCAAAGCCATACTTCTTTGGGCCATAAAACGTCTAAAAGCAGTACATCTCTCCAGAACAGAGTCTGCCTTGGGATCTGGCGCTTCTTCCCCACTTGGTATTAACATTATATTATGTATCTTACAAAGATTAATTCCTGCTTTTTGGTCCTCCCTCTGCCCTCTAAGCTCATGCAGAGCAAGGTGAGCCCCTTTCGCATGGAAGCAGTTCAAATCCTAAAGATAATCCTCAACTCTACCATGAATCTCTTCTAAAAGCTAAATGACTCTTCAATTCTTTATCACTTTATGGAACAGTCATAGCAATTTTCCAGATGCTCACTGCTCACTTCTGTATTCCTCTGATATTCTCCCCTAGAAATAGGCTGTCTATGACTGGACTTACAATTGCAAGGGCAGTCTGTCCAGGACAGAGGTTAGGACTGGCATTTCCTATAGCCATGATCCCACCCACTAAATCACAGCTAAAAATCATGCTTTATTTTCACATGCTGCTATATCCATCTGCGGAGAAGGCAATGGCACCCCACTGCAGTACTCTTGCCTGGAAAATCCCGTGGATGGAGGAGCCTGGAAGGCTGCAGTCCATGGGGTTGCTGAGGGTCAGACACAACTGAGCGACTTCACTTTCACTTTTCACTTTCATCCATTGGAGAAGGGAATGGCAACCCACTTCACTGTTCTTGCCTGGAGAATCCCAGGGACAGGGGAGCCTGGTGGGCTGCCATCTCTGGGGTCACACAGAGTCAGACACGACTGAAGCGACTTAGCAGCAGCAGCAGCAGCTATATCCATCTGAGCTCAGCTTCCCTCCAGCCTGGTGTTTGAAAATCTTAAGGTATGAAAACTCTTTCTGCAGAGAACAACTTTCCTGACTGAGGAAGGTTCAGCCAACTCCCATCACCCAGAGACAGATTAGTATGCCCTTAGATTACTCTGCTCCTGGATTATTCTTCTCATTCTCCTTCGTAAATTCTTTTTTTCAACTTCTCTAGACATTCATTCAAATATTTATGGACAAATATTTATGGAGAGTCAACCAAATAGCTGATACTCCAGAAGCTGGGTCAGAACATATTAGGACTGTTTAGTAGTTCTGAACAAGGTAGAGACTCAGTACATTGTTTGGAAGCCTTTAGGAAATCTACATAGATCTGATTCATTCGGACTCTCTCTCTCTCTCTGCTTATACAAATATGATTCTACCTTGACTTGGAGCAAGTGTTCAATGAGCCTTTGGTCAATTGAATTAAAGGTTATAGAGGTATGATGTACATGTGTATGATGACCCAAGATGTGTCCAAGTGTCTGTTGCAAGGAACACAAAGTAGAAGTGTATCCACCTTACTTTGTAGGTTCTAACATTTATGTTTTCATCTTGCAACTGCATTGAAAGAGTAAGAAATTAGGTAATTATCAAAACAGTGTCTAAGTAAAGAAAACCATTTGTAGATTTTCTCAAGGACAACCGTTATTCTGGCTTTTTAGCTGTTGACTTTGGAGAGATGCTGGGTACCAAATGGTTTAATAATTTTCACAGAGGAAGGTCTTCTTTGATATCCCTAGTGTTTATGGCTTTTTTTGTGTGTGTAATAAATTGTTTAATTATCAGCCAAGAATGAATGGTAAAATTGTTGTAAAGTCTACTTATACTTTAAAAAATTTATGAACAATTATAAATGATTTTTTTAGGCTTTGACTTTTCATGGAATTTGCCTCTCCCCTTATATACTGCATCACTTATCTACTGCTGTATCGCATACCACTCCAAAACTCATTTAAAACAACAGCCATGCTGAAGCTCATAATATAGGTTGGCTGGGCTCAGTGCGGATAACTTGTGTTTGTTCCACACTGAATCAGCTTGGAAGACTCAGTTAGCAACAAAAATCCAAGAAAGCCTCATTTAAGCCTGGGAGCTTGGTGCTGGCAGTGGGCTGGGGTGCCTCAGTTTCCTTCCAGGTGACCTCTCTCTCCAAGTGGGCTCTCTGGAGCAAGATGGCCTGGATTTCTTTATATAATGATTGGGTTTTGAAAGTAAAAGTGGAAGCCATAAGGCCTATTAAAGGTCTGGGTTGCAAAATTTCAGAACATCACTTCTACTACATTCTTCTTAGTCAAAGCAAGCCCCAGGGTCAATCCAGAGTCAACGGGTAGAGAAACAGACTCCACCTCTTGATGGGTGAGATAGCAAGTCACATTGCAAAGCGGTATAGACACAAGAAAACATTATTTTAAGGACTCTACTACATGTAGCCTGGCCAAACAGGTGGAATAATATCACTCAGATGATACTAAGAGGGACTCTCTCTGCCAAATCCTTGTGAGGGGTGACCTGGAGCGTTTCATCAAGTATGCCCACCAGAATCAAAGCAGTCAAAAAGGAGTGATATGACTGAAAAAGGTCTTCCTTGAGGTCCACCCTGAGTTGAGTGGACTGGAATAAGGGCTGTTTTTCAAAGCCCAGTACATGTGCTTGGCAGCCTGATGGCCATGGGTTCAAATCCCAGTTTTGCTATTTGCCAGTATTGGCAAGTTCTTGACCTCTAAGATCCTTTTTTTTTTTTCTCAAGCACAAAATAGGCATAATATTATTAGGGGCCTCCCAGGGGCTTTTGTGACAATGAAACAAAATGCTTCAGATGAAGTGCTCAGCACAGAACCTGGTAACAAGTGAGTACCTATTGAAGGACAGCCCCCATTTCCCTCAGAATGTAAGTTTTCTCTTCTAATGAAAATGTGCCTCCTATCTCCATGCCAGAAGGCAGGCTGGGCTTTCCTTGGCAAGAAAGCAAGAGTGAGATCCAAAATACTAAACAACCTGTTTGGCCCAGGACTAGCCGTGCAGAACTGAAGCCAGTTTTAGGGCTTTGCCGCCTGAGCATTAACGCTTCAGTTTCTGGATTGGGAGAGATTTAGGAGATCCTGGGAGCCATGCCAGGGCAAGCAGGGTGGAAGGGAAGCCTATGAAGGGCTTGGAGCAGTGGCTACATACTAGTAAATACAGAAGGAGTCCAATGTTATAACCCCAAGATGGCGACACAAGTGTGGACCAACTAAAACAATGCCTTACCTAGGCCAAGAAGTGCCAAGGCCCCTCTTCTGCAGATAGTTTGCTGAATACAGCCAGCCTGGAAGAGAGGAGCCAAAATCGTATCCCTCCTGCCTGAAGGACTGGGGTCTAAAAAGCAACTGATACCCAGGGATGAGTCCAACCAGGGAACAAAAGTACAATTCTACAAATTACATCCAATGGTCTGGCAGCCAGTGCTAGAAGATAAACAGCAGCCAAGAAATAGCAAGAGAAGCTGAGCATCAGAGGGAGCAGGAAAAGAGTGTGTAAAGGTTCCGATACACATGGACACTCGTGAGGCAGGAACACAAAGTTTGCAACTACAAGTACCATAAGCCAGACCAACTAAAGACGTGGTACTCTTTAAACTGAGAAAATGGAAAGAGGAGGGGGTTCCTCAAAAAATATCTACACAACTGCTATTAGTCCAAAGGCCTGTGCTTAGTGCTGCAGGGGCCGAAGCAGTGACATTACCCTTGCCTTTGTGGGGCTCCTGTGAATTCACAGGGACCAAAGAGCCCACTGCCACAGCCCGAGGTGGGGGCACCAAGTGAGGCCGGTGACCGTGATGATGAGAAGCAGGAAGCTGAAGGCTGGACTCCAGAGAGAACAGGCAGAGACGACATGGGTGGACAGGCTCTCAGCAAAAATACAGTGAGTGGGGGAGGAAGCCTGTCCTGGCTAGGCCTCGGAGGTCCAGGTAACGGAACAACCTTACTAGGAATTCACAAAGTAACCAGGGTAAAAGCCTCCTAAGCCAACCAAATAAGTCCCTATTTCCCAAACCTACAGTCAAGACCCTTCATAATTCGCTCCAACTTCCTGTACAGGCATCAACCCCCGAAAACTGGAATTGCCTGGAATGGGGAAATGAATAGCACATACTTCCTGGGTGGTTATGAGGGGTAAGAAAGTTACTGCGTGTGTGAAGCACTCAGCTCGGAGCCTGCTCCTGGTTGCTGGCAAACATGGTGATCCTTTCTGCCGCCGCATACTGTTAGTACTTGTACACTGCACAGTGCTGTCCAGTCACTCCAAGTCACATTCCCGTGAGGTGTCTGCCATTTTCTCATTCCTCAAAGCTACTGCACTGGCTAGCAGAGTCCCAATTTCCTCACAAAGTCTTGTAGGAATGAACTGAGATTAGAATCACTTTGTTTAGCTCAGTGTTTAATAAGAACTATACGTTCAGTAAATGTTCACTGATGCTATGTTATTGTTGTTGATGATGTTTAATGTCCAGTTTAAAGAAAACTTCCTTTTCTGTTTGCTTCCAAACCAGCTTGCCCATTGCCGGTTGACTAGGGAGTGTGCGATGCCTTTCCACGTCTCTCATCGGCCTGTCTCATGCACCGCCAGTGGTTAAAGCTTTCCCAGGCCCCACACTCCTCTTCAGTTCCTGCATGCTCTGTGAATTCCCTGACAACTTCTGCCTTCCTCTTCCGAAGCCTCAGAGCATCAGTTGTCAGGATAATTCACTTGGCAATTAGTCATTCTGTACCTTGTCACAGCTCCCTACTGCAGTTAAACCGATGATGCGGATCTGTCTTATCCCTTTCTGTTGCCTGTGTCCCCACCACACCACCAACTTTTGGATGTTCCTGAAGCACCAAGTCCAGTATCTGGCACCTAAGAAGGAGTTCAGTGTATTCATCTGGAGAATGAGATGAGATATGGTAGTGCTTTGAAGAGCTGAGAGCAAAGTGCCTGTGAAATGTGCTGGGATGATTATAAAGAAATTTGCAAAAAAAGAGAATCAGCACTTCAGTTGATCAAAAGGTCCACTTCAGGGGGTCTGTATGGATAGAGTCTATGCAGGTGGTTCACACCTATGTGTTGCTCATTTTCCAGGCTGCTCCCAAATGAAACTGAGTCCCAGTGAGCCCCTGTGAATTCACAGCACAGCTCCAAGAAACTGTTTGCTAGCCAAGAGAAGATGGCACCCTTGGGCCTGACTTAATCATCCTTTTGAAACTGGGGAGAAATGAACTCTTGCTTCACACCTTGTGACCATCTCCCTTACCTGGGAGCCTATTCATTAAGTAAGAACACTGAGCACCTAACAAAGTACAGACAATAACACAGGACCAAGAAGAGTGAGTCACAGACCCTGGCCCGAAGGGGCTAAGGGACTGTGGGGAGGAGTTCACACACGAACAACAGACCCTTGCTCAACCAGTACCAACTGCCAGAACCCACCTAGGTCAGGTCCCAAAGTACAAGATGGCAGAGAAGAGGCAGACAGTCCATGTGAACCTCCAGCCCATACTCCTACGTTTCACCAGCAATCCCTTCCCCAGCTCCAAGACCCATTCCAGTACCAACCCCTGCTGTAGGCTTTTTCTGTATTTTCCAGTCACAGAAAACTGCTCCCTTCTCAGGATCATTCAACCCTTTTGGTCAAAACCTGTCACTTCCAAACTATCCCACAACATTCTGCATTGATGTAAAAATTCCCAAGGTTTGCTTCCAGGTTCATGAGAGGCTGAAGCAAATGTGAGTCTGGGAGCACAACCAAAACACCCATTTCAAATATTTATGTTCATCAAAGTGGCCACGTTGATTGACTGTGGTGGTGCTGTTATTCAGGCACTATGTCATGTCCCACTCTTTGGGAATCTGTGGACTGTGGTCCACCAGGCTCCTTTATCCTTGGGATCCTGCAGGGAACTGGAGTGGGTTGCTATTTTCTCTTTCAGAGGACCTTCCCAGCCCAGGGACTGAACCCTCGTCTCCTGCATCTCCTGCACTAGCAGGCAGATTCGTTACCACTGAGCCACATGGGAAGCCCTTGACTGACTGTAGAAATGTATAAACATAAAATCAATCTGTATTAATAAAAAGATTTTATCCATTTTAAAATGTGTGCAATCTTGTTTGAAAATGAGCCCCACCACTGAAAACAAAACATAAGTTTGAAAAAGACAGCTTCCTATCATACATCTGGTAATTTAACTCTTAATGCTCTAAAAATAATTTTCTGGCATGGTTTTATTACACTTTCATCATGTGTTGACTGCTTATTAATTATTAATTGTAGTTTTTGTTTTTTTTTTTAAATGTTCTAGAAGTTGAGTTCAGTTCCAGAAGCAGCACGGAGCTGAGGCTGGGCATTCTGTCATTCTGACAGAGGCAATCCAGCTCTCCTTGTCTTTCTCCAGTTTGAGAACCTAGATTGCTCACTTCGAAGGAGTGTACGCACAGAGGACAGGAAAGATGCTGATATCCTTCTCCAAGCTTTTACAGAGATGATGTCCATTTGCTTTTCCCTGAATCCATGCCAACAATTGATAGAGTCAGTGATTCCAAAGGGGCCACTCATGTTCCACCTCTCCTGGCCAGCTAGCTCTTCTTAATCAAACTGATGCTCCAGACCTCCTTCTCCCTAAGGAGCCTGCAGTATGTTACCAGGTGTGTGGAGTTCCATTTGAGGACTGTTGAGATTTGTGGGCCATCAAGAGTTCTTTCAATGACAGACATCAAACAACCTGGGTTGGCACAATCTACTATCATGAATATTTCAGATCACGTAGGGGAAATAGTTTCCCCATTCCAGTACCCTTGCCTGGGAAATCCCATGGATGGAGGAGCCTGGAGGGCTGCAGTCCATGGGGTCGCTAAGAGTCGGACATGACTGAGCGACTTCCCTTTCACTTTTCACTTTCATGCATTGGAGAAGGAAATAGCAACCCACTCCAGTGTTCTTGCCTGGAGAATCCCAGGGACAGGAGAGCCTGGTGGGCTGCCGTCTATGGGGTCACACAGAGTCAGACACGACTGAAGCGACTTAGCAGCAGCAGTAGCAGGGGAAATAGTTTAAGCAAGAGTTAAAATACTAGAGGGCAGTTTGGCATAGATGATAAGCACATTGTGGAATTCAACCATAATCCCATGTTTCTCCACTGATCTGCTGCATGACCTTGGAAAAGTGACTTAACCTCCTTGAGCTTCAGTTTCTTCATTTTTTTGTTAAAAAAGATAATATTAATACCTGCCTTTTACACATCTTGAGAAGTAGGACAATCAGTTTAGTTCAGTTCAGTCGCTCAGTTGTGTCCGACTCTTTGCGACCCCATGAATTGCAGTACGCCAGGCCTCCCTGTCCATCACCAACTTCTGGAGTTCACCCAAACTCTTGTTCATCAAGTCAGTGATGCCATCCAGCCATTTCATCTCTGTCGTCCCCTTCTGCTCCTGCCATCAATCCCTCCCAGCATCAGAGTCCCTGCCAATGAGTCAACTCTTCATGAGATAGCCAAAATATTGGAGTTTCAGCTTTAGCATCAGTCCTTCCAAAGAACACCCAGGACTGATCTCCTTTAAAATGGACGGGTTGGGTCTCCTTGCAGTCCAAGGGACTCTCAAGAGTCTTCTCCAACACCACAGTTCAAAAGCATCAATTCTTCGGCACTCAGCTTTCTTCACAGTCCAACTTTCACATCCATACATGACCACTGGAAAAATCATAGCCTTGACTAGACGGACCTTTGTTGGCAAAGTAATGTCTCTGCTTTTCAATATGCTATCTAGGTTGGTCATAACTTTTCTTCCAAGGAGTAAGCGTCTTTTAATTTCATGGCTGCAATAGGACGATGTATATATATATATATATATATAACTGCTGAGAATATCTGGCATTCAACAAATGTTACCTGTTACTTTTAATTAGTGAAGTTTATACATGATTTGCTTTCAAAAAGTTAAATGAACAAGGCCTCACTCTCACTGACCCACTTCTGAAATGCATTTCTGAGTGACAAAGAAAGGCTGGAGGTGTAGTGAGGCTGTGGGAAATTGCGCACCATCTCAGGAATATAAAATAGAGAGCCTTGCCCACATAAACATTCATCATGTGTTGGGGAGGATTCAGACGGGCCTAAAGCCAAAAGCATTTTTTTTTTTGGAATGAAATTCTCAAGGTTTAGTGGTGATTTTTCTTTCTTTTTAAAATGTAATAACTTGGGGATCATGTCTAGAGTCCAAAGATGTCAAGAAGACACAGGCATTGGAAGCTAAGGGATATGGGTTCAGAGCCTAGTTTAACTGCAAATCATGTGACCACGGGCAAGTTACTTATATTCTATCTTTCTCTCTCTATTTTGTAAAATGTAACAAAGAAAACATATCCTCATGAGTTGACATAAGGATTGAGTTAAAGTACGCAAAGCAGGTAAGCTAGATTTTTTCCCCTGTGTGATAATAAGCAACATAACCTCTAAATATCAGTTTCCTCATGAGTATATTGAAGATGAAAATAATCTCTCCAGATTGTTTTTTTAAACTGTTATTGAGTCATAATAACAGTAAAAGCTGCATTTATTTCAAGTGCAATTATTTCAAGAGTCACAATAGTGTGTATCCATAGTTTGTTATTTTCATTGCTAAGTAATATTCCATTGGATATAGTATAGTACACTTATCCATTTGCCTGTTGACAAATATTTGGGTGGTTTCCATTTTTTGACTATTCCAAAGAAATTTATAAAGTTGTGACTTTCTCTAACAAGAAAACTTGCTTTGCTAACCAGTTAACGCTAGCCTCAGAGACTAGTTGAGAAGTGTTTCCTCTGCATCAGTTTTCTCAAAGAGTTCATGTAAAATTAGTACAACTTTTTCCCTTAAATGTTTGGTAGAATTCACCAGAAAGCCATCCAAGCACTAACTTTTATTTATGAGAAAGTTTTTAAATAAAAATTTAGTATCTTTTTTAGAGTTATACAAGCTTATTGTTTCTTATTGAGTGAGTGTTGATATTTTGAGTCTTTTGAGAAATTTGTCCATTTCATCTAAGCCATCAGGTTTATAAGCATAAACTTGTTGATAACTTTCCCATATTATCCTTTTAAATAGCTATAGAACCTGTAGTAATGTCATTTCTCTCATACCAGATACCATTAATATATGCCTTCTTTTCCTCTGATTAATCTGGATACACACTTAATTCTATTGATCATTTCAAATACATGTATTTTATTTCATTTTGATTTCTCTCTCTTTTTTGTTTTCTTTCAGTGATTTCTGCCTTGAACTTTATTACTTCCTTCCTTCTTCTTACTTTAGTTTAATTCGCTCTTCTTTTTATGCTTTTGTTTTAAAGGTGGTAGCTAAGATCACTGATTTGTGAGTTTTCTTTTTTCTTGTACAGATGTTTAGTGCTATAAATAGCACTAAATAAAATACTGTTTAGCAGCATCCCACAAATTCTCTCAGTGTCTTTTTTTTAATCAATTTCAAAATATTTTCAAATTTCTCTTTAAATTTCTTCTTTGATCCATGCTATTTGGAAGTATGTTATTCTGCTTTCAATTATTTGGGGATTTTCCATAGACCTTTATGTATTTATAATTTAATTCTATTATTATTAGAGGTCATATTGAAATCCTTATAAATTTATTGAGACTTATTATATGGCCCAGTAGTGTATCTTGGTAAATGTTATTTATGCATTTGAAAATAATGTGTATGCTATTGGTATTGAAAGAGCTATATAAATACCAATCAAGTTAGGTTGGTTGATAGTGCTATTCAAGACTACTGTCACTGAGGAATTTTTGCCTGTGTGTTCAAGTGGGAGTACTAAAATCTCTGTCAATAATTATGTTTTATTCATTCTTCCTGCTGTTTTATCAGTTTTTGCCACGTTTTGAAGCTGTGTTGTTAGACATAACAAAAACATTTAGGATTGTTGTGTCTTCTTGATATATTGACCTACTTATCATTATGAAATTACCTTCTTTATCCTTTATCCATGGTAATATTCTTTGCTCTGAAATACATTTTGTCTGATATTAATATTGTCATTCCAGCTTCCTTTGGACTACTATTACTAAGATACATATTTTCCCATTCATTTACTTTTAATCTATTTGTGTCTTTACATTTCTTATAAGCAGTGTGTTATTGAACTGTGCATTTTATTCAGTCTTACGATCTCTGCTTTATTGGACTAGCTACATTTAATATGATAATTAATCCATTGGGTTCTAGTTATCTTGCTTTTTGATTTCTATTTGTCCTCTTTGTTCTTTACTTGCTTTTCTTCTTTTCCTGAACTTTTTGGATCATTTTTCCACAATATAGTTATATCTCCTTTGTTGGCTTATTAGCTGTTAGCTCTTGCTTTGCTGTTTTACTGGTTCCTTTGGGGTTTACAGCACACATTTTTAACTTATCCCAGTTTATCTTCAAGTGATATTATACCATAAAAAAGTAACAGTGGAGAAAAAATTAGAGACGGAGTATAAGGAAGGAAACGAGGGGCTTCCCAGGTGGCGCTAGTGGTAAAGAATCCACCTGACAATGTAGGAGACTTAAGAGACACAGGTTCGACTCCTGGGTCAGGAAGATCCCCTGGAGGAGGTCATCACAACCCACTCCAGTATTCTTTCCTGGAGAATTCCACGGATAGAGGAGCCTGGCAGGCTGTGGTCCATGGGGTCCATGGGGTCGCAAAGAGTGGGGCACAACTAAAGTGACCTAGTATGCACACATATATAGGGAAATGAGGGAGTTTCAGCATTTGACACGCCAAATTTGGAATGAAATGTCAAATGAAAAGGAGTTTATTATATCAATGATGTCTCAAAAATGCTTCCCTAGAAAGACTAAACTTATATATTTCTCAGGTTAATGTGTTCTGTGATCTAGCCTTTTCCAAGAGTTTTAGATTTTAGACTGCATCAAAAAAAAAATCGTAATGCAAAGAGAAGAAGGGGGAGGAGGTGAAGGAAAAGTGTAAAGGGGAGGAGAAGGCAGGGCAAATGCTCAGGCTTATGAGTGCATTCTAACATCCTGATTCTACAGACTGCAAATTAAGAACATCTCTGCTGTCGTTCCTGGTCTCCTTTCACAAGTCTACGTTCAGCCATCTGGAAGAGCGGAAAATGGTTCTTCATATGCACCAAGATACCTGATATAAGTAAAGGCTTTTGAAAAATGCCTTTATTGTGGTAAACCATCATACAGGCTGGTGCCGAAATAACAGAGCTAAGTCTAAAAGAAAGGGGAAATAATAGTATTTCTAAACTGCAGGCTTTTATGTCTTTTTTGAGCAAGAGAAATAAACATAAATTTTTTAAAAAAAAGAACTCTAAAAAGATTTCATGAAGAACATATTCCTGTCTGCTAGCAGACAAAACTGCAGAACTTAGGCAAAGCGACACAATTTAGCAAGGCACTGAATCCTTGAACAGGCAGAGTCAGTACAGATGGGTGGTAGTGGCTTCTTGTGATACTGTTGATGCAGAGAAACCTCCCTCTTCTATGAAATCATAGAAATGTGTAAAATTCTTCACAAAATGTAAAATTCTTTCACAAAGTTCAGTGTCAAAGAAACAAAAGGAAATCCTCAATGGTCAGAAATGAACAGTCAAAGCAGTAAGAGGAAGGTACTGTCATGGTGGATTAAGGGAGTGTGGGACCATATATAGGCTCCAGGGATTGGGAGCTGGGGTTTTAAGATCCCCTTAGGAATCCAGGGTCATATCAGACATAACCCCCTATTATAGGGTACAGTATTCCATGCGACAGAGCTGTCACAGATTTAAAGAATTCCCGCTATCTAGTATTCTACTAAATCATTACACCAAAATTTGTTTGCTCATTCTCAATGACAGACATTTGGGTAATTTCTGATTTTTATGAATACAGACATTGTTGCTATGAAAAGCCTTATGCAAGTTGCATGGTGCACAAAAACAAGTCTTTTTAGGGTATATGCCTAGGAGTGGAATTGCTGGGTTAGAAGGTATGTAAGTTCTTTACAAAATGTGATGTTTTCAATTGTTTTGATTTTTACTAACTGATGAGTATAAAATGGTATTTATTGTGCTAGTAATTTGCAATTGTTTGATTACTAATAAGGTTGATCATCACTTTATTTATTTAATTTTTGGGTGCTCTGGGTCTTGGTTGCTGTAAGTGGGCTTTCTCTAGACGCAGAGTGGGGGCTACTCTAACTGCTGTGCATGGGCTTCTCACTGCAGTGGTTTCTCTTGTTGCAGCATGTGGACTCAGTAGTTGAGAGGCATGGGTTTAGTTGCCCCATGACACGTGGGATCTCCCTGGACCAGGGATCAAACCCGTGTCCCCTGCATCGGCAGGCTGATTTTAACCACTGGAACACCAGGGAAGTCTGGTCATCATTCCATATGCTTATCGGCCAGGTTAAGGTTCCTCTTCTGTGATATATCAGTTTCTCTTTTGTCCATTGTCCTACTGAGTTCTTAAGAAGTTATTTATATATTCTAGGTATTAATTCATTGTCAAGTACATGTATTGTAAATACTCTCTAATTTTGTTTATACAAGGTTTTGATGAACAAAAACATTGTTTTTAATTGTAGTAATTTTACTTTTATAAACTGTAGCAAAATGTAACAGTTTTCCCACTTAGTTTGGAAATGCTGCCACCTTTTAAGTCATTTTCTATCCCAAAGGCACAATACATTTTGCAATATTGTCTCCTAAAGTTATATGATTTAAACTTTTATCTGTATTTGTTATCATATTTTAGAAAGGAAATTGATTATATATTTTAGTATGTAAATGAGCCCAGTATCATTTATTGAAAACCTTATCCTTTCACCCACTGATTTGCAACTGCAGTTTATCTGAAAACAAGGTCTATTTCTGGATTTCCTATTCAGATTCATTGACCTATTTTTATATCCATATACCAATAACTCACTAAATTATATTTATAGCTTTAAGATAAATCTTGATATCTGCTACACCAATCCCCTCCACCATATTTTTTCCTTTGGGATGGTTTAGCTATTATTGCCTTTTTGTCACTCTGCATAAACTTCAGAAATAACTGAAGCAAGCAAACACCCCACCACACACACACACACACACACACACACACAAAGTCCTGTTATTATAATATTTCTTGAAGTTGAAAAGAAAGATAAAGTAAGAAAATATTAACAGAAACATGCTATGATAGTAGTGATATCGAATTATACCAAGGCAAAATGCATCTTTAGGGATAAAACGGGATCTTACCTAATGATGAAATTTAAAATTCACCAGGAAGATAGGACAATCCAAATCTAGTATAAATGAACTACACAGTCTCAAAATGTAAAAGAAAACTAAATAGATTTAAGATGAGAAATTGATCAAAGAATCACCATGGGTATTTCAACTCATCTCTCTTGGAAGCTAATAGATCAAGCAGGCCAACTTGAACCGCAAAATAAACAATATTGATCCAGCAGATGTACCCTACAAATAGAGTAGACGCTTTATTTTCAAGTACATATGGATAATTCACAAAAATTGACCATGTTCTGAACCACAAAGGAAGTTTCTACCAAGCAATTGATAGGGAACAGCAAATTCTCTAACTACAAGGTGACAACATTAAAAATCGATAGCAAAAAGACAACTTTGCAAAGTCCATAGCTACAGCTCTCATAGGTTTTTCAGTTTGCCAAGCTCTTGGAAAGAGAGCCAGATAGGAGTGGTCTCTCCCATGAGATTAAAGAAAATGAGTTAACAATATAGACTATGAAACCAACAAGACCCCAATAGGGATTCTAGCTCACTACCAGCATTGCAACCTCAAGCAAATGATACGGCCTTTCTGTCCTCCTATTTCCTCATAGTTAGAAGGGAATGTGCCTTTCTCATAGGGTTGCATGAAGATTAAATGAGATAATACACAGTAATATGCATAAAGACTACAAAGAAATATCTAACGTTTGCAATGTTTTTAGGCTTTATTTTATATTGTTTAGTTATTATTGTTGGTATGATTAATTTATGAACATTCGCTTCTCAGCATCACAAAGTGAATTTCTCTTAGGTTTTCTGTCCTGGCACATGTGCCCTTTTCCAAATCTGAACCACTGATTAAAGTTGAAATACAGCATTACAGTAGAAGAAGCCAACCAAAGTAATTAGCTTCGTTTCTCACACTTGGTTTCTCTGGATGTTCATGGCTCCCAAGGAAACTCTTTTTCAAATTTCCCTATTTAAAACATCTATAGCGATCATTCAGATTTGATACCTTTACCAAACATATGGACTAATGATTTTTTCCCTCTATTGCCCTTGTTATCTCTTCTTTGAAATCCTTTAGAAATCCTTTATGGATGAGTATGGAGCGCCGAAGAACTGATGCTTTTGAACTGTGGTGTTGGAGAAGACTCTTGAGAGTCCTTTGGGCTGCAAGGAGATCCAACCAGTCCATTCTGAAGGAGATCAATCCTGAGATTTCTTTGGAAGGAATGATGCTAAAGCTGAAGCTCCAGTACTTTGGCCACCTCATGCGAAGAGTTGACTCATTGGAAAAGACTCTGATGCTGGGAGGGACTGGGGGCAGGAGGAGAAGGGGACAACAGAGGATGAGATGGCTGGATGGCATCACTGACTCAATGGACGTGAGTCTGAGTGAACTCCGAGAGTTGGTGATGGACAGGGAGGCCTGGCGTGCTGTGATTCATGGGGTCGCCAAGAGTCAGACATGGCTGAGTGACTGAACTGAACTGAACTGAACTGATGGAGTTGTGGGACACCCAAAATGCTGATCAACTACCAGCAAAGTGACTGGGATTAGAAATCCTGCTACGTCTCATTTGGTCTCCTGGTGGCCCTAAAGAAGTCTGTCTAACAGGGAAAGTCCCCCTTTGCCAGTGAGATGGTGAGCACTCCTGGAAGCAAATGAATAACATTTTTAGCCAGTGGTTGAGGTCATCAGCTCCTTCTCCCTGCCTCTGTACCCAGCTCCCAGTGGGCAGTTGTGCTCCTTTCATATCATGCCATTAAAATAGAAAGAAATAGAGGAAAGGAAGTGATTCAGCGGAAGAAAGCTCAAGAAGATGTGGGAAGTGTTACAAATCAAATCTGTAGAAGCATGGGGAAGAAAAAGGGCCCAGGGAATCTGAAAGGTGGGCACAGATCACTGGATCTGTTGCAGGACTTTTCCAGACATCTCTGACAATAATGACAAAGAAACATGGGTGACGATGAGAGCAAAAGCCCCAAAACAGATGTTATATGAGAGAACAGTTAAAACATAATGTACATAGTCATGGAATAGAATACGTTTCCTAGTGAAAAATCATTTCTGCAAAAATTTGGTGATATGGGAGAAAATGTATAATAAAATAATAAGTAAGTAATTTTAAGTGCACTGGAGTATGATCATATTTCCTTCTTTATTTTGTTCTGTGGTGGTGGTGGTGGTTTGGCCACTCAGTCATGTCCGACTCTTATGACCCCATGGACTGTAGCCCACCAGGCTCCTCTGTCCATGGGATTTTCCAGGCAAGAGTACTGGAGTGGATTGCCATTCCCTTCTCCAGGGGATATTCCCAACCCAGGAATCGAACCCAGGTCTCCTGCATTGCAGGCAGATTCTTTACTGACTGAGCTGTGAGGGAAGTCCTTTTGTTCTCTACCTGTCATATTTTGTGTCATAAATATGTGCTACTTCTGCTGTCACAGGCTGAAGTCAACCTACAGAAGGCCATGAATGCCAAAGTTAACAATGGAATTGCCTCCGGTTCAGTCTCCTCCATGGGGCAATGCACTCAATAGAGAGAAAGACTGTGCCTAATTTGTCTTTTTATCCCAAGTACCTATTCACAGAAAAGGATCTGGGCTTGGAGGGTGCTCAGAGAATGTCTGCTCAAGAGAATGAATGACTATAAGAGTATATGAAGGAGTGAAGAGGAATTCGACATGGTGAACAATAAGGTTCATAGGTAAGAACACACTGAGAAGAAGACTAAACAATACATTAGAAAAGTGCTACTAGTAGGCTGTGACAAAATGCACTTATTTTTTTCTCCCACTGTCCCTCTGATTTTTTCCTTATTAAAGTATAAGTGACATACAATAAACCACACATATTTAAATTGAACACTCTGACACATTTTGATGTCTGTTCTCCCCATCTCCCTACATTTAACCATCAGCAAAAGCAATATAATGAACACTTCAATTACTCCTGGGGGCTTCCCTGGGGCTCAGTCAGTAAAGAATCCGCCTGCAGGATTTGCAAGAGACACAGGAAAAGCCGTTAGATCCCTGGGTCAGGAAGATCCCCTGGAGAAGGAAATGGCAACCCACTCCAGTATTCTTGCCTGGGAAATCCCATGGACAGAGGAGCCAGGCAGGTTACGGTCCATGGGGCTGCAAGAGTCGGAGGTGACTTAGCGACTAAACCACCACCACCGTCAATTACCCCTAAAGGTTTTCTCCTTATACCCACTTTAAACAGGCTTTGAAATGAAGGCCTGTGTGTAGGATATCCAAGAGTGCTCTTGGGAACTACACCTGTGCAGGAAGTGAGACCAGCAGGACTGGAGAGAGGGAAGAGCAGCGTTGAACTGAGATGTAGACACAACAGAGGCTCCAACTCAGCTGACCCCAGGGGAGCATTTCAGGGTTGCCTCACAAGGGAGCCTGTCCTTTGTACCCCACTCCCCCCAGTCACTGGATATGGATTTCCCCCCAGGGAGGAGCTTAATCTTGCCATCTCCCTTTGACCCAAGGCAGCTCCTAGTGACAGACTGCCATGAGCCTCAGGAGGTGACATCCCAGGAGTCACAAGAGTAAGTACCTGCATCCTGAAGAGGGGTCTGGGTGGGGCACCACAACACATGCCTTCAGTGGGTCAAGTAAGGGACACAAGGGCAGACAGATGTGGTCCCTGCCCTCATGGAATAGGAAGACGAATAGCGTCTTCTTCATAAGCGAGAATCAGTCCCACCAGACCAAAGCTTCTGCCTGCACTATGCCGTGCACTACTCCAAGAACTACACACTTATCAGAACCACTCCCATCATACCCTGGGACAGTAGATGAGACAACTGAAGCACAGGCTAATAATCACCCAACATCACATAATTAGCAAGCTCAGAGCTAACAAGCAGCACTCCAAGCTGTGTGGTACTGTTTTACATTCTAAATTACTATATCCAACTGTCTCTCTGAGCTTGTATTTCCACTCAGGTTTTTTAAAATTATTATTATTATATTTTATATTGCATATCTTATCTTGTAAAAGGTACTATTTTTACATGTTATGTTCAAAATGTGAAAATTGGCATTTGACATACACTGATTTCTACAAATCATTCAATGCTTGTATTAGAAATTTCCAAAGTAAGCAACATCTGCAAAATTATGTGATATTTTGTCACCACATTAGGAAAGGCTATCATTATAGCTTGTAATCATTGAAGGAGTTGAAAACACCATCTTAGAATTAGTTTGATTCAAAGGAGTTATAACTATAAATAGATGTATTTCCACACCCTCCATAAGCAAGGAGAACTTGAAGGTCTGAGCACAGAGCCTCACTTCTTATGCCCCAGAAAATGATAGTCTTTTACTGAACTGTCCTAATAGCTGAGAGGTATCAAGCTTGATCTATGTAGCCTCTGATGAAACTCACTGCCTGTTACATCTGACAAGATTCTATTAGAGAAGCAAAAGCAATACGACAGATTAGATACATTAGAAGATGAATCGGGGATTTGACTTTATGTCAAATTTGGGACAGCAAGTTAAAGAGCTGACATGAAACTATTCCACCCACTTCTTTCTGGTACTAGAGCCTAAATCTGCAGACAAGGCAATTAGAAAGAGAAGACAGATGGGAAATCTGGAAGCATGGAAAAGTTGGAACCTATCAGGATGAGCAGAAAGGACTAGTGCCCCGTGCAGTCTCTCACTGCCCCCACGCTCCTACTGTGATGGTGGAGGTGTCCTGCATCCTTCATCAAAGAACCAATCACGTCTGGATCCAGGAGTTAGAGAAACATGAAGGCGGAAATGCAACAGGAGCTGGAGGTGGATCAGCAGATCAGCTGCAGCATACAGCATGCAGCAGGCTGCACGCTTGCCCTGCACTCACCTTCTGGGGATGAAGAACATGTCTGTTTTTCCACTTCCACCCACCACCGCTCCTGTGAAATGCCTCATGGTGCCCCAGTGATTTAGAATTACTCCGGGATGGGAATTCTGGGAA
Organism: Redunca redunca; assembly: GCA_006410935.1. Classification (NCBI taxonomy): domain Eukaryota; kingdom Metazoa; phylum Chordata; class Mammalia; order Artiodactyla; family Bovidae; genus Redunca; species Redunca redunca. The sequence goes on along the minus strand of SJYQ01002726.1, from coordinate 262,848 downwards.
CTTTAGTTTTATCTCAGTTGATGTAATACAAATCTACCACATCTGCTGGGGGGGGCAGATCTATCACACATTCCACCTGAGAAAATCTTACCGCGGCTCTTTTCAACACAGTTATTAACATTACCATTATGCAGGCAAAGACTTTTTTTTCAAAGAAGTAGTGGTAAGTTACTAAATATTCAATACTTGACACTGTGGATTTATATCCACTACCTTAGTTAACTCTTATGGTCAATCATTATATTTATTAGTCCTATTTTGCAAATAAATGCAGTTCAGAGAAATTATTAGGCTTTACTCAAAGCTACACAGAATGTTACAAATTCTGCAACCCCTGCTCATCCGCAATTCACTCTGCTACGCCTGTGGCGCTAGTTGGAGAAAATCTTTTCAAATGCTGCCTTTTATGAACATCTGAGAAGAGCTAGACTCTTTATTGCACTGGTGCACCCTACTTACTTCTTCCTGAGTGGACTCTGAGAGAGAGCCAGAGATTCATAGAGAATCAGAACTGGAAGGGAGCCAAGAGATGACCCACACCTGGGAAGAAGGAAGTGGAAGAGGAAAAAAGAGGATTAAAAGTTCAGGAAGAAAGCAAGAGAAGAGGATCACTGACTTGTAAAGGGAATATCCTCCAGCAAACTAAGGTGGGAAGAAGCAAGATATGTGAGCAGAGGAAGGAGTACTTGTGTATTTTCAAAGAAAAAGCAGGACTTGTGTAGTGTCATGAGCAGACCAAGGGAAAGTCAGGAATCTGAGTAACAACTGGGGTAAGGATGTCCCTGCACCACTCTCAGTCAGACCTCTGTAAATGTGTCCTGTGTGTCTGACTGTGTAAATGTGCTCAGTCGTGTCCGACTCTTTGCGACCCCATGGACTGTAGCCCGCTGGGTTCCTCTCTCCATGGAGATTCCCCAGGCAAGAATACTGGAGTGGGTTGTCCTGCCCTCCTCCAGGGGATCTTCCCAACCCAGGAATTGAACCCAGTTCTCCAGCATTGCAAGCATATTCTTTACTGAACGTGCACCATCAGGACCCAAATGGCCTTATTCCTTCAGCTTAACTAAACTTCAGACAGGCTTCCCTTTTCTTAGAGCATTTACTTTTGAAAATTTGTAATTGCAACCCTTTCTCTGCTTCTTTGAGATGTAAATCTTTTAAAAAGCCTCTTAACCAATTTTTACAACCCTGTACTAATTTTCTCAAGGACCTGGGAGCTATCCCTTTCAAATATAAACATCAAGGGAGACAGTTCTCTTATCTCCTAGTTTCTGGGGGAGGATGGGAGTCTAAGTTCCCATGGACATCCTGTTCCAAAGTGTAAAACTACTTCTTGCCGTGAAGATACAGAAAGTTTACTTTTCATTTCCTTATGGTCAGTTAACAAACAAGGGTGCCCTATGATCCTCTCCGCCCACCATCCCAGTCCTTAAAAAACATTCCAACCCTTTGTTTCAGTGGAATAAAACTCATTTGGTTTCAGCCTGTCTCTCTTATTGCAGTAACCTTGAATAAAGTTTCTTTTACCTGCTTAATTTTTGCTTTGACAGTCATAAGCCCAGGATGGAAGGGGCAGAATTTTAACTTTGGTCTACCTAGGGGTAGACCTGATAGCTCAGTTGGTAAAGAATCCGTCTGCAATGCAGGAGACCCAGTTCGATCCCTGGGCTGGGAAGATCCCCTGGAGAAAGGAGAGGCTGCCCACTCCAGTATTCGGGCCTGGAGAATTCCATGGACTGTGTAGTCCATGGAGTTGCAAAGAGTCAGGCACAACAGAGCTACTTTCACTTCCAGTGGGGGAAACACTTACTATGCTAAGGAATATATTAGCATCAACCAAATAAATAAAATGAGGAATTTAAGCACTTTGGATGTCAAAGTGAGAGAAAGACAGGGTAGAGGTGATAAGTTTCTAAATATTCAGTACTTGACACTGTGGATTTATATCCACTACCTTAGTTAACTCTTATGGTCAATTACTATATTTATTAGTCCTATTTTGCAAAGAAATGCAGTGAAGTTCAGAGAAATTATTAGGCTTACTCAAAGCTACACAGAATGTTACAAACTCAAGTTTCAGCCCTCGATCCACCTCTTACTGCTTTTATTATTCCTGCAACACTGGAAATGTTACTTAACCTCATTTTTCTCTTTGGCACAGCAAAACAATGATGATAACAATAGTGCTGGTTGTGCTGAGAGCTAAATCAATGCTTTTTTGACTAGGGTCTAACTAGAAATAAAGAAAAATTATCCTAATTATTTACACAGGGGGAGATTTTTTTCCCCAAAGTTTTATTCTGAAATTTTTCAAACCCAAGGAAAAGTTAAAGAATGGTCAAATGAATAACCACAATCTCTACCTAGATTCACTAATGTTTATACTTGGTGTATATGTATGTGTGTGTGTGCGTGCATGCATGTGTGTGAATGTGTGCACACACATACTCTATTTGAAAATAAATTGCAGACATTATGCTTAAATTCTTCACCCCTAAATACTTCAGCTTTCAACTACAGAGAATAAAACATTCTCTTACATAACTGAAATGCATCATCACACCTAGAAATTTATATAATATCATGTTATTCAGTTCATATTTAATTTTTTTCAACTATTTTCAAAATGTCTTTTTTTTAAAAAAAAAACTTTTGAATTCAGGATCCATTCAAATTTATATACTACTCGATATTGTTTGAGAATTCCAGAAAAAAAATATTGATTAGGCCAAAGTCTTTGACTGTGTAGATCACAACAAACTGTGGAAATTCTTAAAGAGACGGGAATACCAGACCACCTTATCTGCCTCCTGAGAGCTCTATATGCAGGTCAAGAAGCAACAGTTAGAACCAGACATGAACAACAGACCTGTTCCAAATTGGGAAAGGAGTACATCAAGGCTGTATATAGTCACTCTGCTTATTTAACTTATATGCAGAGTAAGTGAAGTGAAGTGAAGTCGCTCAGTCATGTCCGACTCTGCAACCCCATGGACTGTAACCTATCAGGCTCCTTTCTCCATGGGATTTTCCAGGCAATAGTACTGGAGTGGATTGCCATTTCCTTCTCCAGCGGATCTTCCCGACCCAGGGATCAAACCCAGGTCTTCCACATTGTAGGCAGATGCTTTACCGCCTACATCATGTGAAATGCAGGGCTGAGTGAAGCACAAGCTGAAATCAAGATTTCTGGGAGAAATATCGATAACCTCAGATAGGCAGATGACACCACCCTTATAGAAGAAACTGAAGAGGAACTAAAGAGCCTCTTGATGAAAGTGAAAAGAGGAGAGTGAAAAAGTTGGCTTAAAATTCAGCATTCCAAATATGAAGATCATGGCATCTGGTCCCAATACTGCATGGCAAATAGATGAAGAAACAATGGAAACAGTGAGAGACTTTATTTTCTTAGGCTTCAAAATCATTGCAGATAGTGACTATGACTGCAGCCATGAAATTAAAAGATGCTTGCTCCTTGGAAGAAAAGCTATGACCAACCTAGACAGCATAGTAAAAAACAAAGACATTACTTTGCCAACAAAAGCATAGTCAAAACATATAAACAAAACGTAGTCAACAAAAACATAATCAAAGCTATGGTTTCTCCAGTAGTCATGTATGGATGTGAGAGCTGAACCATAAAGAAAGCTGAGCGCCGAAAAGCTGATGCTTTTGAACTCTGCTGTGGGAGGAGACTCTTCAGAATCCCTTGGACTGCAAGGAGATCAAACCAGTCAATCCTAAAGGAGATCAATCCTGAATATTCATTGGAAAGACTGATGCTGAGGCTGAAACTAGCCACCTGATGTGAAGAACTTACTCATTTGAAAAGACCCTGATGCTGGGAAAGATTGAAGGCAGGAGGAGACGGAGACAACAGAGGATGAGATGGTTGGATGGCATCACCGACTCAATGGACATGAGTTTGAGCAAGCTCTGGGTGTTGGTGATGGACAGGGAGGCCTGGCGTGCTGCACTCCATGGGGTTGCAAAAAGTCAGACATGACTGAGCGACTAATACTGTTTTGGTCTTTTTAAATCTGGACAAGTCTGAATTTTGTGTGTGTGTGTGAATTAGCTGCTTATTATAACTAACTTTTCGGAGAAGGCAATGGCACCCCACTCCAGTATTCTTGCCTGGAAAATCCCATGGACAGAGGAGCCTGGTAGGCTGCAGTCAGTCCATGGGGTCACTGAGGGTCAGACACGACTGAGCAACTTCACTTTCACTTTTCACCTTCATGCATTGGAGAAGGAAATGGCAACCCACTCCAGTGTTCTTGCCTGGAGAATCCCAGGGATGGGGGAGCCTGGTAGGCTGCCGTCTGTGGGGTTACACAGAGTTGGACACGACTGAAGTGACTTAGCAGCAGCAGCAGCAGCATAACTAACTTTTGAAAAGACTCCAGGCAAGTTATCGGTAAAATAAACCAGATTCTAAATATGCCTATTATTTTCCTCATTTTAGATTCAAGTTTCTCAATAGCTGCAGAATACACATTATTTTCAAGTACACATGGAACATTTGCCAAAGTTAAGTCATATGTGAGGGCCATAAAACAAGTCTCATCTCAAAAATGCCACAGGACTGAAATCTTACACAGGATGTCCTTTAACCACAATGGTATTAAATTAGAAATTAACAGCAAAAAGCTATTTCAAAAATTCTCTAGTATCTTAAAATTAAGCAATACATCTAAATAATCCACAGGTCAAAAACAAAATTCTAAGAAAAAATGGAACACATACTGAATAACATTATACAACATATCAAAATTTGTGGGATTCAGCTAAGGACTGCTGAAAGGGAAATCGGTAATGTTGAATACTTATGTCAGAAAATAAGAAAGGTCTCAGATCAGTAAGCTAAGGTACAAGTCAAACCCAGAGTCAACAGAAAGAATGAAATAATAAATATGATAAAATTAAAGGAGAAAGTTAATAATCAAAAATTACTTGAAAAAATAAAATAAAATTGATAAGCACTTCCTAAGAGTGATAAAGAAAAAATAGGGATTACAAATTACCAATATTATTAATAAGAAGTACATCACAGAAAAATTTACTGATGTTGACAAGATGATAAGAGAATATTATAAAGAACTTTTGATCAGTTAGGGGCTTCCCTGGTGTCCGCTGCAATGTGGGAGACTTGGGTTCGATCCCTGGGTCGAGAAGATCCCCTGAAGAAGGAAATGGCAACCTACTCCAGTACTCTTGCCTGGAAAATTCCATGGACAGAGGAGCCTTGTCTATGGGGTCGCAAGGAGTCAGACAAGACTGAGCAACTTCACTCACTCACTCACTTTGATCACTTAGATGAAATGGACAAACCTCTAAAAAAACACAATTTACCAAAACTGACCTCAGATTTAGATTAAATGTTTTTAGCAAATATACTACCTAGATGATGTTTTATGTCTCAGTTCGTTAGTTGAAGAGGCACATAATGTAAGTTTATTCCATTTTCAGAGATGCCACATTTGATTATTTGGTTAAGGTCTGAAACATCAGGTATGTCTATTATAAAATTATACTTTTCCTTTTACCCCCAATAATCTCTGTGCATGTACTTTGAGACCACATAAATATCCTATTCCTCAAGCTCTAACCCAAGTTTCAGTATTCACTTATCATCTTAGTTTGAGTAATCAATAATTAATTGATATCAAATAATTGATTACACGGGAGTGAAAATGCTTATTTCCTAATAGTGTTATCCCACCTACATTTATTAGCTAGCATTCCTTTATTTAAATAAAAAAGCTTTTCTTTTCTCTCAGTCGCTCTCTTCATATTTCTCTCATTCTCTCTCTTATCTCAACATGAGAAACTCAAGAATTCAGTGTACTCAACATGGTATAATCACTTACCATGGCTCTTTTTGATGTGCAATTTATCCCAAGCCAACTTTTGTACTTTTCTTTTTAGCGGATGGTGGGCTGCTGTCTATGGGGTCGCACAGAGTCGGACACGACTGAAGCGACTTAGCAGCAGCAGTCTTTGTACACTTTTTTTTTGATATGAGATTTTTCAGGCTTACCTTATGAACTCCCTGCTCTGGGCCTGGAAATAGCCATTTCCCTAGGAAACACTTCAGTGGTGACTGATATTTAGAAATCCAGATCTAGGTGCCAGCTGTACTGAGTGCTACTAACGCTGATTTGCCCAAATCCCTTTCAGCAAATAGAGCCAGGAAGTGTATGTACATGTCCATCTTATCTATCAAAATATATAACATAACATATAATGAGCTCAGATTGAAACTTCTTACTGAAATCCAACACTACATTATTTGTTCTCACTTATAAAAGTAAAAACTCTTCTTCCCCAAAACATCAACACATTTACTCAATTGCTCTATCCTATTATACACACAATACTATATCAGAATTACGCCACCAAATACCACCACCAAGAACAAAGCCACTAAGCCAATGCCACGAGTTCTTGGTAGTTCTTTGTTATGATACATTTTATCTAGGATATACAGTCAAAGCTCTGTGTTGAAGATACTTAATTTTTTCTCTGTGTGATTATTATCAATTTGACAACAGTAGGTTATTTCTTGCTTATATTCAAATGTAATGTCTGCCTCTTCATATTCTATTTTTGAATATTTACAATTTTCACATGTTCAAAGTTGAAACCACATAAAAATGGTCTACTAAGAGAAATCATACATTTATCCCTATACCCTCCACACCATCCCAACATACCCTGCAACAACATACCATTTTCACTGATACCTGGTTGATATATCCTGTTTCATTTTGGAAGAACGAGGAATTTCCCCTTCTTTTTTATGTGACAGGTAGCCTATTATATGTACTCCATTATATGCTGGATTCATAGACAGCATCCTTATTTTTCCTCTCTGGATACATCATATACCATTGCCCGGAGCACTATGTTTAATTCAATTACTCTCATTTAAATTGACTACAACGTTTCATTATTACAACTTATTCCTGAATGAAAGCCTTACACATATGCATATTTGTGGAGGTGCTTCTTCAGGACAAATTTCCAGAGTTGGAATTTCTGGTTCAAGAGGTAAATGCATATATAATTTTCTTAGATATCATCAAATTCCCTTGAAAGGGGTTGCAATTATTTTACATTCCCACCAGAAATGTATGAAAGTATCTGAATTTCCATAGCCTTGACAAACATGTTATCTTGATTTTGAAATATTCTACCATTCTGATAAATGAGAAATTGCATCACAATAAAGATCTAATTTACATTTTGTTTGGAATAAAGTTGAATATACTTTCTTGTATTTAAGGGCCATTTTATATTTTGTGAACTGTTCAGGATTCTGTCCAGTTTATATCATATTTTGTGGGGGTTTTTCCTTGATTTTTAAGAATTATTTGTTAGAGAAATGAGCCCTTTGACCATAGTCTTTTGATATTTTTTTTTGGTCTTTTGACTTTGCATGAGGTGTTTTGTCATATAAGTTAAAGTTAAATAAGCAGGGTGACAATATACAGCCTTGACGTACTCTTTTGCCTATTTGGAACCAGTCTGTTGTTCCATGTCCAGTTCTAACTGTTGCTTCCTGACCTGCATATAGATTTCTCAAGAGGCAGGTCAGGTGGTCTGGTATTCCCATTTCTTTCAGAATTTTCCACAGTTCATTGTGATCCACACAGTCAAAGGCTTTGGCATAATCAATAAAGCAGAAATAGATGTTTTTCTGGAACTCTCTTGCTTTTTCCATGATCCAGTGGATGTTGGCAATTTGATCTCTGGTTCCTCTG
>SJYQ01002726.1:193066-254271 GCA_006410935.1 Redunca redunca | reverse complement strand
TGCCGACTAAGGTCCATCTAGTTAAGGCTATGGTTTTTCCTGTGGTCATGTATGGATGTGAGAGTTGGACTGTGAAGAAGGCTGAGCACCGAAGAATTGATGCTTTTGAACTGTGGTGTTGGAGAAGACTCTTGTGAGTCCCTTGGACTGCAAGGAGATCCAACCAGTCCATTATGAAGGAGATCAATCTTGGGATTTCTTTGGAAGGAATGATGCTAAAGCTGAAACTCCAGTACTTTGGCCACCTCATGTGAAGAGTTGATTCATTGGAAAAGACTCTGATGCTGGGAGGGATTGGAGGCAGGAGGAGAAGGGGATGACCCAGGATGAGATGGCTGGATGGCATCACGGACTCGATGGACGTGAGTCTGAGTGAACTCCGGGAGACGGTGATGGACAGGGAGGCCTGGCGTGCTGCAATTCATGGGGTCACAAAGAGTCGGACACGACTGAGCGACTGAACTGAACTGAACTGTTTTGTCATAAATTTTTTTCTTATTTATTATTCATTAATGGATATTATCAACATTTTCTTTTATTGTTCTAGATTTGGGACTTTAGTTTGAAAGTTTCTTCATGTCCAGATCAAGAGATAAATCATCTTTGTTTTCCTCTATTTTTATATGGATTCATTTTTCACACTTAGATCTGTGATCCATTTGAAATTTTTTCCGGCAATTGGTATGAGATAGAAGCAAATTTTTTTTCCAAATGACTATTCAGTTGTTGCCAAGCCATTTATTTTAGAAGTCCATATTTTCAAAAACAGAGGGAATCCAAGAATTATTTTATGAGTGATGGATGAGCTGAGAAGTCAAACAGGGGGCAATGAAACAGCTCACAGATTGGTAACCACAGGAAACCACCATCACCCCTGTGCTAAAGTATCAAAGAGAAAAGGAAATATTCCTGAAACCCAGGGTGTACGGCCTCCAAGCAAATAACAGAAATCACAGCAGTCTGTCCAGTGAGATCTGAAGCCCTCCAAGAGCTGCCCTTGCTGCCTACACATGGAAACAAGCTTAAAAACACCCTTTTACTCCTGCCCACCAATCTCCCACCAATGGTTCTGATTGGCCAAACCCAGAAGGATGTCAGCTAATGGGAGACTGGGCAATGCACCCTGCAAAGTTTAGACCCCTTGTAAAATAAAACAGAGAGGAAAGAACTGCTCTGTGCAATTCTCTGTGCAGTATAGTGCTGGCAAAGGGCCAGCACTACACTCAGTGAAAAATGTAGGAGTTCTTTATCTTTTCATTAAAATAAATTCCCAGAAGATACCACATAATTTATTAACATTTCAGCAGTAAGTACAGTAAATAAATGTAAAGGCATATATGAGTCTAAAGACAGACAGTAATACAATCTCATAAGTTCAAACCATCTCTCCTAAAATTAATCTGAATCACTGAGATTTTTATTATATATAATTGGCCCTCCATATCCTNNNATTGGCCCTCCATATCCTCTGGTACCACAATCATAGATTTAAACAACCAAGAATAGAAATACTCCAAAAGAAAATTTCAGAAAGATCCAAAAAGCAAAATTTGAATTTGTGGCATTCAGGTAACTATTTACAAGGACTTATATTGTACTTACAACTATTTACCTAGCATTTACATTGTATTAGGCATTATAAGTAATCTGGAGATGATTTAAAGTACATGGGAAGATATACGTAGATCATATGCAAATACCTCACCATTTTATCTAAGGGACTTGAACATATGTGGATTTTGGTAACCATGGGTGACCTGGAACAAATCTCTTACAAGTACCAAGGAATAACTGCATGTGTTTTGAACAAAAAGAGATTGAGGAAACCAAGATTGTGGGGATGGAACTAGAAACATTTAAAAAATAGAAATAGTTCTATAGAAATAAGGAGCATCCAAGAGATAGAAAATGTGATAAATAAAGTAATAGCTGGAAGCAACTGAATAAAAAAGATTTAAATTTCATTTTAAAAGAATTAAAATTGAATTTAAAAAGAAAAACTATAAGCCAGATACAATGAACACAGGAGTTTAGATACAAAGGAGGCACAAATATATTTTTCATCATTTAAAATTTCTCTAGGGGCTGTATTTTAGTATAATGCTTTTAGAAATGTGAACTTTAATGAGTCTAACAATCTATTTTATACCTCAACAAACCCATTATACTATTTATACATCTTAATCTAGCAAAATCCAAATATAACCCCAGTTTTGAAAGTCTGTTAGTTGCTATAGAAGGAAATATTCTAATTTTCTGAAGGAATAATTTATTCTCAGAATTAGTCCAATTAGACAAGACCACTTTCTTGTAATAAAATCAGCAATGTATCTCTGTTCAATATCCTAGAAAAATCAAGGGCTCAGAACCAAACACTTTGCTGATCTGCAATTCAGTTACTCAAGAAAGAATTCTCCAGCAATAAGACTCTCCAGCTGTAAGGTTCACTGTGCAACTTATTTCTTCCCCTTTCTCTTCTCTTCTTTCCTCTTGTCTCCTACTTGCCAGGGTCCTCCTCTGCACTGAGTAGCATCACCACTTTGGGGAAGGAGAATCAAAAGGGTAAATAAGTCAGCTCAAGCAAAAACATTCTGGGACACAGGAGGATGAAATAAATAACAATGGTGTGTGAGGCACCATTAGTCATCATGGTCCTGCACACTCCATCTCCAATGAAACCACCTTAATCCAACACCCTTAGATAATCGGTTCCAGTGACTAATACATGCTCGCTGATCCAGAGCCCGAGGAGGATGAGTGACAACAATAAACCTGCTTAGGATAATGTGATTGATTGTAATTCCACTTAAAATAAATTAACAAATGGTGATGTGCTATCAAGTTAACCATGCAGCACAAGTATAATTGTTAAGGTTGTTCATTTCATTACATGGTGCCCTTTCTCAGGAAAAAAAAAAATGTTTTCTGTTCTTTGGGTGAAGAACTGTTTCCCTTCACCTGATCTCAAGGTTTCCCCTGGTTACTTGGTTTTTTATTTCACTTTGGCTTCTAGAAAACCTGGAATCTGTCTATAACTTATGGATAGGACTCAGGGAGATATCTGCATGTTAGCTTAAATCAAGCAGTTTATGTCCCTATTCTTATTATTGTCCTATTCTTTTTCAACTGTCCCTAATTTTGCTTCGTGGTTTATCCCTGTAAGTCATCTGTTGTAGGTTCTCTAGAAACAGATCAGAGATAGTATTTGGGGTCCAAGATGTTTCTTTGTAATCAATACTGGTGACAAGAAAAAGGAAGAAGTAGAATTGGGCAGAGGGAAAAGACAGGCCTGATCAAACTTTGGCCAGCCTGGAAGGGTTCTGTGAAATTAGTACAGTCCTGGGCCACCCCATAATGGCTGGTATATTCCCTCCTCAATATGTCACCAGAAATAGGGCCCCCTGCCCTCCGCAAGGATGGGGGCTCAGGTAAGGTGGGCCTCTAAGCCAAGGCAGACTCTGATGGAGCTGAGATTATCTGCTGATTCTAACCCTTTCAGCTGGCAGCAAGTCTTTCCTTAATAGGGGAGCTGATTTCCACCCCGACCTTTTTTCTACTCCAAAATCCTACTGCACACAGGATGGAAGAGAAGCCCCTCCAGGGGTCTGGTGTACCTCTCTTCTTAAAAACAGCTTAAAAGAGAGATATTAGTGAGATAACTACAGTGTCTAAAGTAGAAGTGGTTCTCAGGGTCCCAACAGATTTTTCTTCTTCCACTTAGTTTTTTAGATTCTATTAGGCAGGGGGATTGGAGAAGGCAATGGCACCCCACTCCAGTACTCTTGCCTAGAGAATCCCATGGATGGAGGAGCCTGGCAGGCTGCAGTCCATGGGGTCGCTAAGAGTCGGACACGACTGAGCGACTTCACTCTCACTTTTCACTTTCATGATTGGAGAAGGAAATGGCAACCCACTCCAGTGTTCTTGCCTGGAGAATCCCAGGGACGGGGGAGCCTGGTGGGCTGCCATCTATGGGGTCACACAGAGTCGGACACAACTGAGGCGACTTAGCAGCAGCAACAGCAGGCAGGGGGATAAAGGGGTGACAGAGGATGAGATGGTTGGATGGTATCACCAACTTAATGGACATAAATTTGAGCAAACACTGGGAAATAGTGAAGGACAGGGAAGCCTGGTGTGCTGCAGTCCAGGGAGTTGCAAAGAGCTGGATACAACTTAGTGACTGAACAGCATCAGTCATTGTTGGCCTTGGTGCTGACCTGTTAATATGCTTCAGACCTTCAGCCATAAAGACCCCATGCTCTTTGGCTGGGGTCACCATACCAGCCTATTTACAGTCACAACTAGGCAAGGGAGTACTAATACAGGCCCATGTGGACCAGTTCAGTTCCACCCATCCTCCTCCCTACCTCCATTGTGCAAGAGCAGCCCTATCTCCTCCAAATGATCAACTACCCTACCAAGACTGGGAGTCTTCTTGCTTTTGATGCCTAACACAAGAAACTCAAAGTGCCTAAGTGAAAACTAAAATTTATGATTCATCAGTGCTCTTCCTGTGTGCCCTTGAGAAAGTATGCTCCTTGTGGAAACCAAGACTTCTAACCCAGCAGAACCCAAAAGAGTAGGGAAAAGAAGCACAGTGACCCTCAGCAGGTCATTGAGGGTGATGATAGGTGGGGTCACTACTGTTTCAAATCCTGATTCCTGTGTTCATGTATTCTTCCTCCTGGGGACATAACACCATATAAGGGCCATTAGTTCAAAGCATTGTAAAAGATGGCATCTACTCCTGTAGGGCGTTCCCTCTGAGCTTCCAGTGATGTTTCAGGCTAGCAGTTTATGAGTAATGATATGCCCAGTGAATTTCATGGTCACAGTCCCAATCATGAACCTTCTTTGCTGAAAAGGGAGTCCCTTGGTCTGAGGTTATGTTACACAGGATTCCCGTGCCAGTGAACCAGTTCAGTTCAGTTCAGTCGCCCAGTCGTGTCTGACTCTTTGTGACCCCATGGACTGCAGCACGCCAGGCCTCCCTGTCCATCACCAACTCCCGGAGGTTACTCAAACTCAATCAAATCCTCTATAAGCCCTTGGACAATAGTGCTGGCTGAGGCCCAATGGATAAGAAAGGCAAACTCATACCTAAATATATGTCCATTCCTGTGGGATGTGAAAATGAACAATTAATCCTACCAGAATAAAATGAGTTCAATGAAGACAATCCGCCAGCAATAGTACAGTTGGTCTTAGTGATTAATGGTTGTTCTCTGTTGCTGGCTTTCCCAGTGACTCAGTGGGTAAAGAATCTGCCTGTCAATGTAAGAGATGCAAGAACATGGGTTCAATCCCTCTGTGAGGAAGAACCCCTGGAGAAGAAAATGGCAACCCACTCCAGTATTCTTGCCTGGAAAATCTCATGGGCAGAGGAGCCTGGTGGGCTACAGTTCACAGAATCACAGAGTCAGACACAGCTGAGCATATGAGCTAAGGAAGGATCACTGGCGCCACAGTGTTGGGTGCCATGGGCATCTGAGCTACCTGCTCATGCTCATGTATTTTGCTTGCATCTTCTGGTCCTGAAGATACTCAACCCTAGATACATCACTTTCATTTTTCAATGAATTGTCCCAGGACTCATCTGACTTTCTGACTTATGGATATGGTAGGTTCCAACACTGGAAGAGAGGACTCATTGGAAAAGACCCTGATGCTGGGAAAGATTGAAGACAATAGGAAAAAAGGGTGGCAGAGGATGAGATGGTTAGACAGTACCACCAACGCAATGGCTCTGAGTTTGAGCAAACTCCACGAGATAGTGAAGGACAGGGAAGCTTTGCATGCTTCAGTTCATGGGGTCTCAAAGAGTCAGACTCAACTTAGTGACTGAACAACATGATGGACAGTTCTAGACATATAGTCAATTAGTTTGGTCAAATGACTCATCTCTGCCAGGACCCAGTAGCAAGCCAGAAGTTGTTTTTCAAATGGTATAAAAACTTCCACTGGAAATGGCAAGGCCATGCTCCAGAACCCCAAAGGCTTACATTATGATTATCTCACTGGGATTTAACACAAACTGTACATGGCATCCTTCCCCACCAGCTAGAATCCCTAATCATATTTGGTCGCTGGAGGGTATAGCCCAAGAGCAGGGCTACTTGCACTGCAACCTGGTCCTACTGTAGAGTTTTTTTCCTGCTCTGGGATGTACTCAAAGCTGGCAATAGTTTATGCATCCTGGAGTATAGGTTATAGCAGAATCCTCTGATATAGAATTTGATGCCTCCAGAATCAAAAGAGGCCTAGAAGTCAATGTGCTTCTTTCTTTGGATAGAAGATTGTAAGGCACAGTAACTTCTTTTTACTTGAGAAGGGATATATCAGCATGTTCTTGATTCCTGGACCCCTAAACATATTATAAACAAGGAAAACCCATAGTCTTCAAGTTTTCATCTTCAACTTTTTGAAATAGATGTGTTTTATCAGGACCTGCAGTGTGCTGACCACCTGTGGCTCATCTAGCCCAGTAAATATAATATCACCAACCCAAAAAATCAATATAATGGTCTTCAGTATGCTTAGGCAGTCCAGATTACTGTGTTCTATGTTGTTATAAAGAGCAGGAAGGTTAATAAAAATCCTTAAGCAAAAATAGACATATACTGTTGTCTCATCCAATGTAAATATCTGATCCTCTTCCATGATTTGGAATAGAAAACAATATACTTTACAAAACAATGAGGCCTATTAGTTTACACCAATAAAAATACCATATCTACTACATTGGCTATGATTGGGATTATTATATGCTTCAACCTGTAGTAATCTACAGGTATCACCCTCAGACCATGGGTTTCTGCAGGTGTTAGACTGACCAGTTAAATGCAAATATCTTGGGAGTTATACCTCTGTAGTTTTTAAAATCCTAAGGAGTGCTATTAATCCCCACTACTTTTCTTCTCCAGGATGCCCTATTGCTTTTTTACGTTCCTGTGTAGGAGGTATGAGGGATAGCCTCAAGAGCCTTTCACTTGATCTTCCCCACTGTGACAGTTCTTACCCCACATAACTAGAACCCAGTGAAGAGGTGACATCTGCCAAGTATGCCAAACTCACTTAATATTCCAGGACCAGAGAACTGGCCATCAGGTGGATTCATGGACACACTGGATCTCCTTTAAGCTCTGTGCTGGCCAGCACGCCACTTATCACCTGGCCATTACATACCACCATTCTAACAAGTGGGCCACAATGAGGCTTTGGGGCCCTGGATTCTAATGTCAATTCAGACTCTGTATCTCAAAATGCCTGGACATTCCCCTTTCTCTTTTCCCTAGTGCAAAGCTGTTCAAGTAAATGACCACAGGATTCTGCGGGGAAGGACTAGAGAAATCATTATCATGAAGATCCTAGGTGTTCTTTCCCACTTTTTTAATCAGTGGTTTCCAGGCCTAAAAATTGGATCAGGTCTAGGAACTAGGAAAGATCATGACCTTAAAAAAAAAAAAAGAAAAGAAAAGAAAAAGACTTTTTCAAAGCAGTTTTAGCAGTTCATAGTGACACTAAGCAGTAAGTACAGAGTGTTCCCGCACATCCCCGGTCCCCGCACATGGACCACCTCCGCCACAACCACCATGCCCAAAATGAGTGGCGGATTTATTACTGATGAACCTGCACTGGCACATCACTATCACTCAAAGTCTGCCGCTTACACTAGGGCTCACGTTTGGTGTCGTATATTCTATGGGTTTTGACAAATGCATAGTGACAAATATCCATCATTATGGTATTATGAAGAATAGTTTTACTGCCCTAAAAATCTTCCGTACTATGGCTATTCATCTCTCCCTCCCTGCTAACCCCTGGCAACCACTGATCCTTTTACTGTCAATATAGCTTTGCCTTTCCAAGAACATCATATCATTAGAATTGTATGATATATAGACTTTCCAGACTGGCTTCTTTCATTAAGTAATATACATTTAGGATCATGATGTTTTATTAAAGTAATAGACTCTCAGCCTACCAGTCTTCCTTTCTTGATTTTTCTAGACACAGACTGAATAGTATATCAGTTAGCTACCCATTTATTTTGTTCTTATAGATACATTAATGTATCTTATAGATACATTTCCATTAAAATTTCTAAAATTCTATAGGTTATACTCTTGACTGACAATCCAGTTTTGCTCATCACTACAATATTACAACAGTCTGGCTTAGGATGTTTAAGTAAACCTGACTCCATTGTTTCAGGGATCTATTAAGACCACTGCTACTGAGCTATGTTCTATAACAACTATCCTACTGCTTTCAAACTGTGATGCTAGAGAAGACTCTTGAGAGTTTATTGGATAGCAAGGAGATCAAACCAGTCAATCCTAAAGGAAATCAACTCTGAATATTCACTGGAAGGACTGATGCTGAAGCTCCAATACTCTGATTACCTGATGCAATAAGCTGACTCATTGGCAAAGACCCTGAAGCTGGAAAAGACTGAAGGCAGAGGAGAAGGGGATGACAGAGGATGAGATGGTTGAATGCCATCACTGACTCAATGGATATGAGTTTCAGCAAACTCCAGGAAATGGTGAAAGAGGGAAGCCTGGCACACTGCAGTCCATGGGCTTGCAAAGAGTTAGACATGACTTGGTGACTAAACAACAACTATTAACCCTGACCTATAGAGAAGAATCACACTGAAAATTTTAGTAATACTGGAGCTCCCCTTAAAAAAGCATTTCTTATGCTCTTAGTAAAAGACGTATGCCCTAGGTCAGTTCAGTTCAGTTCAGTTCAGTCCTTCAGTCACGTCCGCCTCTCTGCGACCCCATGGACTGCAGCACACCAGGCCTCCCTGTCCATTGTCAACTCCCGGAGTTTACTCAAACTCATGTCCATTGAGTTGGTGATGTCATCCAATCATCTCATCCTCTGTCCTCCCCTTCTCTTCCTACCTTCAATCTTTCCCAACTTCAGGGTCTTTTCAGATGAATCAGTTCTTCACATCAGGTGGCCAAATTATTGGAGTTTCAGCTTCAGCATCAGTCCTTCCAATGAATATTCAAGACTGATTTCCTTTAGGATTGACTGGTTGGATCTCCTTGCAGTCCAAGGGATTCTCAAGAGTCTTCTCCAACACCACAGTTCAAAAGCATCAGTTCGTTGGCACTTGGCTTTCTTTATAGTCCAATTCTACATCCATACATGAATACTGGAAAAACCATACCTTTGACTAGACAGACCTTTTTTGGCAAAGTAACGTCTCTGCTGTCTAGGTTGGTCATAGCTTTTCTTCCAAAGAGCAACTGTCTTAATTTCACAGCTGCAGTCACCATCTTCAGTGATTTTGGAGTCCAAAAAAATAAAGTCTGTCACTGTTTCCATGGTTTTCTCATCTATTTGCCATGAAGTGATAGGACTGGATGCCATGACCTTTGTTTTCTGAATGTTGAGTTTTAGGCCAGCTTTTTCACTCTCCTCTTTCACTTTCATCAAGAGGCTCTTTAGTTCTTTGCTTTCTGCCATAAGGGTGGTATCACCTGCATATCTGAGGTTATTGATATTTCTCCCTAACCCTAACCCAACCTAAGGTCCCATGAACTTAATCATCATGAACCTTCTATGGAAACAATGATTCCATCATTGCCACATCTACAAGCTTTTTATTTCCCTTCTCCGTCCTCTGCCATGGAAATTCTCATTTCATCTTTGGTTATTGTGAGCCATTGCTTTTTTCATGTTTCCAGGGACCAGCCTAGCAGATACTTAATACTATCTCCTGGATCCTTGCCAGGATGTTAAATTTTATAATTAAAGAGTCAATAAACTCTTTCCTACCCAATTTTTATTTCAGTTCCCCTTGATCAAGCACCCTAACAAGGAAGTCCTACATTGCATCAGTTCATCACCACTAAACCAGCATTACAAGAAATGCTAAAAGGTCTTCTTTGAGTAGAAAATAAAAGGCCACAATTAGAAATAAGAATATATATAAGAGAAAACTTCACTGGTAAAAGGAAATATTTAGTAAAGGCATGGATCCACCACTTAAAAAGTTAGATTAAAGGTAAAAAGACAAAAGTAGAAAAATCAATTCTAGATACAACAAGCAATTAAAGGATACAGAAAATAAAAGACATAAAATATTGCATCAAGAACATACAGAGAAGGAAGTAAAAATGTACTGCCTTTACAATGCCTTAAAATTTAAGTCACTATCAGCTTAAAATAGTGATCTATACAAGTCTATACATATGAACACAAACCAAAAATTTATAATGGATACACAAAAAATAAAGAGAAAGGCATCCAAACACAATACTAAAGAATCCATCAGACAACAAAGGAAAAAATCAAGAGAAGACAGGAACAAAGAAGAATGACAAAAACAACCAGAAAACAGTTAACAAAATGGCAGTAAAAGCATACTTGTCAATAACTCTAAATGTTATTTACTTAGTATAATAAATGGTTAACTCCTCCATAAAAGACAGAGAGCAGCTGAATGAATAAAAAAATAAGACCCATCTATATACCACCTACAAGAGACACTTCAGATATAACAACAAAGAGTCTAAAAGCAGAGGAACGAAAAAGACACCCTATGCAAATAGAAAAGAAAGCTAGAAATACTCATATCAGACAAAATAGACTTTAAAACAAAGACTGTAACAAACGACAAAGAAGGGCATTACATAATGATATAGAGGTCAATCCAACGAGAGGCTATAACATCTGTAAACATTTATGAGCCCAGAGGAAAAGCATCTAAATATATAAAACAAATATTAATTGAAATACAGGGAGAAAGAGACAACAATACAATAATTGCAGGGAACCTTAATATGCCTCTTACATCATTGAACAGATCATTCAGACAGAAAATCAACAAGGAAACATTGGCTTTGATACACATATTTTTCAAGTGCACATGGAAGTTTCACCATGAAATATCACATGATAAGCCACAAAATGATTCTCAATAAGTTTAGGAAGACTGAAATTACATCAAGCATATTTTTAGGCTATAGCAGCATGAAACTAGAAATCAACCACAAGAAGAATAGAAAAAACACAAATGTGGAGACTGAACAACACGTTATTGAACAATCAATGGATCAATGAAGAAATCAAAGAGGAAATCAAAAAAATACTTTGAGACAAATGAAAATACAACTTTCCAAAATCTATAGTATGCAGGAAAAGCAGTTCTATGAGGGAAGCTCACAGTGGTAAAAGTTTACCTTGAGAAATAAGAAAACACTCACATAAACAATATAACTGTATGTTTTTTAAAAAAAAATTAGAAAAGAACAAGCAAAAATGAAAGTTAGTACAAGGAAAGAAATAATAAAAATCAAAGCAGAAATAAATGCCATTGAGACTAAAAAACAACAGAAAAGATCAATGAAAGTAAGAGTTGATTCCTTGAAAAGATAAACAAAATTGACAAATCATTAGCCAGACTTACTAAGAATTAAGAGACAGACTAGGGACTCAGGTAACCTGGGTTCAAGCCCTGGTCAGGGAACTAGATCCCACAAGTGCAATTAAGACCCAGTTCAGCCAAATTATTTAATTAATTAATTCTTTTTAAAAATAAGAGAGAGACTAAATAAATTATATCAGAAATAAAAGAGGAGAAATTACAACTGACACCACAAAAATACCAAAAAAAAAAAAAACCACATATGAGGACATCATGAATGATTATATGCCAATGCCAACAAATTATACAACCTAGATGAAACATAAATTTCTAGAAATACATAATTTTCCATGAAGAAATGGAAATTCTGAATAGATGAATTATAGCAAACTTGAATCAGTAATAAAAAAAAAAACACAAAAAAATCCCTCCAGACAGCTCTACAGGTGAATATACCAATCATTTATACCAGAGTTAATACCTCTCCTTCTCAAGTTATTCCCCCAAAAAAACTGGAGAAGGAAGAAGACCTCCAAATTCATTTCAAGAGATCAACATTACCCCAATAACAAAACCAGATGAAGACATCCAAAAAAAAAGAAAATTATAGGCCTATATGCCTGGTGAACATAAATGCAACAACTGTCAAAAATATTAGCATACCAAATTCAAAACTACATAAAAATAATTATAAACTATAACTAAGTGGAATTCATTCTAGGGCTTTAAGGATGGCTTAACATCCATAAACCAATCAACATAACATACCACATTAACAAAGGATAAAAATCGTATGCTCACCTCAACAAATGCAGAAAAAGCACTTGACAAAATTCAACATGTGTATAATAAAAACCCAACAAAGTGGGTGTAGAGGGAAATACCTCAACATAATAAAGGCAATATATGGCAAACTCACAACTAACATCATATTCAATGGTGAAAAGCTGAAAACTTTTCCCCTAAGTTCAGGAACAAAATAAGGATGCCCACTTTTACCACTTCTATTTAACAAAGTTTTGGAAGTCCTAGCCACAGCAGTTAGGCAAAACAAAAGAGATAAAAGTCATCCAAATTGGAAAGGAAGAAGTAAAACTGTCATTTGCAGATAACACAATACTATATATAGAAACCTTCAAAGACTCTATGAAAATACTATAAGAACTAATAAATAAATTCAGTAAAGTTTCAGGATATAAAATATATAGAAATCTGTTGCATTTCTATAAACTAATAATGAACTATCAGAAAGAGAAATGAAGAAAACAATCCCGTTTACAACTATATCAAAAGAATAAAGTTCCTAGGAATAAAATTAACCAAGGAGGAGAAAGACCTTTACTCTGAAAACTATAAGACACTGAGGAAGGAAATTGAAACTAACACAAATAAATTGAAAAATATATCATATTCATGCACTGGAAGAATCAATATCATTAAAATGCCCATACTACCCAAAGCAAGCTACAGATAACAATGCAATCTCTATCAAAATAGCAATGGTGTTTCTCACAGAACTAGAACAAATAATCCCAAAATTTGTATGGAACCACAGAAGATTCCAAATAGCCACAGCAATCTTGAGAAAGAGGTATTACACTCCTAGACTTGAAATTATACTACAAAGTTGCAGTAACCAAAACAGTATAACATAGCACAAAAACAGATACAAAGACCAATGGAATAGAATAAAGTCCAGAAATAAACCCATATAGTCAATTAGTCTACAACAGAGGCAATAATATACAATGGGGAAAAGACAGTCTTTTCAATAAATGGTGTTGGAAAACTGAGCAGTAATTTCCAAATGAATGAAACTACCACTTTCTTACACCGTATACAAAAGTGAACTCAAAATAGATTAATGACTTAAAAACAAGACCTAAAATCATAAAACTGCTAGAATAAAACACAGGCAATAACCTCTTTGGCATCAATCTTAGTAATATTTTTTTGGATATGTCTCCTCAGACAAGGGCAGCAAAACTAAAAATAAACAGATAGAAGCACATCAAACCAGAAAAGCTTTTACAGAGTGCAAGAAACCACCAACAAAATGAAAAGGCAACCTACTAAATGGAAAGGATGCTCAGCATCACTAGTCATCAGGGAAATGCAAATAAAAATCACCTCATACCTGCTAGAATATGAGAAGACAAGAAACATCAAGTTTTAGTGAGGATGTCATGCACTGTTGGTCACAATGTAAACTAGTGTAGCCATTATGGAAAGCAGTAGAGAGTTTCCTTTAAAAAAAAAAAACAAGAAACTAAAAATGAACTACCATATGGTTCAGCAAGTCCACTTCTGAGAATTTATCCAAAGAAAAAAACACTACTTTCAAAAGATATATGTACCCCTATGTTCACTGTAGCACTATTTCCAATAGTCAAGAATATGAAAGTATTCTGCCATCAATAAATGAAGATGATATATATACACGTGTGTGTGTAGATCTATATATATGTTGAATATTTACTCAGCCATAAAAAAGAATGAAAACTTGCCATTTGCAACATGAAGAGACCAACAAGTTATTAGGTGAAATAACTCAGAAAGAAAGACAAATACTATATGATTTCCCTTATGTGGAATTCAAAACAAAACAAACAAAACAGAAACAGACTCACAGATACACACTGCGGATTGTCAGAGAGGATGGGGACAGAGGAATGGGTGAAGAGGATCGAGAGATACAAACTTCTGGCTATAAAGTAAGTCACAGGGATCTAATGCATAGCACAGGGAAAACAGTCTAGAAAAATGTTATCAGGTTTGTATGGTGATGAACGGTAACTGGACTTTCTGTGGTGACCTTTTATATAAAAATACTGAATCGCTATGTTGTACAGCTGAAACTACTATAATATTGTATGTTAATTATAACTAAAAAAAAATTTTTTTAAGAGAATGAAAGCTGACATATGCTGAGTTCTGACTCTCTGCCAGGCAATGCTATAAGCACTTTATGTGAGATCTCTCATTTTATTTTCATTGTAACTCAGTGAGGGGCTGTTATTACTTCATTTTATAGGTGATAAAACTAAGTGACACATTGAGAAATAGAATACCTGGAATTGAAACACAAGTTTGACAAGAAGTGCTATGTAGTCTACTATGAGCCTAAGAAAAATCAAAGTTCAAGATCTTGTTCAGAAATCTATCATCTTCTGAACTTCTGCTGTGGATAGTAAGAATCTAATTATTTCTGCATTTTACACGCTGGAATACTTTGATATGTATATAACTTTTGTTCATATTACAAGTATTTAACCATTGAACCAAATGTTGTGTATAATATCCTCCAGAAGTGATAAAAACTCCCTAATAATGTGGATACTGAAGGCTGGATTCTTCATAAAACATCATCTTATCCTATCACTTTTGAAGAGCTGATTCTGACCTATCTTCCATTTATTTATCTATAAAATAACTAGCTCATTTCCTCCATATATATGGCTGCTGTACTGTTATTGGCACATTTCTTAAAATATGGTTTGTTCTTTTATGAGCTCATCATGAATGGAAACAACATGGTTCGTGTCGGAATTTCTCTTGGTTATTTATTAAAAACAGAATATAATAAGAATTGATCTCTATCATTATCAACTAAAAGCCATAAACTAGTAGTCTTCAAAAAATATTCTAAAATTAAGAATATTTTATTCTGTATTGCTTCTCTAATCATGATGATGAGGAGCCCAATCAAAGAGATGTGATCAGTGTCACAGCTAATCTAACTCTGGGGTTGTGTAAGATACTTTTGTTGGCTTCACATATTTTTTTCCTACACTTCAGTGTAATACTAAGCAGCTCTTAATTCATTAACACTTTATTCAAAATGAATTAAATGTATTTGTTGCTGATTTTAATTAAAGATAAAATTCCCTTGTCCTTCAAGACCATAAAATTTTTAAAGAGAAAGTCTTAATGTTGAGGAAATTTCTTTTTAAAATAGCATTTCATTCAATAAACCACAGTCACAATCAGTAACAAGGATGAGTTTGTGAAGAGGCTTATAGGAATCAAATTAGTTTCTTGTCAAGCTTTTTAGAGTTTTAACTAGATCATTACTTTAACTTCTCTGGAACAAGGAGGGAGGAAGAACATTCAAACTTACTATACATCTCTTAAATGCACACATTTGGAAAAAAGCATTGTTACCCACTTTCACCCACCATATACATATGAGAAGACTGAGATTCAGTGAGGTCAAGTATTATGCTGAAGGTCACACAGTTAATAAGTGAATCAAAATTCCAGGGTTTTTTCCCACATACCATGTTATATGCAGAGAAAACGTTAGTAGCACATTAATGAACCAATGTAACCGATTTGCATATAAACCTATAATGACATTGTGCAAAATATATTAAAGCCAACTCTTTAATCCTAAGTATTTAGA
This sequence comes from Redunca redunca, assembly GCA_006410935.1. Classification (NCBI taxonomy): domain Eukaryota; kingdom Metazoa; phylum Chordata; class Mammalia; order Artiodactyla; family Bovidae; genus Redunca; species Redunca redunca. The sequence continues at coordinate 238,474 of SJYQ01002726.1, read as the reverse complement.
CTGTTAGTTGTCAACCATGAGTTGGTTTCAAAGAATAAGTACTCTGATTTATTGTTCAGTGTCCCAGGTAGATCCTGGGACTAATCCTGGTATTTCTCTTACACAGGTAATATTTCAATTAAGGAGGTTTCTCTCCAATGAGGCCATCAAAATACCTTAGTGTTTAAGAATCATAGATCATTTGTTAACACAGCAACTGGTGACAGTGGGGACTGTGGGGAAATGGGTTTTACATTAGGAATTTCCCTTCAAAAAGTGGAAAGCTACAAATGAAAGCTAACCCTTTTTAAGCATTTTTACTAGCATCAGACTTGATCTACGTCACTGACCTCTTTCTGATGCTAGACAGCGCTAAAAGATCATGAAACAAAAGGTTAAAGTTAGAAAATGCATTGCTCACAGAAGACAAAGTGGAGTGTGACCTTAAAGCTTATTAAAGTAAACTAATTCTGTTATTCTTAAGGTTCCTCTAGTTTTAGCTTTCTTTTCAACTCCTTCCCTCTGTAAACACACATAGACACAACAGGTAGAAAACCAGTTCATCCCTCATTTTTCATTTAACAGATGAATATTCTGCTTCAGGAGCCAGAATCTGCTACCTTATATAATTGAGAGGGGTGTGTGTGCGTGTGTGTGTGTGTGTGTTATGCACCGCTCTGGAGCTTGAGTAGGGGCACGCAGAAATCCTAAGGAGCTGTGGTAGGAAGGCAGAGTTGCTATCTTCCTTTCAAAGCTACTGGGAGAGGGGGTGGGGACTGTAACAACCCATCACCACACCGCATGCCTGTCTCACACACGGATCCTTCTCCGTCATGTTCCGTGGGAAATTTCCCCCAGACTAGGAAAAGAACAGTAAAGCGGGGCTGCCACCACGAAAGGCGAGTTTTCACTATTGCAACACAAAGAACAGTGGAGTGCGCTTTCATATCCTCACAACTTCACTCACTCGACCAGCTTCATACTTCAGCACCACGGAGAGTGGCATCTATTCGGCTACCACCCATGGGGAGCCAGATTCCCGCGACTCAACACCGGATTCCGGTCATCTAGAGAAGGGACAAGCCTGCGTATTTCACCCTCAATGTAAGCAGCTATGATGATTCTTTCATAATGATTTTCCCAGTAGAGGTTGTTTTCTCACTGAAATATGGAATTAAACTTTTATTTATTAGCCCTCTCCCTCTTGTGCATTGCTTGTGGTTTTAGATGTGAATCTGGATTTACAGTCTTTATTATTTGCTAGGTTAGTAGAGTTTGTTTTTTTTTTTTCTTTTACTTTTCATTGAAAGTATAAGTTTACAAAGCCTTTTAGAAACAGGCAACTCATCCTGGTATCCCAGTCCTTTTATGTTAGAGTGCAGTTTTGTTCCCAGAAGAGAGTATGTGTATTGTCTCATCATCTCCTGCTTCACTACTGACAGTTCTTTAATTTGATATTTTTTGGTGGTTGTAGTTATCATAATATAAATACAGGGGTAAGAGGAGAAAGAAGATACATTCTAATAAGCTGTCACTATTAAAGAACTACAGGTGGGAAGAAGGAGATTAGTATTTTTCTTTCCTTTTTTGTTGAAAATGTGTGCTTAGACATCCATCTAAATATAACGAATATGCTTTTAATAAAAGAGATGTAATCTGGCAGAGCTTTGACACAGCTTTGAAACTCTGGAACACAGCATCTCCCTCTTTAAGTCTGAAGTCGCATAATAAATTCACTTAAGTATGATTGAGTAGACATAACCAGGATGCTACTGCCATTAATTGTGATTTAAAGGCTTAATGGATTTAGGGCAGATTTGAAAGAGGCAATAATGATTGACCCTGTCTGGTGGCACTCAGTGAATTTTTGCCTCAGAATGCCACCTGCTGGTGGGTCCTATTTCTGAAGCACACATCAGCTTTATGAATGAATTCACATTAAATCCAGAATATTCACTATGGATATGATTCAAACTCTCTATGATCTTTTAAACAATGACATTGATTCAATTATTTAACAATTTACCAAGGTTCTATGTCATGATTAGAAGTTTAAAAAAATTTATTTCTAAATACTCTTGCTCCTAAGCTTAGGGGCATATAAACTAGCTACTCCTTTAGGCAGTAATTAACCCAGAAAAAATTCAAAACTATGTGAAGCCTCATTGAGACTAATTGCACATACTTGTGGTATCCTGGATGAGAGGATTTCTTGCTTAGGAAAAGCAATCAGCACTGCCCACCCCAAGATGAATATTCAGCATGTTACTTTTCTCAGCATTGCATTTCATGATTTAAGGGCTTCTTCTTACTTTTGTGGTACTAGATGTTTATTTTAGACTCTTTCATCACAGAGGTCAATAAACAATCAAAAGGTTATACACATATCTATTTTATTCCAAGACAAATCTTTGGAAGAAAAAAAGTACATTAACTATTAGAACTTTTTGGTGCTATACACAATGAGATATCTGTTTCACAGCTCCCTAATTCTTAATAGACCAATAAGGAAATAAAAAGAAAAATCAAAGAAGCATACACAAAGCACTAGTTACACTTGCATGGCTAATATATAAGGTGGTTTGAAAATATTGAGAATAACTGCTTTTCTAAATGATGTTATTTGGTGAAAATTGCTGATAAAATCATTTATTAACATTCAAGAACACTGGATAATGTTTTCACCCCAAGATGCAATGGGAGAAAAAAAAATCCTACATTAGCTTAAGTGTTTAGAAAGTATATCTCAATATAATGTATTGTAATGATAGTTCAGCTGGTAAAGAATCTGCCTGCAATGCAGGAAACCTAGGTTCAATCCCTGGGTTGAGAAGATCCCCTGGAGGAGGAAAGGTTACCTACTCCAGTATTCTGGCATGGAGAATTCTATGGACTGTATAGTCCATGAGGTCGCAAAGAGTTGGACACAACTGAGCGACTTTCACTTTGTACTTTGTATACTACCAGGTAGCATAAGGATACTTTGCTTTTCTCCTATAGGATCTGATTGGCAAGGTATATGAATTCATTCTTCTGTGAATAAAAAAAAATTCACTATTTATTCATTCATGAATATACATTCATGGAGTAAATAGTGAACATCTTTTTTATTCAAAATATATGTGTTGCACAGATTATTTTCACTAGCTTAGGTAGGAATTTGCATGCTTTGGATCCACAATTATTATAATTGTATTAAACTAAAATAGTTAATATTATGCAATTATTACTAAGCACTGTAATTTATATATACTACCTCACTTCAACTTTAATAAAATAAAGAAGATGATACTTAGAAATAAATTGCATGCCTTTGGAAATAAATTAAATGTTTCAGGAGTATTTTGAAGATATGGGAATGCCTCAGTTACCCATAAGACTTAATACACCCTCTGATATTAGCAGTCTCACCTTTCAACTTCTGGTCATTATTTATAGTGGAGCTAGCTGGAAACTAGTTTTCCTTTGGAACTCATACTTTATTTTAAAAGTTGCCAGTTACAAATGGGAAATAGTAGTTAAAGGATTATGTAGCTCCTGTATTTATAAGAGGATACTAGTAAACCTTAACACCTCTGTTTTATTGGGCTTCCTTAATAACCAACCCAAATTCAAGTATTTAAGAATTAAGATATTTGACCATGCATTATATACCAAGCATGAGGGGTGCTGGGTGCCAGGTACATATGCCATTTAAACAAGTAATTCCCCTGACGTCATGGATCCTGCACTCTAGTGGGAAATTCTATAGTCTAAGGAAACAGGAAAAAAAAAAAAAGCAGGAGTAAGATGGATGGCAGTGACATACCAGCTAAAAGCACATGGGCTTTGAAATCAGATAGATTAGACTCTTAACAATAGCCTACACTCACAAGTTATGTAGCCTCACCTCACAAGTTGTGTAGGCAAAAGTGGTTATTTCACCTGAGCTTCACTTTATCATCTGTTAAATGGGAATGGCAATAGCAAGTATATCATATAGTCTATGAGGGTTTAAAGTGATAATGCATGTAAAGCTCTCAGCATGGTGCCTGCAATCTGGTTAATGTGTAATGGGTGTTAATCATTACAATTAGTCATTAAGGAAAATAGCCAACCTTATCATATGATTGGTGCACATTTAAAACAGTTCATATAAAGCAGTTTGCACAGTGTCTGGCACACAGCAAATGTATAATATATGTTAAATCAAGTCTTTTATAGTCATTTAGAAAAATAGTTAAGCTTTACATATTAGTGCAGAGTAAAATGTAAGCCAACATATAATCATTTACTTAAGCGTACTGATATATAAAATGCTCATCATTATTTTGATGGACATTTGTATAAGGCTTTATAGTATCCAGGGCATCTGAATCACATTTTTCATTATGACTTTCATCTTGAGGCTCAAAGAAGGTAGATTTTAATACTTCTTCTCTATTGGTAAGAGACCTGAGGTTTAGGAGAAAACTTGAAATCACTTGGCTATTTCATCACTGTTGCTTTGAACTAAAACTCACAACATGTACACTTGAGAGGATGCACAGACCAGAGCCAGGTTTTCCTGGATGAACGACCTGACTCCAGGATATGGTTTGGTGCTACGTTTAGTTGTGGAATGTTACAGCCTGCATTGTTTTCAGGCTTGGATAATTTCTATAAAGACCTATAATACATGTAGCAATTTTACCAAACTCTCTAAAAAGACATTTTGATTAAGTATGGCCTCTGCTTCATCAGTAATTAACCACAGTCCTTGTCTTCAAAAGGCTCTGTGGTCATGCTCTTGTGCAGAGGCACTTAGGGTGTGGAATTCATACTTTATAAGGATCACTGACATCTGGCTTCCTTCAGATTGGCTGAGGCATCTGTAAGAGCAGCTTGATAAAAATAGCAACCAAGGGATCAAGAGGGAGTTTAATAATCAGTCCTCCTTTCAAATATAGTTTTGTTTCCACTGAAATCCTCCTTCTCAATGACATCAAATGTCAATGTATGCATTTATGAAAAATGAAAAAGATACACAGTATCTTAATTGAGGTGTTTGATGAATTTGATCACTTGTTATATCAATAATATATGCAAATTAAAAGGCATTTGCATTCAAAGTTCATTTTTAAGAAAAATATTAAAGAAAGGGCAATNGGTCGGGAATGAGGTCGGTAAAAGGGCTTCCCTGATGGTTCAGTGGGTAAAGAATCCGCCTATATAGGAGCCACAGGAGATACATGTTCAGTCCCTAGGTCAGGAAGATCCTCTGGAGAAGAAAATAGCAACCTACTCCAGTATTCTTGCCTGAAAAATCCCATGGACAGAGGATGCTTGTGGGCTACAATCCAAAGGGTCACAAATAGTAGGACATGACTGAACACGGAGGCACACACACATAAAAAAAGGTTACAAAGTTTCAGTTATAAGATGAAAAAGGTCTGTACATCTAATATAAAAAACATGGTAACTATAGTTGATGACACTGTATTATAGAATCAAAATTTGCTGAGAATAGAATGTAAATGTTCCAACCAAAACATATATACCAAATCACCTCAATGTAAACTTTAAATTACTTTAAATACCTTACAATTTTATCAATTATACCTTAATAAAGCTGGAAAAAATAAAACAAATGTTTTAAAAGCATCATTAGACTATAAGTTGAAGCTAATAAGGACTCCCAATGAGGTTAAAAGGCCTCCATCAATATGAGAATCAATTCACAGAGCTCCAGGGTCTGCTAGGAAAACCTTATGTTGAGTGCAATTTCATGGAGTAGCCTGTCCCACTATATGCCTGTCTGCAAACATTATTTGAAGGGCCATAACATTTCATCAATGTCAGATTCTGTAAGAAGAGGAGCAGAACTGACAATTGTTTGAGCATCCAAATGTATCTCAAAGCTGAGGGATTTAAGGATGGGAAAGACAGGCTTGTTTATTTCTTACTACAACTGAGTGTCTGCTTTCAAGGTCATTCAGAAAAATGCATGTCAAATGAAGAGGACATTTTAACTTCTGATAAATTCTAGCCACACTTACTTTTTTTCTTTGATAAAACATGATTGTTATAGAAACATCAGGGTTTATATAATGTACTACTCTTGTGCAGAAATTATTTGCCCAAGGTTTAGTCTTTTTGCTTCATCTACCTCAGGTTCTCCAACTAAAAATGAAAATGTTAATACCTTGCTTTTTATGTTTGTTTGTTTAAAGAGGGGGATTAACAAGTGTTGCTTTAACATTCTTTAGGTTTATAGGCGTCCACATGGACTCTGAATTTAGACTGTGTACTTCTGTGCTCCTTGTGAGATGTTCCTCTGCTCTGACCTGGTTCAGTATCATTATATTTCCTTTGAATTACTCTCTCCGTGGCTTGTTGCTCTGTGACAGTTGTGTATTCTTGGTACTCATGACCTTGGTGCCTGACCTATTCTCCCACCTGAGCAGACTTCTAACATAAAAATGATGTGGAATCAAGCTCTAGCTCTGGTTCCAAGACAGTTACTGTTACTTCTCTGACACACTGCTCAGGTGCTCTTGGATGCATTCTCAGGTTGTGAGGGCACGTCCAGAGAGGTGCTCCTGAGAGGGGAGAAGCCTCATCAGAGGACAGGCTGAAAAACTCCACAAGAAAGAGGTTTAGTCTTTTGTGGGCTTAACTCCCACCTGAGTGTGTGCTCCCAGATAACAGACCTTGAAACTGAGTTCACATCATCTGAAATAAGGCCCTTTGGGGACACAACTGAGGTGACTGCTTAGCTTTCAACTCAGTTATTGCCTCTCCTTCTGAAAACTTATAATAATAAATGTCTGTGCTTAATTTGTGAGTCCTTCCCTCTCATCTGAAGATCTCTTTTGGACTCCCAATATATGGTTAGCATTGTTACTAACAAGCACCCTTTCTCCCTGGGATGATGGCACTGTTGAGAGAAATGAGCTAAGAAGGAACTCATAAAGTTGAATTTTGAGAACCTTTTCCCGAGAAATCTTTTATCAATGTGCACTTTAGAAGAGTGGATGGCAGTTCAGAAAGTTCTTCCTAAAGAAGCAAGGAGCACTCCATCAGGATTTATTATCCACAGTTGCCTTTTGAGGGAGCTGCCCATCATTATTCCTTTCACTTTCTTGCAGATAAAGAAGTTATCTGAATAGTTTAGCAGCTTCTCCCAAGAAGTGTAACTCAGGCCTAAGCATGATCAGAGTACACTCTGACCTCAAGTCTCGCTTACCACCAGATTTGGGGCCCCCAAAAGAGCTAAAACTGGAGCATGTCAAAAGGTAAAATTAACAGAAAACTAAATAGAGCCCAAATTTTTAAAAATCACAAGACTGAATGGCACTACATTTTTTTAAAAATCTCAAAACACTAAGTATAACTTAAAAACCATCCTCTGTGATTATTTTTGTCTTTTACAGATGACTTAAATGAAATACTGAGTACTCTTAATGCATCGAGACATGACCAATAACAAAAAGACAATTGGGAACATGGGAAATAGTTCAAAACCAATCCCCAAGTACGTACTCTTTAGAAAAGAAACTTTCTTATTGACATGCACACCATGCTAATATTATTTGAATAATATCAGTGGGAGAAGACAAAAAAATATGGGTAGGGCCAACTAGAAAATAAATGGTTTGACAGGTTCAAGTTTGTAGAGAGTGAGGGAACACCTGGTCTAGACTCTCTGTTTTACAGTTAAAGCATCTTGAACTGGGGACCTGCTCAAGCAACCAAGGTGAACTAGAGATGCAACATCCAGCTATTATTTTCTCCAGTCTGCCATTTTAAAACCCTGACAAACTAAAGAGTAGGTAACTTGTCCAGAATCACAAGGCTAGCAAAAGGTGGAGCCAGGATGCCTATTCTTGATCTTCTAACTTGAAAGCCTATCTCTCAGCCTCACTTGTCTCAAGATTGTCATCCAAGATAAGGATAATAATAGTATCCACATCATAGGGTGTATACAAAAATTCCACAGGCAGTATATGTGAAGTATATAAACTGCTTAGTACAGTTCCTGGCATATCAGAAGGGCTTAATAAATGTTGACTATTACTAATAGTATTGTCTTAACGTCTACACTATGCCACAATGGGAAAGAACAACACGTTAGAAATAAACCCAGCATATAAACCAAGCTGCTTCTCCATCCATATAAAAATCCAGAAACTATAGCTGAATTTCCTCAGGCAGGCTACATCAGTGGCCATCAGTAAGCAGCAATGAGTCTAGGCCCACTCCATGTGACACCGTGACCTTTCATAGGTGCTCAGGCTTCATGGGGATGAGAAGAAAGCACATCCCAATATAACAGAGGACTGAAACAGAGGTGTGGCCATGCCTGTGTGTCGCTGCAGTTTTGTCATAGTGCAGGAGCTCAACTGGGGTAACAGGCCAGAAGCAAAGGCCTTAGTATCCATGGTGGCCATTTCTATGGCAGAAGCCCTGAAGGAGTGGGCACACCCATAGGTGGAAGCGGACCAACATGGACTGAGTACTTTCTACAAGCATGCTGCCTCACTTAATCCTCCTGTCGACTTTATGGCACACAAAAAGTTATCCATGTTATAGTGGTAAAAGCACAAAAGCACTGCACTAAAGCACAGAGAAGTTAGGTGACATTCTCAACTTTGCACAAATGGAAATAAAACAGTTGTTAGCCTGTTTCAGCCACATCATGACCCCACCCTCTCTACCTCCACCCTTAGCTTGCCCTGAACCCACATTTCAGCTCTTTAGACCAAAGGCGGATAGACTTCTGGGTAACTAAACCAATACTCTTCCATTAGTATAAGAACAGTTCGGGTTGTTCAATTTGTCTTAATCTCAGAGCTAGGACAATACTTTCTAATAAGATTTCATAACTTCTCAAAATATTCCAGTTATGGCTTTCTTCTTCATCCCAAGGATGTCTGTTTGCTCTGCTCCCTGGGGAACCGTAGGATCCTAGGAGAGTAACTAGCATCTCTGCCTTGTCACCCCACAGGTTGGGGAGCAGCACCTTCAAAAACATGCAGCGCCGGCACACGACACTGAGGGAAAAGGGCCGCCGCCAGGCCATCAGGGGTCCTGCCTACATGTTTAATGAGAAGGGCACGAGCCTGACCCCGGAGGAGGAGCGCTTCCTGGACTCGGCCGAGTATGGCAACATCCCGGTGGTCAGGAAAATGCTGGAGGAGTCCAAGACCCTCAACTTCAACTGTGTGGACTACATGGGGCAGAACGCGCTGCAGCTGGCCGTGGGCAATGAACACCTGGAGGTCACAGAGCTGCTGCTCAAGAAGGAGAACCTGGCGCGGGTGGGGGACGCGCTGCTGCTGGCCATCAGCAAGGGCTATGTGCGCATCGTGGAGGCCATCCTCAGCCACCCGGCCTTCGCGCAGGGCCAGCGCCTGGCGCTCAGCCCGCTGGAGCAGGAGCTGCGCGACGACGACTTCTACGCGTACGACGAGGACGGCACGCGCTTTTCGCACGACATCACACCCATCATCCTGGCTGCCCACTGCCAGGAGTACGAGATCGTGCACATCCTCCTGCTCAAGGGCGCCCGCATCGAGCGGCCCCACGACTACTTCTGCAAGTGCAGTGAGTGCACCGAGAAGCAGCGGAAGGACTCCTTCAGCCACTCGCGCTCTCGCATGAACGCCTACAAGGGACTGGCGAGTGCTGCGTACCTGTCCCTGTCCAGCGAAGACCCAGTCCTCACGGCTCTGGAGCTCAGCAACGAGCTAGCCAGACTAGCCAACATTGAGACTGAATTCAAGGTAACTCTCCCACTTCCCGCCCTGCCAGCAGATGGCCCGGTGGGCTCTTCTGGGTGTGTCCAGGAGCCACGTGGGCTGTCTTCCGATCTAACTATCTAACTCAGGGTCTCTCCCGTTCAGGCTCCTGGGGAGGAAGGGAAGTTCCTCAACCTGTGGCAGATACAGGCCTGATGGAAAAGCAGCCCCATTAGGTGACATACAAACACAAATCCATATGGTTAAGAGACACGCAGGGCACAGGGAGGGTTACACTGTGGTTCTGGTGTAAATGGCCCAGCTCTGTCCCAGGCAGCTCAGAAAGGGAATGTCTACAATACTTCTCGTTGTTTCCTAGTCCAGGTCTTGGACTTGTTGATTGTCTCGCCAAGTTTACATCTGTCAGCTTTCATTTGTCTTGTTCATATCTCTAACCCATCCTGGACTGTGTTGATCCTAGAGTCAATAGCAATAGCTTGCTGAATTGAAAAAGGCTTACAGTTATGTCAAAGGGCTGAGGAGGCAGTACACCAAAATAAAAATGAAACTCTCTCTGTAGAGTTGGACTTGTCATCTCAGTAGGTGGGCCCTTGGCAAGCCCCCTGAGAACACTTAGAACTGCCAGGTCAGCCCAAGGGATGGAGACCCATCTCCAAAGTTCATGATTCAATAGTGGTCCTGCACTTTTACTGTCAGTGGACACTCCTCCTGAAAGACAAAACGAAGACCTAATTCTTTTAACAGTTTACTAATAAACTAAGAGTGAATATTTAGTGGACACGTACTATGTCCAAGCACTAACTTCCTTACCTATATGATGTTTAACCCCCCAACAACCATTGGTATGGGTACCATTATTGTGCCTATTTTATATGAGGGCACAGAGGTAGAGACATATCATAAAGCGGATAAATGATAAAACCATTGTTCTAATCTAGGTACTCAGACCCCAAAGTCAGCTCTTAGCCATTCCAGGAAGTTATGAGTCAAAGCCCTTGTTCATACATTGTTTCTCAGAGTTTCACTTGTCTCTATCTGAAAGATACCTTCCAATGCAGAGGTGTGACTGAAAGAGAAGAAACTACAACTGGGCTCATAATTTCTCATCCTATCATTCGATTCGAGCCTATGAGGCCATGGAGCAAGCAAAAAAGCATCACATGTGGGGCGGACAATGAAGCTGGCACAAGATGTCACTGGCAGGAAAAACGTTCATTGTCCAAACAGGATCTCAGTGCAGGAGTTGCCCCTGCCTGGGACACAATCGGTGGCCAAGAGTGGGCACCAACACACAGCAAAGGAGGCCCCATGGACCATGTTGTCCAGAGAGATCTCAAAAGAAACAGAACTGAGCTGGGCTTTAATGAGCAGGAAGAACTGAATCAGTGGTAAGAGAGATACAGGCATTCAGAGGAGGAAAGTGGAGGTAAGGGCCAGAATGGCCCATAGCAGGCAGGGGACTGATGAGAAGCTCCATGTGACTACAATAAAGATGTCCTCTAGGGGCACACAGGAGGAAGGCCAAAGAGATGAGTGGGCATATCTCAGAGGGCTCTGTGTGTCAAGCTGAGCAGTTTGGATATTATCTTCTTAGAAATGGTGAGCTGCTGAAAGTCTGTGATTCGGACACTGAAATGAAAGCTAGGGTTTTGGAAATTTACTTGACTGGTAGGTAACATGAGTTAGAGGATTTGGGGTATGAGACACTGAGGCTGAAAAGAAGGACAATTTAGTTGTGCATGCATGAGGCCAATGAGGCCTCTCTGTAGGAACGGGATCACTCACAGTCAGGCACAGAAGCACCAGGCCTACAGGAAGCTGCGGGGCACTGCAAATTATGAATAGATGAAAAATCCTGTAATTAAACTAATTTTACTCCATCTGTCCCCTTTTCTTGGATCCATCTACTGAACTGGAGCCACTTCCATAAATCCTGTAACATACATAGCCTCTAGAAAGACTTGGTGTATGTAGATGTGGAAATTAACCAAAGAAACTCCCAAGGAATGCAGTTATTGCCTCTCAAATCCTTGTTCCTGTACAATAAACCATCTAACAGCAATAAGGTCAGTGATGTCCCAAGGAAGCTTAGTGGAATTTTGCTTGTTCCCTAGGCTTCAGACTAAATTCACACAAGCATTTAAAAGAAATGGCTAAGACAATTAACTTAGATTTTTCTGCCCAAGAAAAAAACAATTTAATTTTTTGGATCAGATTATATGGATAATGCCACAATTCTCTGCTTATCTGGAATCTGGGAGCGTGCCAGCTTTACTAAATAAAATGATGCTAGACTAAAACTTGAAAGTACATCTGAACCATTTGTTTTCTTTACTAAAACCCAAAGTCTAGCATATTTTAGTATATTCAATATCTAAAACTGGAAGTTTGTTGAAAGCATCTACTATTTTGATTTAACAAGTAAATTGTGAAAATCATGTACAGTTAAGAACATGACTAACATGATGACAAATCTTTTCTACAATGCAATGAATAAGAGCAATCATAAATACATTTGATGGCTATTAACATCCCCCAAGTTACCTTTGTTTGAAATAATGTCTTTAAGATTGTCAACAAATGGTGCCTTATAAATTAACATAAGAGTTCCTTTAGAACTTTATTACTTATTCAACTATCCTTGTATGTGCATTCCTGACATCATGAATCCTCTCAGAAAAGAGAGCAGCTTATTAGTAAGAGGGAAGTCAAGTCACAAAAAAAGAAAAAAGAGCAACTGATGTGTTCTAAAATGCACTCTTCAAGAGTCTCTTGCACTTGAGCAGGACCACATACTGATGACTGCGGCCATGTGTCATGGAGATGACCCAAAGCCATCCACGGTGTGAAAAAGCTCTCAGGTTCTCACTGCAGATGGCATAAGTCATCCTCCAGATCCTCTAAAACACTCATTCTGGGAGTGACTCTTCCTGACTAGAAAATAGCATGCATGAAAACCTGGATCTGGTTGCCCAAGCTATTGTTTCTAGTGTCTTTTTAATTTATCACCAGAAGAAAGTTTAGTCATTAGCAAGAAGTATAGCCAATGTCAAGGTCTCCAGTAAATTCTGGCTGGAGTCAATGTCTTCCTGCAAGCCATTATTTTTAGTATAGGAATTATGCACATATTTTCTTATGTCTTTCTAATCTTGTTGGGTCTAGAAAGATATCAAAACTTGGCATGGGCCAGTATGGCTTTCCTAATGCCATGAATGGTGCCTAGTAATCTAGTGAGTCTGAGTGAATTCCGGGAGATGGTGATGGACAGGGAGGCCTGGCATGCTGCGATTCATGGGGTCGCAAAGAGTCAGACATGACTGAGTGACTGAACTGAACTGAATCTAGTAAAGCACTCCATAAATATTTGAATAAAGGAAACCCTAGGAAGATAATCATTTCACTGATGAAGCAAGTGATTACTTTTATCAATGATTTAAACTCTTCTAACACCTATAGAATTCACAGAGGTATCTGATGGACCTGGAGAAATGGGGATGCTCTAAAGGCTACAAGGTGGCTGAAAGGATAAAACTTAACACATTGAATAAGTGAAGACCAATCCTAGGCTGCACCATCTAGTGTCAGTGACCACTAAACTCCTGGAGGGCAGAGAGTGTTTTCCTGGTCTTATCCACACAGTTCAGAACATGTGGCATCTGGGAGGCACAACCCACAAATGACATTTTGGTTCCCTGATTCATCTACATGGTAGGAGAGAAAAGAAGGGGAAATCTATCGGATGGACTTTTCAGAGGTATTTCATCCTGATGGAATGGCCTCTGTGTAAAGGTACCTGGATTAGCATGGAGTAATAAGAGATTTGCCTATCTCAGCTGAGTTACAGCTTCTGTCACCAAGAACACAATAAGGTCTTTAACTGCTCTTGACTTAGTCTTGTTGGTCTTCTCCTGCTTGGATTATCATCCTGATAAAAATGCTCAGGGTCTCCTATATTATGCTGGTGTGTTTTCGGTCAAATTCCTGGGTATTCTGTCTATATGAGTTGCTTATACATAGAGATGTTGTTTCAAAAGGATTACAGATGTTCCCCTTTCTTCCAACCTAAGAGTCATGCCGACAGCAACATCTAGTGGGGATAGGAAGGGGATGAGGAAGCAAAGTGCTATAAAGTGCTACACACTGTATAGATCAAGATCCTAGGCAATACTATAGAGGGATGTTTAGGGCTTTGGAAGGAAAGAGAAAGCAGAATAGGGACTAGAGATATTCCTCTTGTTTTCTCACCTTTTGCTTAAATTGGAAAAGTACTCAATGTTCACCAGTCAAGAAACTGTGGAAGCCCAACAAACACTTTACCCTAGATAGTTAAGATTTGGTCATCCTGAGTGAAAACAAGCTCCAACTTAGAAGGCGTTTCAAGGCTGTAAACCGTGCTTCAGTGACAAGCAGTTTATTCTCAGAGACCCCAGAGGAGAAGAGTAGGAGGACAAGAAAGCTAAAGCTGTAACTGCGTCTTGCTTAAAGTGGTGATGATTTTTCTGTCAATGGGTTGTTAATGACATGTATTATGAGAAATAGATAATGAATTATGTATCAGTGTTTGTGTTGCCATTTTAAGACCCATAAAAAAAAACTCTTCGGGCCTAAAATACCACAAATTAAAAATTAAAATAATGATAAATTGGACCAATTTGCCACCTGCTACGATCTCTAGTGAGATCCCATTGTGGAAGGTAAAGATGTTGAGATGACAGTTTGCAATCTGCTTGCAAACTTATCAAAATGGAAGAGGGAAGAGGCGGGGAAGGAGTGACTTGATATTGTGGAACACATTTGGACCCTGGAGTCTGGAGCCAGGGAGCTGGAGTAAAGGCCTACTCTGGGTCTGGGGCAGCACCGAAAGGTGAGCACACCCACTGCCCCCAGCCTCCGGTGGAATCCGTTTCTCATGTGCTTTGAGTGTTTCTAATATTTTTAAATTGTATAGACCAACATCCTAGGAAAATACATTTCCTTGAAGCCTGGAAGCTTGGCTGGTAGTATAAACCAATGCCTGCTTAACAAGCAGGAAATGACTTGAAACTTGTTTCCTTTTCCTTTGGGAAAATATTTTTAAGCTGTGAAAGCTGCAGGTCTTAAAAGCGAGTGGTTGTCATTGTTGTTGAAGAGAATCGGGCAGAAACCCCTCAAAGCGGTCACTTACATATCATCCAAAAGACTCTCAGGGATGTGACTGTGCCACCCCAGCCCTCTGTTGAGCAGCTGAGATGCAGAATGCCAGCAGAGAAGAGACAGACCACAGATGTCAGGTGAAGAACTGTAATGGAAGAGCCCTCACTACACACACGCAGGTAAAATGCGGTCAGATCACACGTTGGTTTCCATACCTGAGAGAAAGATCCAGGGATTGACTTATTTCAGGAGGAGAGACAGAGATGATTCTGCCCATGTCAGCTTTGTCTTTGTCTATTTTTCTGCCTAAGTGTCTGGAGGAGCACTTTCACCAGAGCATTCGTTAATGAGTCATCACAGGAAAACGAACTAATTAACGTGTCCTTTAATGACAAGTTTTCATTGGTCACAACTTTCCGCTTCTACTTGTTATGCCAAGAGTATTAGCCTCTAAAATACAGGGAGCCAGAGTCAGCAGGGTGACTGGTATTCAGATGGGATACAGGAGGCCACTCTGCTAGATGAAGACAGGACAAGGATATGGGACAGGCTTTGGGTGAGCACCCAGAACAGCCATGCTTCATTTTCTCAGGGCTATGGAGGAACACAGAGCATTGCTCTGGAATCAGAATGACCTGGGTTCCAGGTCAGAGTCGTCTCCTAGCAATCATACAATCTTGGGCATTTATTAGAAGTTAGTATTCTTATTTGAAATGAGGGTAGGGGAAGGGGACAGGTGTTAGAGAAGAACTGAAACATGTCTTCCCGACCCCAACATTTGCCCTTACCCTAATCTCTGTAAATGACATCTCGACTCATCCCATTATTAAGAGCTTTCAATGCCTTATCCCACTCAGCTTCCAGGAGTTCCTGGCATGTATCAGGTACTCAGTAAATATTAGTTCAGTAAACAAATAAATAGAGTCAGTGAGTGAACTCAATCACTAATGACCTCCAAGGGAGTTGGTGAAGATTAAGTGAGATGAAGAATATAAAACTCTTTGCAGAGGACCTGACCCCATAGTAAGTACATAATTTTCCACACAGATGACAGTGGGCAATCCCACTTTGTTCCTCAAAGCCCACTGGATTTTTAGCACTGCAACTTTTCTTCCCAATAAACACAACTTAAGCTTCAACACCTCCTCTATTCAGAGGGTCTTCCTGATTTCTGCTAAGCCTCCCTCCCCAAGCCGAGAGTACAAGCTGTCTGTGTGAGCTCTATGATTAAAAAAAAAGGCAAGAGAGTATCTTCCAATTGGAAAAATGCAGACCACTGAAATTGAAGACGCCCGGCATGCTGCTAAAGTACTGTTGTGAAAAGAAGCAATGCGAGCAGAAAAGACAGAGGCTGCAAAGGAGGGGAAGGGAGGAAATAGGCAGGCAGAGCTCCTGCCAAGTACAGACAGAGATTGTTTTTTGAAAAATATCTCTGTGGAAAAGATTCATCACTACACACACACGAAAAAAAAAAAACTGGGAAAAAATCATTTCCTATACAAGTGCAACTATCAGTCTGAAATATCAGAGATACAGAAAAAATGAAGGCAGTTCTTGGAGGATATCAGTCAATGAGCAGTAGCACAAATTGCATCCAAAGGAAATGATGAAAATGTAGGGCTTTTCTCTGAAAAAAACTTAAATTCTGTATATAAATTAATCACGATAGGGCAAAACCAATCAAGTGTGCTGCACACACCATCAACAGGGAGGCATGTGTTTTTCTAGCAGCAAATTCACATGCAGATTAAATGTGGAAACTCTTATGTCAGGAGGGTGGGTGAAAATAAGGCCTGTAGACCCACAGAATGTCAGAATTGGATGGATCCGAGTGAGAGAGCTATCTGAAAATTCAGCATTCATGCAGCAAATACTTAATTAAGCCTCTAGTATGAGCCAGGCTCTGGGTTGGGTGCTGGAATGCAATGATGGAAAGAGGAAGTTCCTGCCCTCAGGACCTCATAGTCTAGCAGAGGAGACAGGGGTTCTTCATGTACTCACACAAACAGAGCTTTACAAATCATGCTGAGTGCTAAGCAGTAAAAGAGCAATTTGCAAAGCGTTGACTTAGTGGGACAGCTGTGTGCGGGTGTGTGTGTGCTTAAAGATTTCTCAGAGATGACAATATTTAAATGAAAATGGAGGGTATGGGAGAGATAAACAGACAGCAGGGAAGGGGGGGAGATGGTTCCAGGCACAGCAACTGTACATGAAAAACCCCAGAGCAGAGAGGGAAAAGAGAGGCCTGTGCAGAGAACTCTGAGTAGCTGCCCATCACAGGGAGGAAACACAAGAGACAGCAGGTGACAGAGGTGCCGAGGAAGCCCTTGGCCATGGCCTTCCCACTTGGCAGCCTTGGCAAGGAGCTGGACTTCAGTTCACTGTAGGCTGGATGGGGAGCGATCTGAACATTTCAGCAGGTGAGTAGGCGACTCGGCTTAGGAAGAGCCATTTCGTACACTCTGCCTGGGGCACTAGTATACCAAATGGCTTGGAGGGGACAAGACTGGAAGGAGTTGGACAGGAAGGAAGGTGGAGAGGAGGGGGTGCGGGGGGAGTGGCAGAGGGACCAGCACATCTCAGCCTGCAGGGGACTCACTGCAGCTGGAGCGACAGCACAGTCGGAGAATGCCAAGGCTCTTGGCGGTTTCTGGGGCCGCTTTCTCGTCTAGGAGCTCCTGGGAACGTCTGTCCCTGGGACCTCTCTGCTCTCTGGAGAGGCATGGGGAGGGAAGGGAGAACACAGCCTGCTCTCCTTTTCTCCCCCAAGGTGGAGGCCCTGTGGAGGAGCAGGAGCGTAGGAGAGGGATGAGAAGTCTGACTTTCTACCTTGAACTCTGGAGGTGCAGAGGGGCATGTGCCCCCTCCTGGCACAGAGCAACGTGGACTCAGAGGTGACAGCTCAGTATAAAAAGGGTTCCACTGGGCTGTAACCTTTCCACTGAGTTTTCTAGATTCGGAAAACATCTTTCTCCCTGTGTATGCTGCATAAAAGCAGAGAAAACGTCTAATCTCGTGTCTGGTTAATGCTCAACTGGAGCTGGTTTCAGCACAAATAAAGGCACGCAGGAGACCTCCCCCATCATCCTCCATGGCTCTGGATGTTGGGGTTACCAGGCTAGGAGGATGCTGGGGGCAGATGAGACCTCCCTGCAGATGAGGAACCTTCCCTGGCGAACTCCCAGTTCAGTCTAGCTGGATATATTAGTCTCCGGGGGCTTCGGAAACAAAGCATCACAAATGTGGTGACTTAAAAACAATGGAAATTTATTTTCTCACAGTGCTGGAGGCTAGGAGTCCAAAACCAAGGTGTTGGCAGGGTCCCTGCTCACTCTGAAGCCTCCAGGGTAGAACAAGTGCTTCCTTGACAATCCTTCGCTGAAAGACACGTCACTCCAATCTCTGCCTTTGTGGTCACAGAGTGATCTCCCTGTGTGTTTCTGTGCCTGTTATCCTCTTCTTCTAAGGACATTTCTGTTGTTCAGTCGCTCAGTTGTGTCTGACTCTTTGCAACCCCATGGACTGCAGCACACCAGGCTTCCCTGTCCTTCACTATCTGCTGGAATTTGCTCAAATTCATGTCCACTGAGTCAGTGATGCCATTCAACCATCTCCTCTGTTGTCTCCTTCTTTTCCCTTCAATCTTTCCCAGCATCAGAGTCTTTTCCAATGAGTTGTCTCTTCAGTTTAAGGTGGCCAAAGTTTCAGAGCTTCAGCTTTAGCATAAGTCCTTCCGATGAATATTCAGGATTGATTTCCCTTAGGATTCTCTAATCAGAGAAGGCAATGGCAACCCACTCCAGTACTCTCGCCTGGAGAATCCCATGGATGGAGGAGCCTGGTGGGCTGCCATCTATGGGGTTGCACAGAGTTGGACACAACTGAAGTGACTTAGCAACGGCAGCAGCAGGATTTTCTAATAAAGACCAATCATTGTATATTAAGGGCGCACTCTATTCCAATAGGAATTTAACTAATTATAACTGCAAAACCTATTTCCAAATAAGATACCATTCTGAAGTGCTAGGAAGGATGTGAATTTGGCAGACACACTACTCAACCCTATCCCATGGGGTAGCACCAGGTTGAGACACTGAGGAAGGCTGATACCAGGAATCCAGGCAGATCCACAGAGCAGGGCAAGATAAAAGGACAGAGGTTAATTATTCTGGAAAGCCAAAGACAGTCCTAAAACTAGGTGGTCATTCTGGAAGAAAGGAGAGAGACAACTGATGCTTTCTACTGACCCAGGCACAAGCTGAGATACGGATAGGAATTCTGTAACTGCCTGTGTGTGTGTGTGTGTGTGCATGCGTGCACGTGCACGTGCATGCGTGTGTGTGTCTGTCTGTCTGTCTGTCTGTCCAGAAGAGACAGCGAGGTAAGAAGTGGGAGGCAGCTGACAGAAGTAATTGGGGAAACGGTACCGGGGCATGATCTCTATCAAGTAGTAGAAAAACATTTTCAAGTGTTGCATTTGGGAATAATGAAAATAAAACAAATTGATTATAAAATGTTCAGAAAATATGGAAAAGTAGAGGGAACAAGTAGGTCAGCATTCATTCTACCATCTGAGAATAACTTATATTTCGGTATGTTTCCTCTCAGTACCTCCTCTATCCCCAAGTAGAAAGACTGAATTACTACTATGACTTAAGTGATGGATCCTTACCATCTCATTTTTGTCTCCCTTCATACTTTATCCTCATTTCTACCCTCCCCCTATTCCCCCCCAAAATCACCCACTTCAATAATATTCAATGCATTTAAGGCATTTCCCCATGTGATATCAACATGTTATAAACAACAGCTCCTAGAGAATGTTAGTGTCATGTGTTGGGAGGAAAACTTCCATTACCATCTTAGGTTGCAATGGTTGGGTGGCCTGTGACTTGACTAACAAAAGACAGATTAACAGGAAAAAAGATGGGAGTTATTCATATGCACACAGAAGTGCATGAAAGAAGTGGCTGGCTCCCTCAAGAGCTAAAGACAGGGGTTTATATACCAACTTAGCAAGAAAAGGAAAAGGAAGAAAGGAGTTTTAAGGGAAAAGAGGAGACACATGGAACCACATGGGTTTTAGGGAAACAAACGGAAGGCTTGAGAGTCTGTGATGTTTGTTCCCATCCAGGGGGTCAGTCTCCTTTCTAGCTGTAATCCGTGCCCCCAAGTCCCGACTGAGGGGATTTACAGCAACTGTATTTTGGGGAGGCTCTGCTTGGGTCAGCAAAAGAAGTTTAGCTGCTGTTTGTTTGGATGTTTTTAATTTAAAATAATCTTCATGCCACTTTGATGATTTTGACAGTCACTACACATAATCATGAAAACGAAATCTCTAAGCGCCACCACAGAATTCCTGTGAACCATTATATGGTAAGAATGAGCACCAGAAATTAAGGGCGGGCAGGGTGACTGAGCCCCGCCATGGGAGAGACAGGCAGGCTTGTGTGGGGGAGGAATTTTTTCTCCACCCTTCTGAGTTCATAGCTGAGACCCCCTGTAAAAAAGATTAACAAAAGAAAAACAAACAGAAGTGTAGAAGCATATAATACTTCTTCTATATATTGACAATACCCAGGGGAAAAATGAGTAACTCTCTGAGGTGGCTTAGTATTCAGGATTAAATACCATCTTAATGGGGAAAGGTACAAAGGATGGAGGGTGGAGGCCTTTTAGGAGACAGTAACTAATTTTCAGGAAACATGAGTGGGCACTTAGAAGAACAGAGGAGAGGCATGATAGTTTGTGACAAAGCCTGTCTGGATATATATAGTACCCCTTCTCCTGTGATAAGAGCCCATCTTTCTGATTCAAGAAGCTGCAAGGGAAGGGATTTATGGCCATCAAGTTCCTTTTGGAGGATCTGGCTTGAGGCAGATAAGGGACATTCAGAGAAAGCCTCTTTCTACATTTGCCTTTTTTTTTTTAAGTGTATCATGCAAACACATAAGAGAACTCAGAGGTGAGTAACTCAAAGTGGTGGTTAGGACTTGGACTTATATAACATCTTAACAAAAGACTAAATTTTTAGACACGTGAAAAGACAACAAAAAAGAACTTTGAGCTTCCAGGGAACCAAACTGTAGAAGGTAAATATATGGGGAACGGAACGGTAGCTTAGAGCTGGTTTGAACAAGGCTGTGGTGTGGATTTTGCTGGTGCTGTCTCTGATGATTAACTTCTGCCTCCCTTGGTAAAGAGCAGAGGAGGGACACCCTTTACAAATTTATGTTCTGCTTTTAGCCAAATGGAGGAGGGCGGAGAGTTTTTCTTCTATCTATTTCTTCTTAATTGCTTTTAGCTTGAAGATTTCTTGTGACCAAGTGGCATATTGCAGGGTGTCAAATTTTGCTGCCTTTCAAGCCCATGAACTGTAGGAGCTGGCAAATATCCCTACAGCTCTTGGATTCCAGGTAGAGCAGAAAAGAGAGAGAACTACATTTGATTGTAAATGGGAAAACGTTTCCATCATTCAGAAATCTCATGTGGCATTGACCAATTGTGTTTCTCTCTCTGTCTTTCTTTCTCATTTATAAACGATGTGATCAGTACCTACCACAAGTGTTATACATTCAAATACAGTGTAGGGATTATAAACACTCTTCATATCCTGGCACAGGCTTCCTTTCAAAATGTATGTCAACCTAGCACCAGGAGGCCATGGACTTTTCCACCAGCTCTCAAGAAGACAGATTCAGTAGTACGGTACCATCTGTACTCCTGCCAGCGCTAGGAACCTGGAGGAGTTAGAATATAGGCTCTGGTCACTGCAGATGCAGAATGGTATAAGAGCCAGGGAAAATAAAGAAACTAAATTTGTACACCTAGTCCTAAAATTACAGTGATGTAAGAATGATTGAGGATAAATTTTCTAAATACTATCAATTCTCAAACAGATGAAGTCTCTCCAAATGCTTGGTAGCATGATT
The DNA here is from genome assembly GCA_006410935.1 of Redunca redunca. Taxonomy (NCBI): domain Eukaryota; kingdom Metazoa; phylum Chordata; class Mammalia; order Artiodactyla; family Bovidae; genus Redunca; species Redunca redunca. Next base: position 216,708 of record SJYQ01002726.1, on the reverse strand, counting down.
ACATTTCATATTATAATGATCTTTCCACCTCCCATAACAGAAATTAATAACAATGACCTGTTTTTTCTGGGCTCCAGGGCAGGTTTGCTAATTACTGATGGATAAATAAGTGCTTTGAAAATTAAGAGGGCTCATGATGAATTGAGCTTCCCAGGTAGTGGTAAAGAATCTGCCTGCCAGTGCAGGAGACAAAGAGACACGGGTTCAATCCCTGAGTCAGGAAGATCTCCTGGAGGAGGGCATGGCAACCTGCTCCAGTATTCTTGCCTGGATAATCCCATGGACAGAGGAGCCTCATGGGCTACAGTCCATGGGGTCGCTATGGCAAAACCAATACAATATTGTAGAGTAATTAACCTCCAATTAAAATAAATAAATTTCTATTTTAAAAAAAGAAAATAGAGGAGTAGATAAAGAAGAAAAGAAAAAAAAACATGACTGAGTGATTGAGCACACATACATGCTGAAATGCTATTTCTGTTTCTCTTTCCTTTTCCCCTTCTGTCTGTCTGTCTCTCTCTCTCTCTCTCTCTGTCTCTTTCTCACACACACACACACCATGGAAATACGCTTCCTATTTACCAATAATACAGCTGCTTGGGGGAATCAGAACTCTTGTTGCATTTTGTGGAAGAACAGCACACCGCATGCACGTGGAAGACCAGGCCTTTGCCTGGTAATAGCTCTCCAGCCTCTCCTACATACACTTTGAAAACAGTAGCCCAAGAATCTTTCTGATGATAAGATCTCCTCTCTGGTGACTATGCATTTTGCTTAAAGTTTATGCTTAAAAGAATTCATGTAATACTTTCCCACAGCGCATTGATGTTTTATGTGCTTAAACCTGATGTTTTAACATAAGCATGGAGATAAGCTCCAAGAAATGTGGGGGAATGTTTTAATTCGACTGAAAAAAACTAGGAGCAAGAGTTTATTTCCCCAAATAGTATCTCCTCTAGGATTACAAATATGGAAACCAGACTTTAAACACAGAGCTGGATCTTCACCTGAAGCAAATATGTGAGGAATGTGCTCATGGTAGTCAGATTTCAGAGACAACTTGAGGGAACCAAACAGTTTAGAGCCCCATGGTCATACTCTGCCCAGGAGGTGGCCTATGGCACATGCGATTTGCTGCCATAAAAGACAGTCCTCTGGGACAACGGGGCCACTGAGTGAGGAGACCCAGGGTTCCACCAGGAACTGCCATGTGACCTTGGCTCCATCAGTTTACTTCTCCGCAGTTCATCTTCCTCATGCACAAAGCCAGGTACTTTTACTAACACTCCCTTGTTGAGTCTCCACTTTTCCAGCTCCTTCTGCTTCTCATTCGTATAGAGCATTTTCATGAAGGACATCTTAGTTGAGATTTAAGAGGAGATTATTATTCCCATTTTACAGATGAGGAAACAGACTGAGTGGTTAAATGATTTTCTGCAAATGGTGGTCTTCTTTCTACCATGTGCCAGATATGGAACCAGGTACCAGGTCTACAAGTGTGGGAGAGAACCGAACTCTGTCCTCAAAGCAATGAGAGAGACTGGAGTGCTGAGACATAAACACAATGTCGTAGAGAAGGGGCAGCACACGATGGGATCACAAAGAAGAGTGCAGCAAACTGCCTGGTGATATGAGGAGGGTTCCTGGAAGGGACAATATTCTGAAGAGGTTCTTGAAGGGTGAGTTTGGCAAATGAAGGAGATTTTGAAAGTTTGGCAAATGAACAAGATTTTGAAAAACCGAAGTAAGGCAGACAAATGAGCATGTGCAGGGGCACAAAGAGCCCAGTGTGCTTGTTGGACTGTGGTAGCTGGAGGGGTTCACAGGAAAGGAACTAATCTTTAAGAGGTATATTGAAATATGATGATAAAGATGCACAGATTTTACCCTGCAGCTTTTAAACCAAAGGGTTAGGAACTTGGCAACCAGGCAGAAGGAATTGTTGGTAAACAGTCCAATCAGGAAGTTAATTCCAAGTCTAGACACTGAATTAAGATCTTACGAGCGTGAGTGTGGGCAGTAGGGGTCAGACAGTAGAGATTCTTTAGATCAGAATCCAGAGACCTTGGTAACTAACTGACAAAGATGAACCCAGGACTTCTAGCTCAGAAGGGTGAATGGATAGGGACTCTATTTCCTGAAGCAGAAAGCAGAAGATCAAGTTTGAATGTTTGGAAGACCCATATGTTCAGTTTGCGGCATGCAGAGTTTGAAGAGTCTGTGGGACTTACCAGTGTAGATGACCACTTGGCAGCTGAAGATTTAAATCAGCTTCTTAGAATACAGGTTGGTGTAGGAGGTTAAAAACATATGGTCATCAGCACATAGGTAACAGTGGAAGTTGTAGAGATAAATGAAATCATATCAAAGCCCCAGTCTCTGTCTCTCTCTCTCTTTTTCTTTTTTTTTTACATAACAACTTTTGAGTCCTTTCAAGTTTTATTTAGTCAATCTTTGGATAAATCAGCCAAAAAAACTAGAATCTTATTTTCTTGATTACATTTGAACTTATTTAAAAGCAATCACTTCCTAATCTTTTACCCAAGCCCTACAGGACTTTTAGAAACTCAGTGCAGTTTTCTATACACAAGATAATGAGCCTTTAACAGGCAGGCTTGGCTCCAAGACCATCTCTTAGGGCCAAGTATACCCAACCTTGTTGCTCCTGGATCTGTTCCCTGGTAGCCACACACCAGTAACCCAGCTTCCCATAAATAAAATTATCGAATCAGAGTAGAGGTATGGTCATTTTATGCATTATTCATTATGTCCTACAATGTATCATGCCCTGGACTGAGATATACAAATGAATGAAGTTGATTAGTCAAGTATGAAAATGTCAGAACTACAGAGAGCGTTTTGACGGGGCTATTGGACCCTGAGAATAAAATGCAGTGGGTGCCCAAGCCTGAAACAGTGGAGTTCCTCAGGGCTATCAGGACAGCCATCCTGGAGTTAGCTGTGAGCTGGTCTTGAGAAGGGTAGAAATTCTTAGAGGAAGAAGATAGGGGCATAAGTCTAGGCTTTGGGACACAATGGACAAAGGTGCGGAGGTGAAGAGAATGGTGTCTGCTCCTCTGATCTCAGAAATCATAAGTACTGATTTGCCTAATTTGGTTTGGGGGTTTTCCCTTTATAATTAGCAGGGCTCTATACTTTTTAATTGCTACTGTGCCATCTAGTCTTAGCCCCTTTTAATCAATAGCATTTTTCAGCAATCACAAGCAATGTTTAAAAACTCACTTCTATACATATGCTATACTATAATTACTCTTTGAAAAAAAGTTTCCTGAACATTTACTAGTCTGAATCCATAATCAGGGGAGTCATGACATAATCCTCTGGAAGGGTATGTTATCTGGTGATGCCAATTCTATATTAGTGTTTCTCTGAAATGCTTTCACAATATACAGTAAGCACAAATAAGATGCATATTTAAGATCATATTTACTCTGAATCTCATTTCAGATCTTCTTTTAATGTGATCTCAAAATAAACAAAGTTATTAGATATCAAGTAGAGAAGATTGCAGTCCTGGTCAAGATAGCACCAAGGGTGGATACATACCCGTCTCCATCACTGAGATTTAAGGGTTTAGCTAATTCACCCAAAGGGAAACAGGAAAAAGAAACATCATTACTCACTCAAAAATTGTCTTGCTTACAAACAACACCCAGTTGTGGATGGGACTGGTGAAGGAAGTAAAGTCTGATGCTGTAAAGAGCAATATTGCTTAGGAATGTGGAATGTTAGGTTCATGAATGAAGGCAAATTGGAATTGGTCAAACAGGAGATGGCAAGAGTGAACATTGACATTCTAGGAATCAGCAAACTAAAATGGACTGGAATGGGTGAATTTAACTCAGATGACCATTATATCTACTACTGTGTGCAAGAACCCCTTAGAAGAAATGGAGTAGCCATCATGGTCAACAAAAAGAGTCTGAAATGCAGTACTTGAATGCAATCTCAAAATTGATCTCTGTTTCCAAGGCAAACCATTCAATATCATGGTAATCCAAGTCTATGCCCCGACCAGTAATGCTGAAGAAGCTAAATTTGAATGATAATATGATGACCTATAAGATCTTCTAGAACTAACACCCCAAAAAGATGTCCTTTTCATTATAGGGGACTGGAATGCAAAAGTAGAGAGTCAAGAAATAACTGGAGTAACAGGCAAATTTGGCCTTGGAGTAGAGAATGAAGCAGGGCAAAGGCTAATAGACTTTTGCTAAAAGAACGCCCTGGTCATGGCAAATACCCTCTTCCAACAACACGAGAAGATTCTATACATTGACATCACCAGATGGTCAACACCAAAATCAGACTGATTATATTCTTTGCAGCCAAAGATGGAGAAGCTCTATACAATCAGCAAAAACAAGGCTGGGAGTTGACTGTGGCTCAGATCATGAACTCCTTATTGCCAAATTCAGACTTAAATTGAAGAAAGTAGGGAAAACCACTAGACCATTCAGGTATGACCTAAATCAAATCCCTTATGATTATACAGTGAACGTGACAAATAGATTCAAGGGGTTAGATCTGATAGAGTGCCTGAAGAACTATGGATGGAGGTTTGTGACATTGTACAGGAGGCAGGGAACAAGACCATCCCCAAGAAAAAGAAATGCAAAAAGGCTAAATGGTTGTCTGAGGAGGCCTTACAAGTAGCTATGAAAAGATATACCCATTTGAATGCAGAGTTCCAAAGAATAGCAAGGAGAGATAAGAAAGCCTTCCTCAGCGATCAATGCAAAGAAATAGATGAAAACAATAGAATGGGAAAGTCTAGAGATCTCTTCAAAAAATTTAGAGATACCAAGAGAACATTTCATGCAAAGATGGGCACAATAAAGGACAGAAACAGTATCGACCTAACAGAAGAAGATATTAAGAAGAGACAGCAAGAATACACAGATCTATACAAAGAAGATCTTCATGACCCAGATAATCAAGAAGGTGTGATCACCAACCTACAGCCAGACATCCTGAAATGTAAAGTCAAGTGGGCCTTAGGAAGTATCACTTCAAACAAAGCTAGTGGAGGTGATGGAATTCCAGTTGAGCTATTGCAAATCCTGAAAGATGATGCTGTGAAAGTGCTGCACTCAATATGCCAGCAAATTTGGCCACGGGACTGGAAAAGGTCAGTTTTCATTCCAATCCCAAAGAAAAGCAATGCTAAAGAATGCTCAAACTACTGCACAATTGCATTCATCTCACATGATAGTAAGGTAATGCTCAAAATTCTCCAAGCCAGGCTTCTAGTACACGAACCATGAACTTCCAGATGTTCAAGCTGGATTTAGAAAGGGCAGAGGAACCAGAGATCAAATTGCAAACATCCGCTGGATCATCGAAAAAGCAAGATAGTTCCAGAAAAATATCTACTTTTGCTTTATTGACTATGCCAAAGCCTTTGACTGTGTGAACCATAACAAACTCTGGAAAATTCTGAAAGAGACAGGAATACGAGACCACCTGATGTGCCTCCTGAGAAATCTGTATGCAGGTCCAGGAGCTGGACATGGAACAACAGGCTGGTTCCAAGTAGGAAAAGGAGTACATCAAGGCTGTATATTGTCACCCTGCTTATTTAATTTATATGCAGAGTACATCATAAAAAATGCTGGGCTGGATGAGGCACAAGCTGGAATCAAGATTTCTGGGAAAAATATCAATAACCTCAGATATGCAGATGATACCACCCTTATGGCAGAAAGCAAAGAAGTAAAGAGCCTCTTGATGAAAGTGAAAGAGGAGAGTGAAAAAGCTGGCTTACGTGGCGGATTCATGTTGATGTATGGCAAAACCAATACAATATTGTAAAGTAATTAGCCTCCAATTAAAATAAATAAATTTAAATTAAAAAAAAGAGAAAATACTAGAATTTTCAAAGGCAAAAAAAAAACAAAACCCTCAACATTCAGAAAACTAAGATCATGGCATCTGGTCCCATCACTTCATAGAAAAAAGATGGGGAAACAGTGGAAATAGTGGCTGACTTTATTTTTTGGACTCCAAAATCACTGCAGATGGGGACTGAAGCCGTGAAAGTAAACGACACTTGCTCTTTAGAAGAAAAGCTATGACCTACCTAGACAGCATGTTGAAAAGCAGAGACATTACTTTGCCAACAAAGGTCCAACTAGTCAAAACTATGGTTTTTCCAGTAGTCATGAATGGATGTGAGAGTTAACGAGGGAACTAGCTATTTTGATATATGAGAGAGGAGGTTTCCAGATAGAGGGTCACCGGTTACAAAGAGAGAGAAAAGTGCAAAGCAGAAGAAGGAGAGCATCTGGTGTTTTGAGGATGGAGGCCAGTCACTGGGGCAGAGTGGGTGAGGACAGGAAGAGCTGAGGCCAGAGGAACTGCAGGTGACAGGTGGTCAGAGCCCTAACAGGCTTTTTTTCTGGTGAGATGGGGAGTCATTGGAGGGTTTCTGGAAGTGGAGTTGGCAGATCTGATGTGTACTTGAAGAGGATCATGCTGGCTGTTGGGATGTGATGAATTGTAAGGGGCAAGAGAAGAAGCTTGAGAACCAAGTGAGAGGTGGTTCTAATTACCCAGGGGAGAGATGAAGGTGGCCTTGGACCAGAAAGATAAATGGTCAAGGTGGGGGAGAAACACAGAATTCTAGATATCTTTGAAAGATAGAGCGGAGAGAATTTATTGATGAATATCAAGAAAAAGGGAAGGATGAATGAAGCTTTTGGTTCAAGCAACTGGAAAGACAGTTATTATGAGGTGAACACTGTGCAGGAGGAGTTCCTTGCTCAGCTGGTGTTTCCTCCCTCCTTCCCCAGCTCCTTAAGATGAGCACACTTCCTTCCCCACTGATGATGACCTCCCTGAACATTCTGATGCCAACGCACCTGCTGGTAGCTTAGAGCGTGGGGTACCTCAGCTGCCTGAGCTCAGCTGTCTTACTCCCAGCTTGCCCCTGGGATGCACAGGGTACTGCCCTTTGCCTCTTACCAACATGCCCTCCTCTCTCTCTCCATCTTCACCAGGAAAGACCCTGGACCTGCCCCTTCAGGGTGGTGCTCATGGTTTCAGAGCACATGCCAGGGCAGTTGGTATTTTTGCCAGATGAGTACTTCTCAGTGTTAGTATTACAGAATTTGGAGTCAGCCATACCCCTACTCCAGTATTCTTACCTAGAGAATTCCATGGACAGAGGAGCCTAGTGGGCTACAGTCCATGGTCACAAAGAGTCACACATGACTGAGCGACTAACACTTTCACTCCTTTCTTCATAGTCAGATTCAAATCACGGCTGCCACTGAAGTCTCTGGGCCTCAGTTCCCCTTTCTGTAAAGAGGAATGATAACTGTACCTACTTGCTTGGTTTGTCATGAGAATTCAATGAGCTAAATATGTAAAGCATTAGGGCCTGGCACACAGTAAGCATTCAGTAAATGATAAATGATGGTGAGGAAAACTAACAGTCACCTTCTTTAACACTGTCCCATTCTAGTGGATACAAAGACCAAACAATCACACACAGGCAGGCCTCAGGCGGGGGCTGGGCAGGGAGGCAGGGGAAAGGAGAGGCTGCTTCTATGGGAGTGAGCCACAGGGCTTCCTGAGGGTCCCTCTTACTCTTTCACCTCATACCTCCTGACTGATCGCCTGAGTCACAGCTTTGAGCAATCACTCCCCTGTGGAGCCCTGACCTGTGGTTGACAGAGTAATATGTGAGAGCAAGAGAAAGGGAAAGGAGAGGGGGACGGAGACAGGGAAGAGGGGCCTGAGGCCTCCAGGGAGGCCTGGAGCTGTGAGGTCCGTGGAGGTGGGGCAAGGCTCACACAGGCACGTTTGCCCTCCTGTGACTGTTCCCTGGGGTCACAGCAGGAAAAAAACAAAAGCAGAAAGCCTAGGAAAAGCTCTTCTGGGAGCTCAGCAAGAGAGACCCAAGCAGCAACTTCTCTCTGGATACAGGAGTACATCTGTGTCTATTCAATAATAAGTTACGTAAAACATTGGAAATGTGCATGACTTATGCACATACCCATCTGTGGTTGAAGTAGCTGACAGCCACCACAGTCCTCCTGCTGGTGAACGTTCTCTGCCTTCTGGGCCTTTACCTTGCCATCTCTTCTTTCTGGAATGTCCTCATCCCTCGTGGCTTCTACTCATCCTTGGCTCATATCCCACCTCCTCTTGGAAGTTCCCCACATCTGCAGCTGGGCAGCACGTCCCAAGACCCAAGACCAAGTCCTTACCTGGTCTCTTGTCATGCTCTCTAGCAAGACCCTGAGTTCTTCAAAGACTGTATTTTATTTCAGTTTCCATCCCTAATGCCTGGCACATAGTGAGTGCTCAAATATACCTGCTGAATTAGAATAAAATACTCGACTTGCTGTATGGAGGTGAGAGTTGGACCATAAAAAAGGCTGAGCCCTGAAGAACTGATGCTTTCAAATAGTGGTGTTGGGGAAGATTCTTGAGAGTCCCTTGGAGAGCAAGGAGATCAAATCAGTCAATCCTAAAGGAAATCAACCCTGAATATTCATTGGAAGGACTGATGCTGAAGCTGAGGCGCCAATACTTTGGCCACCTGATGTGAAGAGCTGACTCACTGGAAAAGACCCTGTTGCTGGGAAAAGATTGAGTGCAGCAGGAGAAGGGGATGACAGAGGATGGGATGGCTGGATGGCACCACTGACTCAGTGGATGTGAGTTTGAGCAAATTCTGGGAGATAGTGAAGGACACGGAAGCCTAGAATGCTGCAGTCCATGGCATCACGAAGAGTCAGACACGACTGAGTGACTGACGACAACAACAACAACTCGAGTTGCTCATGTGTTTCCTTGAAAGACAGATTCTGGATCAGAGGGTTGCCTTATCATCGGAGGGGACTTATAAAATCAACAAGCACAGCAGTCCATTCCTTCTGGGACTTCACAATGTCATGGTGATGGCTTAAGGAACCCCTTATGATGTCAGTACCTGCCAATTAAGTAAACCCAAAATGAGGATGGAAACCAAAGTATCAGCAAAGGCACTGTCAACACAGCCTGGCTAAGGAAAGTGGTGCAGTCATCTGCAGATACAGTTCAGCGCCCGGGGCCTACACCTCCTCTGTGAATCATCAAGGACTCTGGTCCAAACCCAGCCTAGCTTCTGTCCTGCTCCCTGCACCTTCCACCTGAGGCCTGACACAGGATGAAGCTGCAAGACTGAAGCCACTGATGGGTGCCTCTGCTTTGTTAGAAAGGTGCTTGAAGACCAACACCCCAAAAGAGACAGACTGTCCACGTTTACACTCTCTGCTAGGCTACAAGCCACATGTGTCATCACATGGCTAATACTCGTCACATACTGTGCTAAGCAACTTAGATGGATTATCTTATTTAGTTTACTCCCTGTGTGTTCAGTTGCTTGGTCCTGTCCAACTCTGTGACCCCCTGAACTGCAGCCCACCAGGCTCCTCTGTCCTGGGATTTTCCAGGCAGGAAAACTGGAGTGGGTTGCCATTTATACTTGTCACGTATCATATTAAGCAACTTATATGGATTACCTTATTTTGTTTTCTCCTTACCCGTAAGGTAAAAAAAAAATATATATATATGTATATACATATATATATATAGATCTATATATATGTATATATCTATATATATGTATGTATATATCTGTCATTCCCACTATACAGATTAAGCTAGAACACAGAGAAAGATTAAGTTAAACACATCCTGTTGACTGCATGCAGCAGAGCTGGGATCTGACCTCAGATACTCTGATTCTAGAGCCAGTGAAGTACTAACCACCCAGTCATCTCTCTCATGCAAAGACTCATCAGGCCTGTCCCAAGAAATTCTAAGATCACAAGTGGTTCATAAACAGTCATCTTTCCCAAATTCTTAAACACCTAGGACACAGATAACCCATTAGGAAATACAGTAATTATGGGATGAATAAAAGAAGGCCTCCTGTGGAGAGCAGATGATAAAATCAAGTAGGCAGTGGGTGACCAGTGGCACAGTCTGAGAGTCACACCTTTGAGAGGCTCACTGGAGCAGGCAGCCAGCCGACCCACCCAACCTTGAACTCTGAATTCTGAGGAACTCGGGGTTGTCTACATCCCCTGGGAAAGCCAAGGCAACAAATGCTGGCTCTCTGACTCACATACTGGACTTGACAGACTCATGTACCACCTTTCTTGGACCTGAGTTCCTAAATGGAAATTAAATGCTGGAGAATATTTGCCTTTTATTAATATGACCTGCCAGAGCATGAGCTTATTTGCATGGTGACGGTTAATGAAACGATTAAGTGGTATGCATGGAAGCTAAAACATGGATTGAAACTTTTCAATTTTCATCTGCAATAATGAGCACTAGGCTCAGGTTCTTGCCCTGCATTTCACATCCATTAATTATTTCAGTGACTACAGTTACAATTAATAAAGACTCAGCCATGTGTGTTAAATCTTAACATTCCGTTTTCTCATCCATCAGCTGAGCGGAGAATGTGCAGAAGGCTGTGCTGGAGGGCAGGATAAGGCTCTGAAGTCCTTTCTTAGCAAAAAAGGTACTGATCCAGACCTACGTGCCCAGCACCATGCCTTGTGCTTCACCTGCCTTACCTCAGTAAATCCTTACAATGTAATTTCAGTAAGTGTTTTAATTCCCCTTAATCATCACTGCCTCCCAGGTCACCCCTCAGAACCTGAACTTGATTCTCCACAAGGCTCCCCACAAGCCCCATTCTGTCCTTGCACTGGCTTCTTCATCCCCAGATACCCTCCCACCTCACCCTCCCAAAGTCATAGTCTGTTCTCAGCAAAATCCGCTGTGTCACTGCCCCCTCCTCTTAGAGACGCCTCACCTTCTCGCTGTTCCTTAAGACTGGCTCCCCTCAGGACACACTTCCCCTGCTGTCCTCTCAAGTGGGGCTGGCTCTGCTCCCACAGTCCTCATACCACTGGGCTGAGAGAATTGACGGAGGGAGTGCATCTCTCTCTTACTGTTCCTTACCATCCCAGACCTTCTCCTTCTCTCCTTCCTCAGAACACCGAGCTCTGAGCCACCTTGCATCAGATCACATCACCCACTATTCCACACCATTTGAGTCTGCAACAGTAGGGCACTCCCTGCCATTTCTCCATGGTTTTAGTTCCTGCTGTTTAGATTCTTGACACTTTACACACACACCATCATTTTAACACCTTGACTGAGTTTTACGAGCTGTCTCCTCCAGTGGTCTTACCTTAGTCTTCATTAGCCTACTGAGCCTACATGTCTCATGATCAATAAATGCAAACTCTCCATAACCTAAGCATCACGCATCACAGTCTCTGACTACTAGCTCAAAATTTTATATCTCCCTCAAATGTCCCAGCTCTGTCAATCTTCTGCCTACCCTCACGACTTCCAACTCACTAACCTAACCACCGTTTTGTTTTTATTTTTTTTTTGATGCTTTTATTTATTTATTTATTTTTAAACTAGTACCTGTTTATTGTAAGTCAAAACATTATCACAAATAAGATTACCTGTACTTGATAGTATACATGTTTCAATGTGTTTTGTTTTTAGATAGGCGATATTTTCAGAGCAGTTTTAGGTTCACAGCAATACTGAACAGGAGGTACAGAGTGGTACCATATACCCCTGGCCCGACACATGCACAGCCTCCCCCACCAGAATGGAGCACATGTTGCAACTGATGAACCCGCACTGACACATCATTATCAGCCAAGTCCATACTTCAAATCAAGGCTCACTCCGTCTTTATACATTCTGTGAATTTGGACAAATGTATAATGACAGAGATCTACCACTGTGGTATCATGCAGAGTAGTTTCACTGCCCTAAAAATCCCCTGCTCCACTACTCATCCTTCCCACTCCCCAACCCCTGGCAACTATGATTTATTTTTTGTGGCTCAACTGGTAAAGAATCTGCCTGCAATGCGGGGGACCTGGGTTCAGTCCCTGGTTGGAAAGGTCCCCTGGAGAATGGAATGGCCACCCACTCCAGTGTTCTGGCCTGGGGAATTCCATGGACTGTTAGTCCATGGGGTCACCAAGAGCTGGACCCGACTGAGCGACGTTCACTTTCACTATCTCCACAGCTTTGCCTTTCCCAGGAAGTCATATAGTTGGAATCACACAGCATTTTGTGGCCTTTTCAGACGGGCTTCTTTCACTTAGTGACATGCATTTAAGGCTCCCCCATGTCTTTTCCTGGCTTGATAGCCCATTTCTTTTTAGCACTGAATATTATTCCACTGTCTGGATGTACAAAAGTTTACTTATCCATCCACCTACTGAATGACATCTTGGTTGCTTCTAAGTTTGGACAGTTATAAATATTCGTATGCAAGTTTATGTGTAGACATAGCTTTTGACTCCTTTGGGCAAGTACCAAGGATCGTGATTGTTGCATCATGGTAAAAGTATGTTTCATTTTGTAAGAAATCATCAACTTTATGTTTAAATGGAAGTCCTGTCTCCCTTCATGCTAGCCACAATTCATGGACTATCATAATCCCCCCTGACTTCTGGTAGTTTTTGGCAAAAAATACAATCTTGGTAAAATCTAATTGTCCGTCCGCCTACTCATGCTGGCATCCAGGGAGCTGAATGTGGTTACAAAGAGTCAACCACACTAGTTGGTCTCATCCTAAAACAGTTTTATTGACCTATGTCTGGCTGTGCTGGTCTTCATTGCTGTGGGCTTTCTGCTCTAGCACGGCGAGCCAGGGCTGCTCTCTAGTCACGGTGCCCGGGCTTCTCACTGAAGTGGCTTCCCTTGTGGAGCATGGGCTCGAGAGCATGCAGGCTTCAGCATGTGCAGCACGTGGGCTCACTGGTTGTAGTTTCCAGACTCTGGAGCATAGTTTCAATAGTGGCACATGGGCTAACTTGCTCTGTGGAATGTGGGATCTTCCCAGACCAGGGACTGAACTGGCAGGTGGATTCTTTTACCACTGAGCCACCAGGGAAGTCCCTAGCTGGTCTCATTTTCCATTTCTAACCATGAATCTCAAATGGGCTTTTATTGTTCTTTAGCAATAATATCCTGTCTCCCTAATCTATTCACTCTTTAATTGACCTAAAGTCTATTTCAGACCTCCTCCCCTCAAACTTCCAGCATCTTCTCCCCAATTCTTACTCTCAGCTGGTAATTTTTCTTCCTATTTCACTAGAAAAAAAAAAAAAAACTGAAGCAATACAAAGAAAATGTCTATAGAGCCCAACACCAATGCATCCATCTAATACTATCCTCATCCACATATTTGACATTCCCTCCCACTACAGATAAAACATATGTGATTCAAGTTCATTCTTCTATTTATATACTACATCCAATCTTCTCTCATATATGCTGTTGAATTATGGGATTCATATAATGATATACTGATATCATGGAGAAGGCAATGGCACCCCACTCCAGTACTCTTGCCTGGAAAATCCCATGGATGGAGAAGCCTGGTAGGCTGCAGTCCACAGGGTCGCGAAGAGTCGGACACGACTGAGTGACTTCACTTTCCCTTTTCATTTTCATGCATTGGAGAAGGAAATGGCGACCCACTCCAGTGTTCTTGCCTGGAGAATCCCAAGGACGGGGGAGCCTGGTGGGCTGCCGTCTATGGGGTCGCACAGAGTCGGACACGACTGAAGTGACTTAGCAGCAGCAGCATACTGATATCATATATAATGATCAAGATAATTATCTACTGGACAATTCCCATCAACCTACAAAATATTGTGGTTTCTCCCATAAGGAGAAGGAGGGAAAGTAGGAAGGAAAGGAGGAAGTCAAGGAGACAGGAAGGGAGGAACAGTGAGAAAAAAGAGGACGCTTCTGTTTTTACCCCCACTTCTCACACCAGCTACTTTCTGTGCCCTCCTGTGTAACAAAACTCCTCAAAAGGGCTGCCTATAATAACATAGATGTTTGTGGGGTGGGTGTGCTTAGTCACTCAGTCATGGCCAACTCTTTGCGATCGCATGTACTGTAGCCCGCCAGGATCCTCTGTCCATGGGGATTCTCCAGATGAAAATACTGAAGTGGGTTGCCATGCCTTCCTCCAGGGGATCTTCCCAACCCAGGGATCAAACCCAGGTCTCTCACATTGCAGGCAGATACTTTACCATCTGAGCCACCAGGGAAGCCCAGGAATACTGGAGTGGGTAGCCTATTCCTTCTGCACGGGATCTTCCTGACCCAGGAATCAAACCGGGGTCTCCTGCTTTGCAGGTGGATTCTTTACCAGCTGAGCTACCAGGGAAGCCCCAATAATATAGATAGAAATCTTCAAGTCTCTCTGTTTCCCTTTCTTGATCCCCACCAGTTATACCCTTGACTCAAAACTGCTCCCATCAAGACCAATGGCCTCCAAGTTGCTATATCCAATGATCAAGTCTCCGGCCTCCTCTTATTATATTTGGGGAAAATAATACAACCAATTTTATAAGGTGATCATTTAATGAAATACTAAAGTGTTTAGGAAACTTTTACTGTAATTATATCTTAAAAACAGCCTAAATGTCAAAAGCAGAAAACCCCCCAGGTTTACAGCATGTACATGTTGACTTATCCCCATTTGCATTTCAGTTGGAGCTCTCAATAAACACTCCTTCCTCATAACTGGGTCTCTGACAGGAAGAGAGAGGGCCATGGATTCAAGACCCACACTCTTTTCATACATGCTTCAATGCCATTCTCCCAAATCATCCCACCCTCTCCCTCTTTTTAAATCTAATTTCTAAGGCCTCCATGGGGGAATGAGTGCTGATTATCCTGTGTGGTGTGCATGTCTCCACAGCATCAATCTGAGAGATTCATTTAACTTTTGACCAATCAGAATAATGAGCTTCTGTCTGTCTCCTGATTTAAGTTTATCCATCACTTTGAAAAAGTTTGAGAGTTGGCGTTTTTAACCAAAGTCAAACAAAATAATAATTTCCTAAAATTGGTGTTGTCAAAACAATAGCTTCAGCACCCAAAATTCAAGGTATCAGAATACCATATTACATTGTTCTGGTTTGCCCTTCTCCATGTTAAAGCCAGAGATTCATCTCAATAATAAGTGAGTTTGTGAAATTTATGGGCCAAAGGGAAAAGAAAAAAATTCTGGGCCAATAAAAAAAATCAAAGAATCTTTATTAATATCTCTGCTGAGCAGAACACAAAAAATAATGGCAGATGAATTCTCTAAAAACTGTTCAGTACATTGACCAAATAAAACACTCTGAGCCAGTAATTTTGGTTGAAAGCTGGAAAAAACTTGCTGGCAATATTTTGCTCCTAGAAAGAAAACTTGTAAATCTTCAAACCAGTGTAGGAGCATCTAACTGACCATCTTATTTGTCATATTAATAAATACATCTAAGCTATGGGTTCAAGAGTAAATAATCCATATTTGCAAACAACATCCTTGTCTAGGTAGATAATTCCAAAGAATATACAAAGCATGAGTAAGTGACTTCAGCCAAGTCATAGGATATAAGGTTAACATATAAGAATGAATCATATTTCTATATATGATAATGAGTGAGTAGACATCATTTTTAAAATGTTTCCAATAGCTAAAAAAATTGATACTTATACATAAGTCTTACAAAACATATGTAGACTCTACAGGCTTAAAGTTATAAAACACTAATGTAAGAAATCAAAGAAGACCTAAATAATGGAGAGATATACCATGTTCATGGTTTGGAAGATTCAACACAATTAGGATGTCAGCTCTCCCCAAACTATCTATAGATTTAACATAATTCCAATAAAATTCATAGCTGAACTTCTTAAAGACAGGAACAAGCTTATTCAAAAATGAATATGAAAAAGAATGGCAAAGTTGGAGGATTCAAAGTACCTCATCTTAAGACTTAATATAAAGCTCCAAAAACAAAGATAGTTGGTATTAGTGAAAAACAGATAAAAGAGATCAAAGAAACAGAACAGAAAGCATAGAATTAAACCCATACAAATGGGGTTAACCATTTTTGACAGCTGTACAAATCAGTATCATGGAGTAAGAATAATATTTCAACAAATGAGGCTGGAACAAATGAAGATCCATGTGCTATAAAAGGAAACTTCACCTATGCATTATACCTTATGTAAAAGTTAATACAAAATAGCTCATAGACCTAAATATAAAGCCCCCAGATGTAGAAGGCTCAGGTTTGGAAAAAGCAAAGGAGCTGGAGATTAAACTACCAACATTCATTGGATCACAGAGAAAACAAAGGAATTCCAGAAACAACATCTATTTCTGTGTCATTGACTATGCTGAAGTCTTTGACCAGGTGGATCACAACAAACTGAAAAATCATGAAAGAGATGGGAATATCAGACCACCTTTTCTGTCTCCTGAGAAACCTATATGTGGGTCAAGAAACAACAGGAACAACTGGACATGGAACAATGAACTAGTTCAAAATTGGGAAAGGAGTATGACAAGGCTGTATACTGTCACCCTGCTTGTTTAATTTATATGCAGAGTACATCACGTGAAATGCAGGGCGGGGTGAATCACAAGCTGGAATCAAGGTTGCCAGGAGAAATATCAACAACCTCAGCTATGCAGATGATGCCACTCTAGTGGCAGAAAGTGAAGAGGAACTAAAGAGCCTCTTGATGAGGATGAAAGAGGAGAGTGAAAAAGCTGCCTTTTAAACTCAACATCCAAAAAAATAAGATCATGCCATCTGGTCCCATCACTCCATGGCAAATAGAAGGGGAAAAAATGGAAACAGTGACAGATTTTATTTTCCTGGGCTCCAAAATCACTGTGGATACTGACTGCAGCCATGACATTAAAAGACACTTGCTCCTTAGAAGGAAAGCTATGACTAACCTAAACAGCATATTAAAAAGCAAAGACATCACTTTGCCAACAAAGGTCCATATAATCAAAGCTATGGCTTTTCCAGTAGACGTGTACAGACGTGAGAATTGGATAATAAACAAGGCTGAACATCGAAGAATTGATGTTTTTGAATTGTGGTATTAGAAAAGACTCTTGAGTGTCCCTTGGACAGCAAGGAGATCAAACCAGCCAATCCTAAAGGAAATCAACCCTGAATATTCACTGGAAGGACTGTTGCTGAAGTTGAAGCTAAAATACTTTGGCCACCTGATACAAAGAGCTGACTCACTGGAAAAGACCCTGATGATGGGAAAGAGAGACAAAAGGAGAAGGGGGCGGCAGAAGAGAGATGGTTAGATAGCATCACCAACTCAATGGACATGAATTTGAGCAAACTCCAGGGGATAGTTTGCTCCAAAGATGGAGAAGCTCTATACAGTCAACAAAAACAAGACAAGGAGCTGACTGTGGCTCAGATCATGAACTCCTTATTGCCAAATTCAGACTGAAATTGAAGAAAGTAGGGAAAACCACTAGACCACTCAGGTATGACCTAAATCAAATATCTTATGATTATACAGTGGAAGTGAAAAATAGGTTTTAGGGACTAGATGTGATAGATAGAGTGCCTGATGAACTATGGAATGAGGTTTGTGACACTGTACAGGAGACAGGGATCAAGACCATTCCCATGGAAAAGAAATGCAAAAAAGTAAAATGGCTGTCTGAGGAGGCCTTACAAATAGCTATGAAAAGAAGAGAAGTGAAAAGCAAAGGAGAAAAGGAAAGATATAAGCATCTGAATGCAGAGTTTCAAAGAATAGCAAGGAGAGATAAGAAAGCCTTCCTCAGGAATCAATGCAAAGAAATAGAGGAAAACAACAGAATGGGAAAGACTAGAGATCTCTTCAAGACAATTAGAGGTACCAAGGGAATATTTCATGCAAAGATGGGCTCGATAAAGGACAGAAATGGTATGGACCTAACAAAAGCAGAAGATATTAAGAAGAGGTGGCAGGAATACACGGAAGAACTGTACAAAAAAAGATCTTCACGACCCAGATAATCATGATGATGTGATCACTCACCTAGAGCCAGACATCGTGGAATGTGAAGTCAAGTGGGCCTTAGAAAGCATCACTACAAACAAAGCTAGTGGAGGTGATGGAATTCCAGTTGAGCCATTTCAAATCCTGAAAGATGATGCTGTGAAAGTGCTACACTCAATATGTCAGCAAATTTGGAAAACTCAGCAGTGGCCACAGGACTGGAAAAGGTCAGTTTTCATTCCAAACCCAAAGAAATGCAATGCAAAAGAATGCTCAAACTACCACAGTAAAATAATGCTCAAAATTCTCCAAGCCAGGCTTCAGGAATACGTGAACTGTGAACTTCCTGATGTTCAAGCTGATTTTAGAAAAGGCAGAGGAACCAGAGGTCAAATTGTCAACATCCGCTGGATCATGGAAAAAGCAAGAGAGTTCCAGAAAAACATCTATTTCTGCTTTATTGACTATGCCAAAGCCTTTGACTGTGTGGATCACAAACTGTGGAAAATTCTGAAAGAGATGGGAATACCAGACCACCTGACCTGCCTCTTGAGAAACCTATATGCAGGTCAGGAAGCAACAGTTAGAACTGGACATGGAACAACAGACTGGTTCCAAATAAGAAAAGGAGTACGTCAAGGCTGTATATTGTCACCCTGCTTATTTAACTTCTAAGCAGAGTACATCATGAGAAATGCTGGGCTGGAAGAAGCACAAGCTGGAATCAAGATTGCCGGGAGAAATATCAATAACCTCAGATATGCAGATGACACCATCCTTATGGCAGAAAGTGAAGAGGAACTAAAAAGCCTCTTGATGAAAGTGACAGTGGAGAGTGAAAAAGTTGGCTTAAAGCTCAACAATCAGAAAATGAAGATCATGGCATCTAGTCCCAGCACTTCATGGGAAATAGATGGGGAAACAGTGGAAACAGTGTCAGACTTTATTTTGGGGGGGCTCCAAAATCACTGCAGATGCTGACTGCAGCCATGAAATTAAGACACTTACTCCTTGGAAGGAAAGTTATGACCAACCTAGATAGCATATTCAAAAGCAGAGACATTACTTTGCCAACAAAGGTCCGTCTAGTCCAGGCTATGGTTTTTCCAGTGGTCATGTATGGATGTGAGAGTTGGACTATGAAGAAGTCTGAGCGCCGAAGAATTGATGCTTTTGAAGTGTGGTGTTGGAGAAGACTCTTGAGAATCCCTTGGACTGCAAGGAGATCTAACCAGTCCATTCTGAAGGAGATCAGCCCTGGGATTTCTTTGGAAGGAATGATGCTGAAGCTGAAACTCCAGTACTTTGGCCACCTCATGCGAAGAGTTGACTCATTGGAAAAGACTCTGATGCTGGGAGGGATTGGGGGCAGGAGGAGAAGGGGACGACAGAGGATGAGATGGCTGGATGGCATCACCAACTCGATGGACATGAGTCTGAGTGAACTCCGGGAGTTGGTGATGGACAGGGAGGCCTGGCGTGCTGCGATTCATGGGGTTGCAAAGAGTCGGACATGACTGAGCGACTGAATTGACTGACAGGGGATAGTGGACAGAGGAGCCTGGTGTGTCCATGGGGTCACAAAGAGAGGGACAGCACTTAGCGACTGAACAATGACAACAGTAAAGTGAAATGTATAGTTATCATATACTCACCAATTCCACACATACACATTTACCCTGAGGAACTAAAATTTTATCTTCATACAAAAGCCTATACATTAATATTTATAGAAGCTTTATTCATAAGCGCCAAAAATGTGAACAACCAACTCCTTCAATGAGTGAACAGATAAAGAAACTGATACATGCATGCAGTAGATATGAAGTGAAAAGAAATGAACTATTAATACCCACACACTATGGATGAATCTGAAAGGAATTATACTGAGTGAAAGTAGCCAGTCTGTAAAGATTACGTACTGTATGATTCCACTTATACGACATTCTGGAAAAGGCAGGACTTCAGGGCCTCTTCGTCCCATGCCCAGCACAGCTACAGCTCATGGTCCCAAGAAACACTGCACTTGTAGCAGCTTCAAAATGTTGAACCTGGACAAACTGACTCTTGTGCTAACTCTTTGCCCATCACGAGCTAGGAATGGCTGTCTCTTGCTTCTTTCTTTAAGAACAGACCTGAATATGCCCTGCTGCTGCTGCTGCTGCTAAGTCGTTTCCGTCGTGTCCGGCTTCTAGCGACCCCATGGACTGTAGCCCACCAGGCTCATCCGCCCATGGGATTTTCCAGGCAAGAGTCCTGGAGTGGGTTGCCATTGCCTTCTCTGAGTGTGCCCTAGCAGGAGAGTAAGTAATGAAGATGTGCATACAGCAGTTCACTGAAACAGATGGCAACGTCTACACTGATATAACCTACACTGCTGGCTTTCTGGACATCATCAGCATTGACAAGACTAGAGGGAATTTCCATCTGACTATGACATCAAGGGTCACTTAGTTGGTTCACTGTATTACTCCTAGAGAAGCCAAATATAAGTTGTACAAAATGAGAAAAAGCTTTATGCGTACAAAAAAAGATACCTCACTTGGTAAGCCATGATGGTGATACTATCCACAAGGTGAACAACATGATTCAGACTAGTTTGTGCACAGGCAAGACTACAGATTTAATCAAGTTTAATACTGTGAGCCTGTGTGTGATAACTGGAGGTGTTACCCTGGGAAGGGTTGGTATAATCACCAGAGATGAAAAGAAGTTAAGAAATTCAGAGTACCTTTTTAATGTATGGATTATACACGAGTGAGAGAAGAAGAATCAAAGGTTTCTTGAGCATTTTGTGTTCACCACTCCATAAGCCAGTCTTGCTCCCAATGCAGTAATTAAAAACCATTAGAAAAAAAGAGGTCAAGAGTTTGAAATCGATGGTCAAATTAAGGTGTTAATTAATTAAAATTGCCATTTAATTTTTTATTTGTTTTGTTATTTGTGTTATTTACTGTTAACTATACTAAGCATTTTACATTGTTTTGATATTGATTCCCCCAATCATTAAATATGTATAGTAATACAGATTAAAAACTGAGATACAGAAGAGTTACATGGCTTGTTGTATTTCCCAAAACTGACAACAAAGGTCCGTCTAGTCAAGGCTATGGTTTTTCCAGTGGTCATGTATGGATGTGAGAGTTGGACTGTGAAGAAAGCTGAGCGCTGAAGAATTGATGCTTTTGAACTGTGGTGTTGGAGAAGACTCTTGAGAGTCCCTTGGACTGCAAGGAGATCCAACCAGTCCATTCTGAAGGAGATCAGTCCTGGGTGTTCTTTGGAAGGACTGATGCTAAAGCTGAAACTCCAGTACTTTGGCCACCTCATGTGAAGAGTTGACTCATTGGAAAAGTCTCTGATGCTGGGAGGGATTGGGGGCAGGAGGAAAAGGGGATGACAGAGGATAAGATGGCTGGATGGCATCACCGACTCAATGGACGTGGGTTTGGGTGAACTCCGGGAGTTGGTGATGGACAAGGAGGCCTGGTGTGCTGCAATTCATGGGGTCGCAAAGAGTTGGACACGACTGAGCGACTGAACTGAACTGAACTGACAAGTAGTAAAAAAAAAAAAAAAAGAAAGAAAGAAAGAAATTCAAACTCCAGGCCTTTCTGACGTCAAAACCTGTGCGCTCATCTAGGACACTACAGAATCTGTTGAGTATTCAGGTATCCATATCCCAGCTCACCCTTTATTTCTCCAAATTAATTGAGTGTCAGCCCCAATTAAGCCTCTAGCTTTTAGTGTGCTAAGCAGAAGGGAACATGCTGCCCACCAAGAGGCAACATGGTGAGAGAGAAGAGGACAGGATTGGGGTCAGACTGATCTGTCTTGAATCTTGGCTCTACCACTCACGTCGCTATGTCATCTTAGACAAGTACACTGCTCCAACAGATTCAACAAGCGTTTATTCAGCGCCTGTCATGTTCCAGGAAATGTTCTAGGCTCTAATGATATATCTGTGAACAAAACAGCAAAGATTCCTGCCCTCAAGAAGCTTATATTCTAATGAAATATATGGACAATAAATATAATAAATAACATGTATAGATGTCATATAGTCATAAGTATTGTGAATAAAAAAAAAAGGAAAGGGTGAGTGCAAACGGAAAAGAGTCACAATGTTTTTAAAAGATACTCAAGGAAGTCTTCTGAGAAAGTGACATTTGAGCAAAGACTTAAAGAAGTTGAGAAACCCGTTCATGTAGATACTGGGGAGAGAGCATTACCAGAAGAGAATAGTCAGTACAAAGGTCTAGTCCATGTCAAGTGTGTTTGAAGAACAGCAGGGGGGTCGGGTGGCTTGAATAGACTGAGGGAGAGAGAGAACCACAGCAAATCAGTGACAGAATGGAGAGACTAGGCAACGTATGTCCTTACAGTACGGTATAAGAAGTCTACTTTTACTTTGAGGGGATGGAGAGCCATGGGAGGGTTTGAGCAGACCAGTGCCATGAACTGACTGTTTTTTCTAAATATCTTTCTTTTTAATGGCTGAGTAATACTCCATTGTGTATATGTACCACAGCTTTCTTATCCATTCATCTGCTGATGGACATCTAGGTTGTTTCCATGTTCTGGCTATTATAAACAGTGCTGCGATGAACATTGGGGTACATGTGTCTCTTTCAATTCTGGTTTCCTCAGTGTGTATGCCCAGTCGTGGTGGATTCATGTCAATGAATGGCAAAACCAAAACAGTATTGTAAAGTAAACTAAAGTTAAAATAAAAATAAAATTAAATAAATAAATAAATAAATATCTTTCTGACTGATGTATGAAAAATAGACCATAGAAGACCAGGACAGAATTAAGGAGGTCAGTTAAGAGTCTCTTGGTTAGTCTAAGCAAAAACTGATGGTTTAGATCAATATATATTTAGAAGGTATTGCTGGTGGGATCTGCTACTAAATTGTATGCCAGGTTTAAGAGCAAGGGAGGAACCAATGATAAATTCAAGATTTTTTTTTTTGTCCTTGACAACTGATAGGTTGGGAAATATTAGTAAGGCAGAGAAGACTAGGTCCAGAGTTAGTTTCATTGACTCTGAAATGCCTATTTGGCATTCAAGTGGAAATACCAGATGGCAATTGGATATATGACTCAAGTTCAGGAGAGAAGGCTGAGCTAAAGATATAAAATTTAAAGTCATCAGCATATAGATATTATCTAATGATCTTAGATAGGATCACTAAGGCAATGAGTGTAAAGAGACAGGAGAATTCAAAGGACTGGGCACATCTATCAGTTCAGTTCAGTTCAGTCGCTCAGTCATGTCCAACTCTTTGCGACCCCATGAATCACAGCACACCAGGCCTCCCTGTCCATCACCATCTCTCGGAGTTCAACCAGACTCATGTCCATCGAGTCAGTGATGCCATCCAGCCATCTCATCCTGGGTCGTCCCCTTCTTCTCCTGCCCCCAATCCCTCCCAGCATCAGAGTCTTTCCAGTGAGTCAACTCTTCACATCAGGTGGCCAAAGTACTGGAGCTTCAGCTTCAGCATCATTCCTTCCAAAGAAATCCCAGGATTGATCTCCTTCAGAATGGACTGGTTGGATCTCCTTGCAGTCCAAGGGACTCTCAAGAGTCTTCTCCAACACCACAGTTCAAACGTATCAATTCTTCAGCGCTCAGCCTTCTTCACAGTCCAACTCTCATATCCATACATGACCACAGGAAAAACCATAGCCTTGACTAGACGGACCTTAGTCGGCAAAGTAATGTCTCTGCTTTTGAATAT
>SJYQ01002726.1:0-192588 GCA_006410935.1 Redunca redunca | reverse complement strand
TATTGCTGAAGCCTGGCTTGGAGAATTTTGAGCATTACTTTACTAGCATGTGAGATGAGTGCAATTGTGCGGTAGTTTGAGCATTCTTTGGCATTGCCTTTCTTTGGGATTGGAATGAAAACTGACCTTTTCCAGTCCTGTGGCCACTGCTGAGTTTTCCAAATTTGCTGGCATATTGAGTGCAGCACTTTCACAGCATCATCTTTCAGGATTTGAACTGGCTCAACTGGAATTCCATCACCTCCACTAGCTTTGTTCGTTGTGATGCTTTCTAAGGCCCACTTGACTTCACATTGCAAGATGTCTGGCTCTAGATTAGAGATCACATCATCATAATTGTCTGGGTCATGAAGATCTTTTTTGTACAGTTCTTCCATGTATTCTTGCCACCTCTTCTTAATATCTTCTGCTTCTGTTAGGTCCATACCATTTCTGTCCTTTATCGAGCCCATCTTTGCATGAAATATTCCCTTGGTATCTCTGATTTTCTTGAAGAGATCTCTAGTCTGTCCCATTCTTTTGTTTTCCTCTATTTCTTTGCATTGATCACTGAAGAAGGCTTTCTTATCTCTTCTTGCTATTCTTTGGAACTCTGCATTCAGATGCTTATATCTTTCCTTTTCTCCTTCTCTTTTCGCCTCTCTTCTTTTCACAGCTATTTGTAAGGCCTCCCCAGACAACCATTTTGCTGCCACACCTGGGGCACATCTATAGGACATTCTAAAACTAAGACATCAGGGACATGAGAATTAACCAAGAAAGATGCAAAAAGTACTCATTTAGGAAGAAAAAACACAGAACAGTATGTTATGCTGGAAGCCAAGTGAAGAATGTATATCAAGGAAGAGGAAGTGATCAGCTATGTCAAAGTGCCTAACAGGTCATGTAAGATGAGGACTGAGAACCAACCACTGGCTTTAGCAACCTGAAAGCCATGTGTGACCTTGAACAGTCTCAGTGTAAGCAATGGACAGAGTGTGAAAGTTTTGCTGAACAAGGTAGGAAGAACAGGGTAAGAAATATATAAGGAGGGCAACTATGAGTATACACAAGTCTAATGAGTTTTTCTACAAAATGGAACAGAAAACTAGAGTAGGAATTGTCGAGGGAAGTGGAGTCAAGAGGAGTTTCTTATTAAGAATACAGCTACATGTTTGCATACTAAGCCAGCAGAGAGAGGGAGAGATTAACAACGCAGGAAAGAGAAATGGAGAGCAGTACAAGGGACTGATATTAGGAGGAGGAGCTGGCCTTAGACAGAAGCAGGGGCAGTCCTCCCAGAGTAAGAAGAGGGAAAAGAGTCCATGAGCACAGAAGTATGAAAGCAGGGGATGGGGATGATGTAAGCACGTGGAGCTTCTCTCCTGATGAGTTCTATCTCCAAGTTAACAGGAAACTAGGAGGGGGAGGAGGCGGGACAGCAGGGCAGGAGAGGCCTGAAATGCTTGCTCGGGATGGGAGCACTGAGGACTACCTGAGGTTGGAGGGGGTGAGCTTACAGCACGCCTACTCAGTGCAGGGGTGTGCCCTCCAGCCACATTCACTGTGCAGAGGCGGGGGCAGGGGAATGGAGAGTCAAACTCAACCAAAGTCAGGCTTTAAGCCAGCGATGAGAACAAAACAAGAGGAGGGAAAGAGAACTGATGGGTGCAAGGATGATAACAAAGATTGCCCGCAAAATGGAAGCTCTGCAAGGGGGGAGACAGGGACCTGAGGGGGTGAGAACCAGTGAAAACATGGTATGGTCCATGGCTTGTAGGTTCGGTGAAAAAGGATTACTAGAACTGGGGTTCCAGACGGAGAAAGCTGGACATATAGGAGGTAGTGGTCAGAGAGAAGGGGACCTAAAGTTGGGGTCATGGAGGAGCTTCAGTTATTGGGAATAACTAAGAGAATGAACGGCTGAGTTGGCACTGAGAATAACACCACTAAAGAAAATGTTATCGTGGAAATATGAGGTCAGGGTAATGGGAGGGACATCTTCTTGGATACTGAAACCACCAAGAACAGCAGCAGTTGGGGGAGTGACAGTAACACAGGAGGTAAAATCTTCAAGGAAAGCGAGAGAGTAATCAGAGAGATGAGTGACCAGTATAAGGAAAAGTGGGTTCAGCCTGTTAATTTCTCTCTCTGAGTCTTGGTTTTCTCACTCATGAGTTGGAAATGCTGACAGTCCTTCTAACATGAGTATTTTGGAAGGACTGAGTAAGGTGAAACAGGGAGAATAGCTGTCACCCAGTGGACCTGGCAGATTTCAGCATGCCGGGATATGGAATTACTTAAAAGGGCACCTGTGAAGTCTTGGGAATATGTCACATCTCTCCGACTAAAGGTAAAAAGTGTGGCTGAAAGGCTCACTGAGCTCAGGACTATCCCACCTTTCATAATCACCATAATTCCCCAGATGTGCACCCATGGCTCTCCCTCTCTGTGGGAGGCTGTGCCTGGCATGGCCCCGTCTGCAGCTATCCACACCCATGGCATCTCCATCTTCCTGCCAGGCTGGTTTCGTCTCTTCCACCCACACGCAGGCACCAGGTGCGCTGCCTTCCAGACTGTCTACAGAAGGCAAAAAGCAAACGAACTGTTTTGGCTGCCCTGGTGTTTCTCCCTGTTTTTTATGGCCCAGTTAGTAGAAGAGCCCCGGAAAGTGAAAGTCTCTAATGAAATGGTACCTTCCATCCTGAACTGCACTGAACCCAGAAATGCACAGAGGACCTAAGACAGCACAGTCTCAGTTGCCCGTGACAGTCTGCTGGAGCAGTCACCTTTCTACCCAGCATTTCCCCAACACCCTTCTTATCCCTAGTGGAAGTGAAGTCGCTCAGTTGTGTCTGACTCTTTGCAACCAATGGACTGTAGCCCACCAAGCTCCTCCGTCCATGGGATTCTCCAGACAAGAATACTGGAGTGGGTTGCCATTTCCTTCTCCAGGGGATCTTCCTGACCCAGGGATTGAACCCAGGTCTCCCACATTGCAGGCAGACACTTTAACCTCTGCACCACCAGGGAAGCCCTTAAATACAAGAATCAGAGTACTAACATCAGAGATTTCAAGGGAGGAAAGGAAGCCAGGTTGAAAGAAGAAGGGGTAGGAGGCGGGAGAGGGGGGCGAAAGGGGTGGCCTTACAGACGTCTCCTGCCACCTGCAGATGCCCAGGCATTATGGGACTTTTCCCTGGGCCTCCAGAGAAGGGAGGACTGGAACTCAGCCCTATCAGAAATCAGACCAGACCACAACCAGAATTCGAGTTCTCTGCCAAGAGGAGGTGATCAGTCTCCAAACCTCAGCTCAGGCTGAGGGCCCTTCAATCAGATTCCTGCATCCAGGACCGGGGGACTAGAAAAACAGGGAAGGATAGGAAGGGTTAAGGAGAGGAAAGAGAGAGGGAAGGGGAGAGAGGTCTTATCCCTAAATTGTATATAAAAATGAAGAGCAGCCACTCTTGTAGGAACACATTTTCTTGATCCTTGTCCTTTTCTTAGCTAACAGTCACTTGCTTCTTTCTGTAACACAAAAGGACATTTTGATGCAGCACTGCTACAAGGAGAAACAAATCATTAATTTAGAAAAATGGTGGCCTTTCTACAGTTTGCCAGGCTCCCATCTATTTGCTGAGGAATCCAGGTTCTGGAAAAGCAAAACTGCACTCCTGTTTACCAACTACTATTTATCACTCTCAGGGCTTTTGACATTGATTAACACTGAAAGTGACATTTGGCTCTGTGCTGCTTTCATATAGACTCATTTCAACTAAGAAACCAATAAGAAACCCTATAGGGGAAAATATTTGGGGGTGAGGAGTGGTTTGAGAATGACATGAAACATTCTTCTGTCCAACATTTCGGATCATTATCTGGAACTGAAGTAGTGTGTTTTAAGGAGAGAGAGAAATTGGCATGTCACAAGGAAAGGCAGTCAGCCTCTCAAGATAATTCAGAAAGGTGTGCCTCGGGAGGAGAAGAGAGAAACCCAGAGGCAATTCATTAAACAACAACAAAAAAAAGAGGTCAAGGTCTGAAAATGATTATTCAACAGGCAAGTAATTTAACATGTCATGATTTGCTGTACAAAAGGATCTGTGCTAAGGAAAGGATACTGTTAGATTTAAATTACATTTGATTTTTAAATTTATAAGCAGATTTTCCAGCACATTAAAAGAAAGCACACCTGTGTACATTTTTTTCCCTCCAAATTTAGTATATCAGCCGTATCTTTCCAGCAAACTTCCTGTGCAGAACAGTTACCACCACAGATTGGTGGTAAATGAGTAAAGTGATATTCCCATCAGCCTTAAAAGTGCATCTCCTTATGACACCCACGTCAGAGCAGGCAAGGGGAATTGCTGCTTTCAAAGAGCCCAGGGTGGGCTTTGGCAGGCATCAGAATCATTCAGAGAACAAGGTTAAAAGGTTACCTTTTAAGATTAAAAGACAGGTTAAAGACAGCTTCCTGGGTCTCATCCCCAGGAATTCTGAGTCTGTAAGTCTGCAGCGCGGCCTGGGAATCACAGTTCTAGCACACCCAAGGTACTCTGATGCAGGTGGCCATGGGACACAGCCTGACAAATCGGCTTAGAGAAGATGTCCTCTAGAAACTGTAGCAAGAGGAACAGCCCTGCCTTCTGGTTCCAGCACATCCCCTGGTTCCAGAGTGCTCTATTAAGCTCACACTTGGTGGACAGTTGCTGATCGACACTGTTGAGCTAGGCAAGCCCATCTGTGGGGTTCGGTGTGACACACCCCTGATTTCTCTTTATTCTGTTAGAACGATTACAGGAAGTTATCTATGCAATGCAAGGATTTTGTGGTGGGCGTGCTGGACCTATGCCGAGACACAGAAGAGGTGGAAGCGATTTTAAATGGTGATGTGAACTTCCAAGTCTGGTCCGACCACCACCGTCCGAGTCTGAGCCGGATCAAACTCGCCATTAAGTATGAAGTCAAGAAGGTAAGCTTCCCCACCTCTCCTGGCCTTCCTACCTCCAGGGTTGCTGGCCGACCTCTGTGCTCACACATATTTTGTTCCCACAAGAGGATGATGACAATAGCAATTACCCAACCCACCTCTAGACAGGGTCTAGACACCTCCAGCCTTGCAGGACTGCTCAGAGCTCCCTCCTTCACCCCTGCCCCACCAGGAGAGAGAGATGATGATAGTCATTCTATGAACAGGCTTCAAGCCTGGAGAATAAAAGAGGGGATTTTCAGCCTCCGAACTACTGGTGAGGACCGGGTTACAGTGAATGCTGCCATCAGCTAGCAGGCCAATTCCCAAGTTTTCATGAAAAAACTTACTACTCAGTTCTTTCAGCAGCACTTATTGAGCTTTCCCTGTGTGCCTGGGGACTTGTGTAGAAAATGTCTTAGTGCAGAGGCTTTGCGGGATCCATGGTTCTGGATGACTTAGAGGAATTTCACTCTCAAGGCTTATGAAAGGCTTTAATAGGAAGCATGATTACACTTCCAAAAGAGTAAGTCCTACCTCCTCAATCAACCTCAAGGTGTCTCTAATGGCCACTGGCACCCAGGAGCCCTCACACCCACAGTGGCTGGTCAGACCGAGGTCCTATGGAGCAAGATTCAATTATAGTTCCACTCTGGATGTATTCTGGATTTTGTAGAGTCTGCTCTTATATTAGAGGACATCATTCATCCTGATGAAAACCACACAGCTCCAAAGATCCATGTGCTTCAATACCAACTGCACTTTCCAAAGAAGCAAAATGGCTGATCAGTCTTTAAGGGTTGTTTTTCCCATCTATTTTACAGGGTGACTACCGGGGGTTTTCCCAATACCCCCAGGTTGGCTTCTTGGCCTTTTTCTTCTTGTTTGCTTATCTTAATTTGTGTGGGGTGAACCATTCTTCAACAACAGCATATGGTATTCATCTAGAGAGAACTTCCAAGTATGGTAAAAATCTTCCTGTTCTTTTAATAATAATCAAAAATTCTAGGAAAAATTCTAGGGAAAAAAATCTCTTTTGTCAAAGACTGTGAGTCCTGAAGATAAAATTGATAAACCATGGGAAAGGTAACCTTAGATATATATTCAAAAGCATAGAGCTATGGGAGGGGAGGAGTTGGGCTGCAGTTTCAAGTATGTACAACCCTACTGACCAAGTGTAGGGGGACTCACATTTTAGCTTATCTCAAGAGCTCACTGAGACTGTTCACCAAAGTACAGCAAGCGTTTCCTAAAGGTGCTGAGATATTCACGGTCTTGGAGTTCAGAGACACCCTGCTGTAGACTGCTTGTTATGGTGATAACAAGGCTTGAGTTTCTAGCATTTCCTTTCTTCCCCAAGCCATGGTATTAACCTGTCTTCTAGCACAGAGTGAAAGGGGAAGATGTATTTGACACTCCAAAGAAAAGAAGATGCTTGATATTTGTAGATTAACGTTCACAGTTTGGGCTCTTCACAAACAATCCCAACAGCCCAGGAAATGCAAGCATTCACCATATTTCTGAAACATAAATTCAAACCTCTTAGCAAACCAGTCACTGAGGGTGAATCCTTCAGCTAGTCCAGAGTATGGCCACCACTTCAGAGCCTATAATGTTCCTCCTCTTTGTCAGCTATCAAGTACAAAATGGCCCTGGCAATGAATGGGAAGAAAAGTGAAACAGTATAAATGGGACAGTTTTGTTCAGAATAAAAAGGTTTTGTGAGGGAAATTATTTATTCTAGTGATATTAGGAGAGTCATAGAGGTCTCAAGAAATACCTACCATGAATGTCAAGAGTCTACTGCAATCCATAGGTAGGAAGATGATAAATGACCTGCATAAGATGTCAACCTTACTCCCTTCAAAAATCTCCAATAGGTAAATTCTCTTAAATCACACATGCCATCATGCTACACAGACTGACTCAGAGTTTTCCTTGACATTTACTCTATCATGAATTACCAGCAAAAATACCTAATATTTTAAAATCTTATTAATATTGTAATGAGATTTCATTTTTAATTTATGAACTTTAGCATGCTTGCATGGGCACTGTCTAACCCTGGGTCTTTGAATTATGAAACGACCAGCACCAAGGCCTATTTACACCTGACATATATATGAGTCTTCAGGCTAGAATATAAAACCATTAAAAAAAAAGCCCTAGGACTTGCCATATATCAAATCAAACCATTAATTCAGTGATTAAAACAAACTAGCTATTCTTGGCAGTTCCATGAGCTGCTAATAGGTCTGACCTTAAAAAAAAAAAAAAAAAAAGCTTTACATTCAAATAAATTTAGAGACCTTGAGTTATGCAGAGTCAGAGATTTCTTTGCTTAAAGACATTATAGAGCCTTGATCATGCACTGCTACTCTAAAAGAAGAAGGGTGCAACATGTATTACTGGACCGCAATACTCTCTTTCTCATGGAGCATCTGGTAAGACTGGTTTTCCATGAAACAGCCTCCATATTTATGAAATGCTTAAATCTGAGTGGAATGGGTGCTGCTCCATGGCTGGTACTGCACCCCAGATTACATCCTTCATCTGAATGTTATCCTCTCCTCAGGCATCACCCTAATGCCTGGTCCTCTGGCTGCCTCAGCAATAACATCAGCCTCCATGAGATAGACAATTATCCCACCACGACACAGGGGACCACTTAGGAAAGAAGGATGAAGAGAGTGTCAGGAGGTTTCTAGCATGATTCTTACATTTAATGGCCACACGGTCCTGGATAAGTACTTGAAGCTCTTTGGGCTTCATTCCCCTTCTGAAAAATAGGTGTATAAGCTTTTGCTTCACAGGATTTTCTATGAACTTTCAAAGGAACTGATATAAGAGGAAATGCTCTGTAAACTGAAAAGGTCTCTACAGCTCCTCAGGGAAGTATCATCATTGTCATTCAGCGATGCTCCCTCTTCTTTGGAACTGGAGGGGTTCTTTAATCCCCAGAAACACCCTCTAGCTTGTCCTTTGTTATCTCCCTGACTCTTTGCAACCCCATGGACAGTAGCCTACCAGGCTCCTCTGTCCATAGTATTTTCCAGACAAGAGTGCTGGAGTAGGTTGTCATTTCCTTCACCAGGGGATCTTCCCGACCCAGGGATCGAACCTAGGTCTCCAGCATTGCAGGCAGACGCTTTACTGTCTGAACCACTAGGGAAGCCCATTCTATCTTCTAGAATGCTAGAAATCCCCCTGGGGAAGGACATCATCCCTATAGCCTAAAACTCCTCTCCCAAAGACCAAAAGGCCTTGTGAGGATATGGTTGTTCTCCATGGCTTCTGCCTTAATAGGGGCACTCAGCATCCTCACTGTGTTAGAAAGGCAGTGTTGGAGAAGTGGCTAAGTGGGTACCCTTATAGGTTAATCACTGTCCAACCACTAATTAATGGGGTCACTTAGGTTATGCAGTATACATATACACTATACATACAGGCCTTCATCTTCTCCCCCACAGTCGATCTAGCGGCTATCTCCTCCATTTCTATCTTTGTTCCCAGGGAACTATGCATAAATGTCCTTCTTAAAGACTCTCCTCTCCTGTTGCAGAGCAACTCTAAATAAATGCTTAGGAACTTTGAGCCTCACCAACCGGAAGGACCTAATCAGTCTCTGAATCCATTCAGGTTCAGTTGGGCCCAGGCTACATCCGTAAGGAAAGCCCATTGTCTGGCACATGGTCACTGCTGAGTGACTGGTCACAGAGACTGAGACACAGCCCTCAGTGCTCCTTTTAACAAGTCCAGCTGAAGACTCACAGCTGGACCCTTCACTCCCATGCCCCACCCATCTCTCCTCTTCATCGCTTCATATCTAGACTTACAGGGATGCTATTTTCCTTTCTTCCCCCTGTGTCATCTCTTCTGTCTTCCTGACTTCAGGTCTCCCTTGATGAGGACCAGGCAAATCTCCATTCACTCTAAGAATTTTGTAGGCATGGGTCTTCCTGGCTCAAAGTGCCCATGGAGAGTGAGACAAGAGACCCAGAAGGTCTTACTATGCAGAAGAGAGACGTTAACTCCACCTGCAGAAGAGATGCAGGCCCCCTTGGACATAATTAAGCAAAAGACTGCTACCAAAAAAAAAAAAAAATAGAAGCACATGAATATTTTGTCCAAAATTATATTAGTGTCATTACAGAAAGCATGTTTATTATTAGGCAATATCACCAATAAGGGTGGTTCATTTAACCTGACAAGTTGTTTTAGCCCCAGTCTATGAGCCCTATAGACACTGATTAGCCTGCCAAGGACCCTGAGGAAAGGAAGATGCAATCTTCCCCTTAAGAAGCTGTCAGTGCAGTGGGTAAGGTGCAGGTAGACATGCTATGACCATAAAAGAAACAGCCTCTGTCCTCAGCTAGCTGAACAAAGTACAGTTGAGAGCAGTTACCTTTTCAGACTTCCAGGTGGCCCTCAGCTCTAGCCTCTTGACACATGGCTTGATTTGGAGGATGTAATCATGGTCCTTCCAACTTATGAGACCCACCCACTCTCCTCTAGAAGTAGCTCCACTCAGCTGAGCTTCCAGATCCCAGAATTTCAGAGGCAGCCCCCCGCCGGACTCTGCCAAGCTCCTGGGTGATTCTTAGCCCAGAATCTAGTATCACATAAAATAAAGACCTAGGATAGGACCATGGGAGATGGAGAAGACTGCAGGTGGAAGCCTCACTGGCCCCACTTAGTGACACTGTTCCCTTTTGCTTCACACAGCATGTTATACTAAGGAAATAATATCCCCTGGGATCTGCATCCACCGACTCATTCATTTCATTAGCACTTACTGACGCCTACCACGCTACCAGCTCTGAGCTCAGCACTGGAGAGACTGAGCAGCCCCAAGCCTTTCCCTCGAGGGGTACACAGTAGCAATGGACAGAGATGTGTGAACAAAGGATCTCCATCCTGTCAGAGCAAGGTACACAGAATTAAGAAGGGGGTGGCAGGGGGGTCAGAGGAAGCACTGACCAGCTCAGTCTGGATATCAGGAGAAGTTTCCCAGAAGTGGACATACTTGAGATGGGGCTTAAAGGATGAGAGGTGCCGGATGGGATGGGATGGCAATTTAGGTAGGGAGAGGGTAAAGTTAAAAAGCCACAGACACTGAGAAAGAGTGGCACATTTAGGAAAGAAACATGTTTATAGGAGGATGTGACTGAGGCTGTACTTCTGTGGGAAAGAAACAAACTGGAAAGCTTGTCAAAAGCAGATCCTCGAAGGTATTACACGCCATGCACAAGCACTTGGACCTTATCCTGCCAGCACTATCCTATAGAATTTTCTATGATGATGGAAATGTTTTGTTTCCTATTGTCTAATATGGTAGCCACTACCACATATGGCTACTTAGCTTGAAATGTGGTTAATGTAATTATGAAACAGAATTCTTAATTTTTCATTCATTAATTAAAATTTCAATAGGCAATTGCGGCCAGTGGTTACTAAACTAAACAGTATGGTGGTATACCCTCATTCATGCAGTCAACAAGCTTTCACTGAGTGGCTATAAAGCATGCTGTGCGAATCACTGAGGATGTGGTATAGTGACTGGAATTGACATGCAGCTAACCATTGTGAGGAAGACAGGTATTACTCAAAACATCACACCAAAAAATTGTAGTATTCCAACTGAAATAGTGTTACAAAACAGAGAAACATGACTTTACAACTTCTAAAGACAGACACAACCTAACTGGGGAAGTCAATAAAGACTTCTTGGAGGAACTCATGAGAAAAGTTAACCAGAGGTGGGGAGGGTATTTCTGGCAGAAAGAACATGTTCAAAGCTGTTCAGAGCATGCACAAAGGCCCTGTGGTGAGAAGAAATACAGCATATAAAAGGAACCGAAAGAATGTGGATGTGGCAGACTCAGAGGCATGAGGAAGAATGGGGAGTGGGGTGAGTCTCGAGAGGCAGACAGGAACCAGACCAGGCAGAATCTTGTAGACCACGCAAAAGGATTTTGTTTTTGTTCCTTTTTTTAGGAATAGTAGAAATCCACTGGAGGATATTAATCAAGGTGGTTGTAAAGATTAGAACAGAAAGCCTCTGAGAAATGCTGGAAGGCAAAAAGGGTAGGTGTGGATGCAACATAATTGTTGAGCAAAAGGGACAGACTATTAATCAAGGCAGGTGAAGTTATGCTGTGTTAACAAGCAAAACCAAAGCTGTATGGGCTGTTAACCAGAAAAAAAAAAAAAAAAAAAAGTTTATTTATCGTTCATCACTGGACAGCAAGGAGATCAAACCAGTCAATCCTAAAGGAAATCAACCCTGAATATTCATTGGAAGGACTGATGCTGAAGCTGAAACTCCAATACTTTGGCCACCTGATGCAAAGAACTAACTCACTGGAAAAGACCCTGATGCTAAGAAAGATTGAAGGCAGGAGAAGAAGGGAGTGACAGAGGATGAGATGGTTGGATGACATCACCAACTCAATGGACATGAGTTTGAGCAAGCTCCAGGAGTTGGTGAAGGACAGGGAAGCCTGGAGTGCTGCAGGCCACGGGGTCGCAAAGAGTCAGACATGACTGAGTGACTGAACAGTGACAAAATAATCACTCATCCTATTTCCATCTTGCAACAGAATTCAGAGGAATTCATTCAGGAACCAAAAATGATAGAATAGCCACCACCTCAAATATTTCCACCCTGCCAAAGGGAAATCCAGCCCTGGAGGGTCTCATATCAGCAATTAAACACTTCCACCTGGAAGGGACACACGGTGCTTCTGCTTACAACTCATAGACAACAATCAGTCACATAACCCACCCTGCCATAAGCAGGGCCAGAAAGCATTGAATATTCCTTATTTGAAATAGTCATGCATTTGAAAGGAGAAAAATAAAGGAGCTATTTGGTAAATAGCACTAAAGACAACCAACAGGAAAAAATTTGAGGAAATTCATATGAAAAGCATCTTCATCTCTGTAAATAGGAAGCAGAATCACCCTCTGAAGTAGAAGGCAGCCTGAAAAAAGAAAAAAAAAATTTAAGGTTTGAGAAGGGCATTCTCTGGTAGTCCAGTGGTCTTCCAATGCAGAGGGTGTGGGTTCAATCCCTGCTCGGGCAGCTAAGATCTCATATGCCTCAGAGCCAAAAAACCAAAAAACATAAAACAGAAGCAATATTGTAACAAATTCAATAAAGACTGAAAAAAATGGCCCACAATGAAAAAAAGTGTCTTAAGAAAAGTTTGGGAAAAATTCTGTAGGAGATAGAGAGAGAGAGCTGAACAATAGAGCCAACAGTCCAGCCAACATTAGAGATTATAAATTCTTTGGCAACAGCTTGTGTTCTTAAAATAAAATGAAAAATCTCTACAAAAAAATGGAAATGTATGAAGTCAATGTCCTCCATGAACCTCAATTCCCTGCTGTGAACTTCAAGATTCTTTCATGGACATGGAGCCCAGAAGTACACAAAATGTGCCCACAGGGCACAGCACACAGGTTCCCTCAGAGAATGCCAAGGTGGGAAGGGCAAGCTCAGTGGGGAGAGGCATGGGGGGAACATCCCACCCACATCACCGCCCTGTCTAAAGCTGGGCCAGGGCCTCTAACAACAGCAGAAGTCCCTTTTGCTTCTTTCTTCAAAAATTCACCATCTTGTGCACATTTTACAGTTGTGTCATAAGTTGGCCCATTATTCCACCTGGAAAAAATCCCATGAGAAGATGACAGAAACTGTTGTGTAGCGATTTACAGTGGCCAGGAGTGTACCTGCTCACATCCTCCACTTACTAAATATGTGGCATTAGTAACTCAAAGGTACTTAATCAGCTGGCTGGCAGGAGCCCCGTGGATAGGGCGGATGCTCCTCCAACCCTCAAGAGCCTCCTGGCCTAAATCTATGCTGGGAGAGACCATGAGGCCCAGCAGCAGATGCGCAACTGACTGAAACCCCTCCCCCTGGTGTGGTGACCACCGGCAGGGACACCAGAGAGGGCAGCTGACCTCTACTAAGGTTCAGAGTCATTTCCTCCGTCTGCAGAGAGCACAGGGAATGTGTGGACACCAGGGTTTTCTAAAGGACGTCTGAGAGGCCAATCAGACACTCAAATGCTCTGAGCAGACTTTCTCCCGCTGTGTTTTCCTGCTGAGGCATCATTGTGAACAGATGCTCAGAGTTAAGAAGACCAGAACTGTCACAAACACAGTCTGGCTGGTCAGACACCACCCCAGACTGTGCGGCAGGATGCCCAAGAGCTGTCAAACGCTACTGGAATCCACTGGTATAGAAACATCAATCAGCGTCCTCTCTGGGGATTCTTCTCAGCACTTTGGAGGTGCTGGCCTGGCCACACGGTGCAAAAATGACCAACGTCCATTCATCTCTTGGCTCACAGGGGCTATCTCTGGCCTTGGAAAAGTAGTTTTGTTTTTCTCAAGCAGCAACATTAAGAAGGACTAATGCAAGTATGTGTGTATCCCTTTTCTTCCTGGAAAAACTCTCAAGAGAAGAAAAATAAGTGCTGTTGCGCAGAAGCTTACTGTTGTGGCTGGAAACCTGGCCACATATGTGGGACCTCAAATCCCAAGTCCTTCATTTACCACACAGGTGGCTTTAGATATTTCATCTCTGGGGCTCAGTTTTCTATTCTGTACAATGGGAACAAATAATAGTACCTATGGCAATGGCACCCCACTCCAGTACTCTTGCCTGGAAAATCCCATGGATGGAGGAGCCTGGTAGGCTGCCGTCTGTGGGGTCGCACAGAATCGGACACGACTGAAGCGACTTAGCAGCAGCAGCAGCATTAAATAATAATCTATGTTTACCAATATAGCTTTATTTTGGAGGACTCCAAAATCACTGCAGATGGTGACTGCAGCCATGAAATTAAAAGACGCTTGCTTGGAAGAAAAGCTATGACAACCTAGACAGCATGTTAAAAAGCAGAGACATTACTTTGTCAACAAAGCTCCACTTAGTCAAAACTATGGTTTTTCCAGTAGTCATGTATGGATGTGAGAGTTGGACTATAAACAAAGCTGAGCACCTAAGAACTGATGCTTTTGAACTGGAGAAGACCCTTGAGAGTCCCTTGGACTGCAAGGAGAACAAACCAGTCAATCCTAAAGGAAATCAGTCCTGAGTGTTCATTGGAAGGACTGATACTGAAGCTAAAACTCCAATACTTTGGCCACCTGATGCAAAGAACTGACTCATTGGAAAAGACCCTGATGCTGGGGAAGACTGAAAGCTGGAGGAGAAGGGGACAACAGAGGATACGATGGCTGGATGGCATCACTGACTCAATGGGCTTGAGTTTGAGCAAGCTCTGGGAGTTGGTGATGGACAGGGAAGCCTGGTGTGCTACAGTCCATGGGGTCACAGAGTCAGACACGACTGAGTGACTGAACTGAACTGAACTGAATATACTTAGAACACAGTACATAATGTTAGCTAATAGAAACTATATGCCGTGTTGTTCTTACAAGCAGAACCTATCCATAGGACAGAACCAGTTTTTCTCAACCTCAGCACTATTGACATTTGGGGCCAGATGATTCTTCACCATGGGCACTGTCTTGTGTATTTCAGGATATTTAGCAAAATCCCTGGCCTCTATCTACTAGGTGCCAGTAGCACCCTCCTCGCAAGTTGTGTCAACCAAAAATGTCTCCAAGACATAGTCTCTAAAATCCCTGGGGGAAGGCATGGAGACAAAATCATTCCCTGTTGAGAATCTCTGGGATGGTTTTTGGGATCAAGGCTATAACCCCTTCACTGTAAACCACTGAGGACAGGACCAAGGGAATGCAGTTCCTCGAGGATGCAGGGCATTTGTAGACCAAACAGATCAAAATCAAATGCAGTGTATCTCTCTGAAACAAACTAAGTTCTCTTACTTAGCTGCACAAAAGAACCACCTGCCTACTTTGTAAAAAACAGCAATGTCAGTGCCCCAGCCACAGAGCTTCTAATCCAGTTCTCCTGGGTGGGAGCCCAGAGATTGTGTGTTTTGAAAGACTAATGATTCTAAATTTTGTAAAGACTGAGTTCCTGGTGGGTGGGACCTTTCCTCAACCATCTTGGTCTCTGAAGACAGAGAACTAGTTCTCCCTCTGCACATAATAATGTGCAGGCTCTGTGGCGAGCAGATGAATAGACAGATGGGAGTAAAGTATGAAGACACAGGTCTTACTGCACGCCAGACATCTGTAATTCCTCTCATGATCAAAAATCCATACAACAGAATTCAGCTGATGGTCCAGGCTAGCCTGAGAATATGAGGCCATCATCCCATTCCCTCCACTGCTCGCCTGGGTCCCTTCTGGGTTTGTCTGTAACTCTGGAAAAGAGCTCTGACTCTGCAGAGAAGCCCTAACAATGGTTCATGGCCTGGCAGTCTCAGGGATGGAGAAGAGTGGTGGGTGGCTTCAGGGTGGCCCCGCACGTCAGGGAGAGGCAGTGGGGCCTCTGTCCTCCAGAGGGGAGCTCAGATCACTGAAGAGTTCCAGACTGGGTCTGAGGAGCACTCCTCTGCTCCCTGGCCTGAGTTTCTGACCTGCCCCGACACCGTGCCTGGCTCAGCTTTGAGAGGAACGAGCAGAGCACCCAGTGCGTCCTCTCTGCCCTTCCTCAGGCCTGCTGCGATCTCTCACACAGCTTTCTCTAGAGCAAACACTCCTGCACATTTGCAAAAGAGATTTCAGTTCCTCCAAGTCCACACAACCAGACAAGAAACTACTGTCTTTTGGGCTATTTTGCTGCCTTTTGTTCAGTTCTTTGAATATATAAATATTTGCATGAAAGGATAATCCTTTTAAGCATTTTTCTTCTTCTCGGTGCCATGTAACCTTAGCTTATGGGCCTTTTCCTTATACCCATTGTGAACTGCATCTGTTAAGGTATTCAGAAGCTGATTATTTATTACATTCTGATTTAGGGGCTAACAAGAAGAGAGGAATTTGAGGAGCACTCAAGGAAGGAATATAAATCCCCACTGTCTCCAAGAAATAGATCAAACCAGCTGCATTTACTAACCAGCTTGTCTTGTGGAAAGGACAAAAGCCATTTTCAAACTGTCACTTTTATCCCAGAGTCTAATAGATCTTAGAAATTAGGCACCACCTCCCCCCACCCAAGGACCTGTAATTAACTCAAATAATTAAGCTCAAGATCAACTCCACATTTCTGTCTCATTATTTCTGTACTAAATGCTCATATATGGATTCAGAGTCTTAATGAGCATTTGATCTGTTATATATTCCTCCCATTGTATACCATAATGCATTACTCTTTTATTAACATTCATCTGCCTAAGGTCACTTGCAAATTTCTTGATGGAAGGGGAGTTTTGTGAGTATAATTGTGAATAAAAATCCTTGCTTAATAGAGATGCTTTGATTTATATAATCCAAGCCTTAGTCCTATCTTGTCTGGATTACTACAGCAGCCTCCAGCTGACCACCTGCCTCTGCCTTTACCAACCCCCACCTTCTCCTCACCAACACACACAAGCAACAGTCAGAGAACTTTCTGAAATAGATCTCATCAGTCCCCACTTAAATATTCCATCTAAAAGAGAACAAGAAAGGCTCAGTCCCTGCCTCCAGGGAGTTCTGAGTCTAATAAGCATCACTTCCAGAAGCAGAGCTGGAAAGAAGGGTCCTTGTCCAAGTGAGCGAGAAGCCTGCGAGGAGGGGCAGAAGCAGTCTGAGGCGGAGCAGCTAAGCGGAGGTGTGGTCTCAGTGGAGCCTCACTGAGCAGCCCTGCAGGCGTGTTGCCACGTGACTCCCTCTCTCATCAGTCAGTCTCCATCTCCATGCCCTCTCTCAGAGTAAATATCATTTGTCACGTATTTACTTGTTTACTGTCCATGTCCCTCACCACAGTAAGCTCTATGGTGGCAGCTCTCCACTGTATTCCTAGCCTAGAGCAGACCCAGGCAAGTAGAATATTCTCAAAAATATTTACTAAATAAGTGATTTACTGAATGAGTTTTCCTCCAGTTTTTAGTTTTCTCAAATATAGCAAAACCCCACGTTTAAGGTGAGATACATTCCTAAAAGCTGTTGAGGAAATTCTCAGGATTCTCTTGAGAAATAAAATGAGATGAACAGGAAATGAGCCCATGATGACCTGCTACACAGCAGGCATTATTTGTCTCATTCCTAAACTCCTACAACTATGGGCACAGAGTCCATGGCAACTCAACAGCATGATTAATGGCCTTATTTTATTTAAAAATGAAAAAAAAGAAAGGTCATTTAAATACAAAATACCATTGTTGGATTAATACAGTTAGTAATTTGGCCAGCAAGCTGCATCCTGAAGAAATTACAAATCAATTAATCTTTTTATATTTAGTGTTCCATAATAAAGCCACCGGATATATCATCATCTGACTGCTTTGCTTGCTCCCTTCTCCGGTAAGGTGTTAGCTCTTCCTGAACTCACAAGGCAGACTTGTGAGCCTCACGTGACACCTATTATCAGCTAAATCTGTAGACATTAAAAAGCTAAGACCCCAGTCCTGTCATCAGAAGCTTACATCCTCAAGGGCTCCACACTTCTGAGTCCAGTCCTTTATCTAATGAGAAAAGGAAAGATTCATTCAGGCCAAAAGTGCTG
This sequence comes from Redunca redunca, assembly GCA_006410935.1. Taxonomy (NCBI): domain Eukaryota; kingdom Metazoa; phylum Chordata; class Mammalia; order Artiodactyla; family Bovidae; genus Redunca; species Redunca redunca. The sequence continues at coordinate 175,042 of SJYQ01002726.1, read as the reverse complement.
TGGGAAACCCTCAAAGAGGCAGAGGAGGTAGATGCTTAGTCAGACCTTGGAAGGTGTGTCAGAGGGATTCTAGATGGAGAAAACAGTGGAGCAGAGGACAAAGCCGTGATGATGTCTGCAGAATCAGAGGTGGTCAGGTAAGGGCACAGGGAAGAGAGGCTGTGGTAGAGGGGACCAAAGTCAGGGCTGCGGTGGGGGAGGTTAGGAGTTGAAGGAAGTACAACCCAACTGGGGAAGCAGGGCCACCTCTGATGGGCTGTGAAGAAGTCGTGCTGAAATGCACAGCCTTCATTCTGTAATGGAAAGGGGATCCTTGAGTTGTCTTCGCAGTTTACCTTCACAATTTTACTTATACAAATAGCACTTTAACAATAAGAAGAATATTTAAAAGGAAAATAGTCTACAGATACATGCCCCATATATCAATTGCTTTTATTTGTTTACATCTTTCCCATTCTTTGCCAGAGTAGGCATGTATTTAAATACTTACAGCTATAGGGTAAATAGTCTTGTGATTGAATTTACCTAGCATTAGAAAATAAATATTTTTCTATTTATTTAATTATCATGTTTATGTCAGCATAAGATTGATATATCATTGTTNTTTCCTTCCTTCTTTTCTGTTATTTCTGAGAATTGGGTTTCTGACAGTGAGGCTATTGTATTACAGATATTTGTGAAACACACTGCAAAATTATTTTCCCGGAGGGCTACACCATTTTTCAAGGTCGACAATATTCTACAACTAAACTGGCTTCATCGGTACTTTGTAAGCATTAAGTATCATTAGGATTTTTCCTCTAAGAGATGTAAAGTACTAACTTATGCAAATTTTAAAATTCATCCCTCTGATCACTAGGCAGATGAGCATTTGAATTCCCCCTGTGCACAGCCACTCATTACACCACACCACCAATATCCTTTAGTATTTCCATATGAACCCTTGATCTTTTCCGTATTGATGTGGATGGCTCCTGAGCAATATAGAACTTTTTACACATTTGTGGCCAAGTCAGTGGTATGTCAGGACTGTAGGTAGCCTTGCTTCCATAAGACAGTTCTAGAAGCACGATGATGTTTATACGAGAACAAGGACTAGCTAAGATGCTTCAGGAGTCCAGGCATTCCAGGGGAGGTGATGAGGGCCTAAATATAACAAGGCAGTACCTATGATCAATAAAGATGGAATCTGTACAACTGTTACTTTGGAGGTAAAAAACAGGACTTTGTAATCCATGGCACAAGCTCAGCCTAGAAGCTTCTGTAGGAGTCTACCAAAGGATAAATTGCTTTACTCGGATTCTAAGTTGCCCTAACAGAGACTTCATCTAGGTGAGGGATGGATCTGGAAGCTCTTTAGGAGCTTGGAGGAGTCTACAGAAGATGGAATAGCTCAGAGCCCACATGGATGGAGGGAGGACAGGGCAGAGGGCAAGGAAAGAACCAGGACCCAGAAGGTAAGGAGAGGAGATACTCAGAAAGAAGGCATGCAGAACAGCTTGAAGACGCTCTCTTGCATTGCCTGCCAGTCCTGTTCCCGCTCACCATTTGCAGGCTGCATCCTCAAGGCAGTCTCATCATCTTTTCCCTATTTTAATGACGAAGGAAACAAGGCCCAGAGAGGGATAACAAGTCACTGAAAATTAGGCAGCTGGTAAGCAGCAGGCAGGGAGTTCAACTTACATGCCTGGTCCCAAACCTGCACTGTTAACTGCCACAATGTGCTGGGACCCTCAGGACTAAGAACAGCTTCTTGGCCTAGGCGCTTGTGAGTGGGTTCCCCAAAGAGGAAGACAAAGGGAATAAGTAAACCCAAAGAACTGGACACCCTTGCTCAAGTCCACATGCCCGGTTCATGAAGGCAGAGCAGCATGACAAACTGGAGGAGGAGTCTGGCTACATAAGCTAACACAGCCAGGATCTCCAGGGATACTCACCCTCTCTCCAGATCCTCAGCTACCCCTTCCCATCCAGTTTCCCCAGATTATTTTCACGGGATGCACAATAACACTTAATTTTCTAAGGAAGGACCCTCATTCAATGGGCAAAAAGGAAATTTTTTAATGTTTGCTCATTCAGAAGCTGCTTTTAGTGACCATCAGGCTGAAATTTAGTAAAATTAAGACCCATTAGGGAGGACTTATAAAAACAAAGATCCAACAACCAAATCCATTAGCACTAGTTACAGGTCTTTAGTTGATAATAGACCACTGCCCAGAGAAAATTTACATAAGGGTGGGTGACCTATAAATGTAATGTACTATTATAATTGTATACTCATAAACAGTATACACGTATCCTAAAGGATATGTTACATGGTTGTTAAAGACTTCCTCCTGAAATAACTGACTCCCTTTCAGATAATCAATGCACTGAAAACCAGACCTTTCCACATGACATGGAAAAAATATTTTGTGTGGGGTAGTAGTTAGAGTCATGAGCTGTGGCATGAGACAGCTGGGATGAGCCTGGGCAAATCACTTAAGCTTGCTTTTCCTTCATCTGTAAAGCAGGGTAATAACACTTGCTTACAAATTTCCAGTACATAGTAAGCATCGGATAAATGTGGACCACGGCACATTACAAATGTTATTTTTCAGGAGTTACTCTGATCTGTAGCAGGTACTAGTAGTGAGGAACTGGCTGCATATTACCTGGTTGGCAGGCAAGGCACAGCTCACTCCAAGTTGTTATATACAATTACTAGAAAAAAAAAGTTATCTAACTATAATCTGTTCCAACAGAATTATTATTATATTATTAAAATGTTACACATTATACATGTATGTATAAACAATGTTAAGTATGTAATTAGTAAAGAAACACGTATAACCAGTATGAATTTGCTTCGTGACTCTCTCATCTTAACTGCTACTTAGTACAGATGAAGCTCTGGAGTGAGAGTGCCTAAGCACTTCACATCCTTGCTGTGTGATCTCAGACAAGTCACTTAGCCTCTCTCATGCCTCTTTCCTCATTTGAAGGAAAAAAGAAAGCTAATCATTATGTCATAGGATTACTGTGAATATTAATCATTTTTAAATGTTTGGTACATCATAAGTGCTCAATAAATATTGGCTTTTATCATTTTTAAACTTTTCTAAAACATGTCAAATCTAAGCCAGTGTCTCCTACTGGGATTTCCCAGGTGGCTCAGTGGTAAAGAATCCCCCTACCAATGAAGGAGATGCAGGAGACTGGGGTTCAATCCCTGCATTGGGAAGATCCCCTGGGGAAGGAAATGGCAACCCACTCCAGTATTCTCCCCTGGGAAATGCCATGAACAGAGGAGCCTGGTGGGCTACAGTCCGTGGGGTCACAAAGACCCACAGACCCAACTTAGCAACTGACCATACACACGTCTCCTCCCCAGGTTGCCAGGAGATCCCGCCTCAGTCAGTCCAGGGCATCCTCCTCTGTGTCATGTCACAGTCCTGAAGACTTACCTGTATACCCAAAGAGGGCTCTTGGCCTCTGCCCTTCTTTGTGTGGACACTCCTGAAACCCCTAACACCCACTGACCACGTCCATCTGTCCACAAGCTGTGGCTGAATCTTATTCATTCAACACTTTGTTTTTTGAGCACTGTATCCTGGATACTATAGCCAGTACTGGGAAAACAATAATAAAAACAAAACAGACAAGACTCTCTGCCCTCATGGAGGTTCCAGTAAAGCAAGATTGCTAGGCCAGACTGGTGCCAGAACCCTCCCCTGAACTCCCATAAAGAAGCCCCTTGGCCTAGGTCAGTACGCATAGCACTCTGATTGTCCCTATTTGGGGGTCCTTTTGCCTCCAGTGCAGACAGTTCATGCAGACTCTGATATCTACACCCCACAGAAAATTCCCAAAGCCCACTCTCCTCTCCTGGACTCAGGAAGCGTTTCTTCACCACCAGGTACCCTCCCCTCCCCTTCACTGGTCCTTGTTCTGAGAAAAAGGTCAGCATAGGAGCTTCAGAACCATTCCTAAAGCCCCCAGAAACTGTGAACTTCCTCCTGAGCCAGGACTACTTGGCTCTTCCACAGCCTTCCTATCCACATCCACAGGAGACAGAAGGCAAACCACTATTCATTCTCCTGTGATGAGCCTTTAGCCAACAAAACAAGATAGGCTCCTCTCCCAGGCAGGTCATTCAGACACCCAGCGGTATAGAGTAGGTTAAGGGAGAAGGCATTTATGGTTCAACAGGAAGCATCTGGGTTACAGAACCATCTGAGGGAAGGAAGACATAGAATAGACTCATGGATCTGACTGACAATCAGAAGAAATTCTGAGACACCCATTTCAGTAGGGTTCAGGAGCCAGGCTTCAGATGGTTGGGGAGCCACATGGAAGATCCAGAACAGAGGTGAGATCCAGCTGTGATTAGATTGGATGCTTCTTCCTAGAGAAGGACAGGAGTGTAGGATAAGCATCAAGGGAGAGAAGAGTGAGGACTAAGGAGGGAGCTCTTATCCAACAGCTCAGTGATCTGGGGATGAGTCAAACTGCTCGAGAATGATGGTGGATTCTGCAACCTCTCCTTTCCCATCTCTCCAAGAGCAAGGAAGGGGCTTTATTTGGCTCGAGAGGATGGATTTCTGCTCAGAACTGAGCTTCCCTTAGCTGAACAAAAGGCCAGACCAGTGGTGCCCACTCTGCTTAGAAAGACATCACATTTCTTTCCATGTCTATCAGACTTCTGATACTCTGTTCTTACCTACTTCACATCCTGCCTCTCTCTTCTTGGTTCACTGTGATCCAGCCCATTGGCAGTCTCATTCTTCCTGAAACACACCAAAGTCTTCCATCTGAGCAGAGTCTTTCCTCTGCTTACCACTCAGTCCCTTCCTATCCTTTTACCCAAGGCATGGGCTCCCTTTCTAACCCTCAGAGCTTAGGGCTATTGCCTTTGCTATACATTTGACATTACAGTGACTTGAAGTTACTCAAATCCGGCATGGAAGAAATGTAAAAAGTCTCCCGCATAGCTCCAGATGGCTTTGTAAATTAAATTAAACCCACAACTGGCCCAGGAACTTTCCCCATCATAATTACATTATTGATCATTAACATTTGAAGAGGTTGCAAAATGAATCCTGGACACTGCAATAAATTCTCATTGTCTACTGGGCAGGTTCCATGAATCAGGTGCCCCAGAGCCTTCTGAGACTGTCTGATGATGTAATTTAAATGATGCTGTTTTTGCTCTTTGGTAAATGAGAGGCCAGCAGGGGCGGAAGTGGGGCAAGTGTGTGTGTACATCCAGTCTACACTATGGGCAACTGGCCCCAATACCTAATAGTGAAAGTCTAGTACAACTCTCTCTACTCCCAAGATACTCTGCTTTTCCAAGCCATCTTTAGTTTCCATCTTAGTATGAGGCAAGACCCCTTCAGGAGCACCCATTTCCCATCACTCCCCAATGGTCCACTCACCCTGAGAGGCCTACACCTCTCCTGACACACCAGGCATTAAGGCATCACTAATAATAACAACAACGATATTTTGTTAGTGCTTAATCTGTCCCCTTCACCATGTCAAGTGTTTTGAATACATTCATTCAGTTTAAACCATCAATATTGTCATCCCCATTTACAGATGAAACAGATTCAGTTCAGAGGCAGAGTTGAGCTCTAAGATCTATCTAACCCTCAAGCCCAATCTCTCTGTAGCTACTTCTTCCTAGCATGCCCTTTCTGGCCCTCTCAGTGGCCTGGTTATAGGCTTCATGGCTCCACTCAAGAATCATTCCTCCAGGAAGCCTTTTTTCATTATCCTTCCACATCCCATCCTGGGTTGGGTGCCTCTTCTCTGCTATTTCACGGCATTAAGGGCTAACCCTGTTATGGCACTGATTGAACTACACTGAATTTCCTGCTAACCTATTTCCTGATGTAGACGTTGAGAGTCATGAGAACAATATTGAGAGACATTATTTGCAAATTGTGTGCTCCTAGTATCTGGCTCAGTAGGTATTTTCTGGATGAATGGAATGATGGATGAACATAAATTTATGTATACACAGATATTACCTTAAATAGATCACGATAATTTGTGAGACTCAGTTTCCATTTCTGAAGAATATGAACATAGTTAAAGAGAGATTTTATTTGTCAGAGCATGATAAAAAACCAGTATGACTAAAATTAACTCAACCCATCAAGAAATTTTCTATATATATCCTGAGCCCCTGAATGACAAAGGAGACCACTGCCTCTTCAAATACCAAGCACATGTGTTGAGACGACCTGTGCATTTGTTGCTGAATATTCATACCTCTCACCAAAGGGAACTCTGCACTGATAACTGGATCAGTGACATCTAAGAACAGAGAGCCAGCAGTCACCTGCCTAACCAGACTGCGCTTCTGCCAGAAATAAATGCTGCATGTTTCCCAGTGTTTGGGGTGTGATGAATATCCACATTTTTGAGCAAAGTGAAAGCAGCAAGGCTGGAAGTCTTGGGTGACAGCAGGCACCAAGAGAAAAGAAACCAACATTGACTAATTATCTAGCAAAGGTATGTGCCAGGCTCTCTGTCTATGTATGAATGTCCTTTAAAGTATCAGAGGGTAGAAATAAGCAGTGTGACACATGAGATTAGGAGACACCCTTTAAAAGTTTAATGAATGCTCTAGATGGGAACAATTATGGTGGTTATTGGGGAAAGGGGTGCTCATAACAGACACACCCTGCTGTTTGCATAGGGCCCAAAACCACATGAAAAAGAATCTGAAGAATGTCTACACAGGGTTTAACTTTGTTGGTCAAGTTGGTGCTAGATGGTGGAAGAGTAGAAAATAAGGTTAATTTTTATGGAAAGTCTGAGAAAAAAATTCCTAGAAGGGAGAAGTCTGGCCAAGAATGGGTGTGAAGGATAAGCAGGGGATCAGGGCTCAGTAGATGGTGGTCCTTGGATCTGCCCTGGCCTCCCCACAAGCCAAGATGAGCTGTATGTAGGGAGAAAACAGTACTGATTCAGGATTTAACACCTCTCTCCATCCAGCTTTCAGAAGGCTAATTCACAAAGTCAAATGGAGATGAAAAGAAATATAACAAGTAATCCTCCACTTCTTTCTGGATGGCTCAGTGGGTAAAGACTCTGCCTGCAAAGCAGGAGACACAGAAGATCCAAGTTCAACCCCTGGATGGGGAAGATCCCCTGGAGAAGGAAATGGCAACCCACTCTATTATTCTTGCCTGGTGAATTCTATGGATGGAGGAGCCTGGTGGGCTACAGTCCATGGGGTCGCAAAGACTTGGACACAACTAAGCACAAACACAAATGAATGAAAGAATCCTCCACTTAAGAGTCATCAGAAGCAGAATCACGCAGGCCTGAACCCTGAGAAGGAGAAACCACAGAACAACGGAAGACATTACTTCACCTCAGGCATCACTTTTCAAAGACTCTGCTGGAGTGCTGAACTTAGAAAAGATGAGAAGAGACAGCCATGTCTGAGGTCAAAAGATGGAGATTTTTCTCTGCTGAGAAAGCAGGTGCCTCACCTGAGAAGGAGATATCCCAGGTCCCAAGAATTTAGCACCCACCACCCTGTGGGAGCCTGGCAGCAGAACTACAGGAAAAAGTGAGCCCCTGAGAACAGAGCAGAGAACAGAAGGACAGACTCACTCTTCAGAGGCATGGACCAGCCAGGAGGTATCCATTCGAGCAGAAAAGAGCCCAGAGAGCTGCTGGTGGGGCAGCCAGAGCAGGGCTACAGAGGCCCAGGGCCGCAGTGCCGTGCACTCGACCAGTCATCGAGGGGCAGTTCAGGACACATTTAGTGACAGGTACAGTGACTTGTGTAGAATAGTTGAATCCAACAGAAATACATAGGAAGAGGAGATTATAAAAAATATATATATGTATACCCTGCCATCTAGCTTGAAAGGGTTACAGATTTCGCTGTAGCTAAAGAAATGGGAATTAACAAGTTCTCCAAAGGCAAAAGCCTTGACCATACTGCTCACTGTTGTGTTCTCCATGCCTGAAAATGCTTGGTGCATGGATCAGTCAGCACTTACTATCTGTCTGGTGGTTAGATGCAAGCATGCCTACTATTGCGGCTAGGTTTGCACTCACCAGCTGCCAACATCTGGAACATGGGGGTTACAAACATGCTATTTCTAATTCTTGAACCAATGGCTATGTCATTATTTCAGCATTTCTCATTATCACCAAAATACTGGTAACCCAAACGTTTTGTCAGTGTTAAGAATTCAAAATTTTAAATTTAAAAAAGTGACAAAATCCTAAGTATGTTTCAAAGATAAAACTACATACAAATAAAAGTATCAAGTAAAACAAATATATGGGCAAAATACATGTTACACATATATCAGCAATGTATTTGTAGAAGAGAAATTAACTTTGAGTGCTTATTCTTAAATAATTACATAAGAGAAAAATGCAAAGTATGACTTTAAAAAGTAAAGTGTATCAAATAAATCACTGCAGAGTTATATGTACATTTCTCTGCAAGAGAACCCTGGAAATTTGGGAATCAGACAAAAAAGTTACAGGTAAACTCAAGACGTCTGCCTCTGATTCCTTCATCTGCAACTGACCTAATACTTTTGATAAATTAGAGAAGAAAATCTTCTTGAAAAATGTAGGATCACTTCACCTTACCACTTACTACTAGCTCCATCAACCTAGGACTATAATTTTTTATTGGCTGAAAGCTGTGTTTTATATTTCAAGAAAGCATCTCTGGTCTATCTTTACCTTCTTCTGCTTAGTTAAATATAAATGCTGATTTCCTACATCAATATCAGTACTTTGGGATGATATTTTTCCTAGAGTCAAGATTTCCAGGAAAAAAATCAATAACCTCAGATATGCAGATGATACCACTCTAATGGCAGAAAGCAAAGAGGAACTAAACAACCTCTTGAAGGTGAAAGAGGAGAGTGAAAAAGCTGACCTTAAAATTCAACATTCAAAAAACTAAGATCATGGCATCTGGTCCCATCACTTCAGGGAAAATAGATGGGGAAACAATGGAAGCAGTGACAAACTTCATTTTCTTAGGCTCCAAAATCACTAGGGACGGTGACTGCAGGCATGAAATTAAAAAGACACTTGCTCCTTGGAAGGAAAACTATGGCAAAACTAGACAGCATATTAAAACAGAGACATCACTTTGCCTACAAAGGTCCATATAGTCAAAGCTATGGTTTTTCCAGTAGTCACGTACAGATGTGAGAGTTGGACCATAAAGAAGGCTGAGCACCAAAGAAATGATGCTTTCAAACTGTAGTGTTGGAGAAGACTCTTGAGAGTCCCTTGGACTGCAAAGATATAAAGCCAGTCAATACTAAAGAAAATCAGCCCTGAATATTCACTGGAAAGATTGATTCTGAAGCTGAAGCTCCAATTCTTTGGCCACCTGATGAGAAGAGCTGACTCACTGGAAAAGACCTTGATGCTGGGAAAGATTGAGGTCAGGAGGAAAAGGGGGCGACATGAGATGGTTGGATGGCATCATCAACTCAATGGACATGAGTATGAGCAAACTCTGGGAGATAGTAAAGGACAGGGAAGCCTGGCATGCTGCAGTCCATGGGGTCACAAAGGGTCAGACACGACTGAGTGAGTGAACAACCACCACTACCTTTGAATGTATGTTCTCCTATTTGATAAAATCTTTGAACTGAAGGTAGAATTATTCTTGCAAGAAAACTTTGTTTTTACAGACAATTGAATTTCTTTCTCTCATTAAGAGCCATTAAAAAATATAGAGATGAAAACTCTGTAAGTGAGCATACTTTTGATTTATTAAAAACTTTAATGCATGACACAGCTCTTCAGACAGGGCTTAAAATTATATGATTTACATGTCTGACTTTTATTACAGAAATACAATATTATACCAACACCAATAACAACAACAACAAAAAAAAAACAGTATTGTGTATGTTAGTTGCTCAGTCATGTCTGACTCTTTGCAATCCCATGGACTGTAGCCCACCAGGCTCTGCTGTTCATGGAATTTCCAGGCAAGAATACTGGAGTGGGCTGCCATTAAACCACTGAACCAAAATGTAGGACTGCATTTTCTGAAGCCTTGAAAACTGCTTTGAGTTAGTCATGCTTATAAATGGAGAAACTGAGGTCTGAAAACTGAATCCACCCTGTCTTCAATAATCAATGGTAAAACCAAGACTGGCAGCCAGGCAGGCTGACTTCAGAGCCTGTGTACACTTTATGACCTTGCACCTAAAGGACAACAGTAATGGATCCAACTTGGGAATATTATGAAGATCCCAGGCTCAAAGAATTATCTGAAACTACAGCTTTTCCTAGTGAAGTATCATCATCAGGTGAGATTGGCAAGAGACCAAAGATCCTAGAAGGACCTTCAGCAAAGCAAGTTTTTGGCTGGAGTCTTTACATTTCAAGGCTGTAAATGCAGACTTGGGGTGACCTCCACATTAACCTGTCCTTGCAGAGTGGTGGCCAGGCAGCCGAGCGACAGCTGAATCAGTTGCTGCTACTCTTGTCTGCACGCAGGAGAGTGGGCCCAGGAGTTCATCTTTAGCACGATGACCTTTTAGCAAGATGAAGTTGTCGAGGAAACTGGCTTCAAGCCTTTCCCATTGCGTATTCCTGATTTTTTATCTCTACTGGGACTTTGCTATCCCACAGGCAGAAGCACAGAGAGATAAGAGTTTTAACAACTTGAATTATGGGGTCCCCTGGCCTCTGTAAGCTTGGAGAAATCACTGGGGATCCTCATCCTTTGGCATGTCTGCCTGTTTGAAATCTATCTTGTGGAAATACAGGATAATAGTTCAAAAGATTGTCTTTGGCTTCAAGTCCATACTCTGCAACAATCACCTTTGTATTTATAGGCAAGTTACTTAATTTCTCTGTGTCTCATCCTGCCATATTTAAAATAGGGATATAACAATGTGTATCTCAAGGAATTGATATGAGGGTTAAATAACATCGCAGTTGTTAAGCAAAGAGCCTGACAAAGAATAAATAATCAATAAACATTAGCTATTCTTTATAATAAAAGAAATTACTATATTATATAAATATTTGCGATTGATGTGTTTGCAGCGGTAATGGCAGACCACTGAAATTAAACAATCCTCATTCAATCCAAAAGAGAATCCTCACACCCTGTTTTAGCCTCTCATTTCAATCTTCTCCGGCACAAGAAGGTACGAGGCTGATTTAGTTTTCATCACCTCTCCCTGTCTGCCCTCTACTCAAGATGTGAAGACAGTTCAGTGTTCATCAGATCCTGAGTAAGAAAGGACGTGTTATATTTAGAAATCATTCTAGGATTATGAGTCAGAGAAAATGATGTAGCAGATCTTAGAGGCTTCAGAAGAGTACAATTTATCATTCAACATGTTTACTGAGTACTGGCTATGTGCAAAACATAAGGCTGTAAACTCCTGAGGATACAAAGGCAGGTTCCCTCAAAAAGCTTAAAAATAGCAGAAGAGCTCAGACCTAAACACAATAGTCCAGCTATTCACAACTTGACCCAAAACCATGACTGTCACCTGAGTGGGCTGTACAAGACCCAGGAGTCCAAGGTGTCTCAGGGGCTCGAGGGACTTGGAATCACTTAAAAATAAAGACAAGCTTGGATGTTGAAGGTTGATTAGGAACTGAACCAGAGCGGAGCAAGATGGACCTCCTTGAAACAGGCAGGAGGGCAACATAGGCTGTGTCTGGGAACAGTATGCAGGACAGTTTGGCTGGAGGGGAAGGCTCGGGAATGTGAGTAGTTGAAGATAATCCAGGAAGGTTTGCTAGAAGCTGCTCCCATTTCTCTTTGCTGCTACTGCTGCTAAGTCACGTCAGTCGTGTCCGACTCTGTGCGACCCCATAGACGGCAACCCACCAGGCTCCTCCATCCCTGGAATTCTCCAGGCAAGAACACTGGAGTGGGTTGCCATTCCCTTCTCCAATGCATGAAAGTGAAAAGTGAAAGTGAAGTCGCTCAGTCGTGTCTTGACTATTAGTGACCCCATGGACTATAGCCTACCAGGCTCCTCTGTCCATGGGATTCTCCAGGCAAGAGACAGCATAGCCGTAAGTGGGTTGGAGACAATCACTGCCCAGGTATAGAGAATGTCCTCTTTGTAACACTTTTGAAAGAGCAGAGGCCCGAATCTGGAGCCAGCTAGAAGCTCACTGAGTCCACAACTTAGCCAGACTAGAAACCAAGTCAGCTCATCAGGACCCTCTGGGCTCACAGCAGCGGGAGTACTCCTAGGAGCACTGAAAACTCACGGTCGGCATTTATCTCCAGGAGGGCCAGCCAAGGTCTACTGCCACTGTGTTTGCACTCAAGAACTGGCTCATCCTGGGAGAAGCCCAAAATCATTCTTTCCCTGGCAAGAGAGATGGGGCTGAGTCCTGAGAACGTACCAACCTGGGGCTTTTGTATTTCCCTATTGATCAGGAAATTTCAAGGTCTGATTAATTTGAGGTCGAAGAATTTTTCATGTCCTGCTGTCCCTGGGAAACAGGAACAGAGAAGTTATCTCTGGGAACAACAAGAAAGCTACTCAACTGAAGGTATGAGATCAAATCTCAGTGGGCAGCCAAGAGCCTTCAGAAGCACCCATCTCCTCTTGCTGCCCTGCAAACTTCCCGAATCATTCAATCAGCAACTGCCTGGCTGGACCCTCAGCTATGGACGTGATTAAAAGGACACCAGGGCTGGCTGGGCCAGCAGGTGCACAAGTGGAAGAGGAGGTAGGGGAAGCTGGAGACATCTGTTCAGGCATCCAAAGGGAATCTCCCGGCAGTGAGAGGAGTGTTTAAAGCACACTTGTTTGGTTAGCAAATGAAGAATCTTGAAGGCAGTGCTGCCAAAAGGTGAGGGGCCGGAGGCAGTGTGGAAGCAACACAAGAAACAAAGAAGCAAAACTCCCCTGGGCTGAGTTCTAGGCCCCAGCTGACTCCCTGGCGCAGCTCTTGGGCACCTCTTCCAGATGATGATGAGTTTTCTCCTGGTAAGCTCTTTAAACTCCTAGTGTGCTTACCTTTGAGAATGAAGTTTTGTTGCTGTTGACAGTGCTGTCATCACTGTCTTCCAATCTCCTGGAACTTCTGTAGTGCAAATAACTTCAGTGGGGATGTGAATTCAGTCATCTATCGACTCATCATGTCTCCTGGAGGGCAAGCAAGCTTTCAGCCTCTTGTTCCCATGTGTCTCTTCCAGATGTGGTGACGTGGCCAGAGGTGCTAGACTCTGCTGCACCACAGGGACCATGTCAGGTCCTGCACATGGCACCGGTTTGCAGTCTGAACTTCTAGCTGCACTCACTCATACATAACACTGCCTGAATATCCACGCAGTGAGTGCTATGATGAGCACCATAAGAACCCTCCAGAAGGGGTCTTCTCGCTAGCAGAGGATTATATAGGCATATTAACTATGATTAAAGAGAGAGACCATGACTTACTTGAGAGGAGAGAAAGAGAGATTCTCACTTGAGCAGGGCAAACTTTCATGGAAGAGATGGTTACTGACCTGGACAAAACTTGGATGTGTGGAAATGAGAAGGAAAGCACTCCAGCAAGCAGAGACACCTTGAGCAGAGCTCAGAGATGGTCATCTCTGGGAAGGCTCTGAGAACAGCTTTGCCAGAGTTTGGCCAGAGACTGGAAATGGAAAGGAAAAGAGAAGAAGAGGGAACCTCAGCTGAAAGTCAGGTTTTAAACTCTGACTCTCCCTTCGTTTGCTCTGTTCTTCTTTTTCCTTCTCTTTCACTTGCTTCCTTTCTCCTCAGCCCAAATGCCCTCCATCTAACCCTAACCCTCCATCCTTCCATCCAACCCAAAAAATGCAAATGGAATGGGTGTGGGATTAGCATAGAACATCTACTGCTCTAGAGAAGAGTCAGAGGTCAACTGTCCTTTCCAAGAGGATGCAGCCCACTGCCATGGGGTGAAAGGAGACACCGAGAACTTTGGCTGGAAAACCATATAAGCATCTCTTTGGCACACATGAAATCTGTAGGCTCACAGAGAGGGCTTTCTGCTCGGCAGATAGAATCTGACAGGGATCTGACCCAGAAAAGATGCAGGAAACTTCAGCCGAGAAAGGCAGCATAAGGTGGTTAAGAAATGTTCACAGTGGTCAGATCTGATAGTCACAGCACCATCAGCTTTATAATGGGCATATTGAATTAAACGAGAGAATGTTCACAAGTGCTCAGCACAGGGCCTGATCGGTATGAGTGCTCAGTACATGTCTGTTTCTTATTGTTTCACTTGTGACAAAGAACGAAGGCCAGGAAGGACTACAATCCAAGCCAATGAAATCAAGAGACTTCCAGAGGGAGCCTACACATGAAAAGACCCCAGGTTCTGGAATCAGACAAACCTGAGTTAGAACTCCGACTACACCATTCTCCAGCTGTGGAACTGTGGGCAACCTGAACTGACCAAACCTCAGTTTCCTCAACTGAAACATGGGGTTGATAACACATCCTCATTTGTATATGAGGATGTAGATAATACATCCATTTGGGGAGGGTTATTGTGAAGATTACAGATAACATAACCAAAGTTCCTTCATATACCAGGTCCTCAATTTTTAACTGTAAAAACACTCAAGCTGTGATTTTAAAACATTTTACCCATGCTTCAGTTCAGTTCAGTTCAGTTGCTCAGTCATGTCTGATTCTTTGCCACCCCATGGACTGCAGCATGCCAGGCTTCCCTATCCATCAGCAACTCCTGGAGATTGCTCAAACTCATGTCCTTTGAGTCGGTGATGCCATCCAGCCATCCCATCCTCTGTTGTCCCCTTCTCCTCCTGCCTTCAATCTTTCCCAGCATCAGGGTCTTTTCCAGTGAGTCAGTTCTTTGCATCAGGTGGCCAAAGTATTGGAGTTTCAGCTTCAGCATCAGTCTTTCCACTGATAGTGCCCATGCTTAGAGGCTCCCTGAAAGAGGTATGACTTTTGAGGCTCCCTACCCAAAGCTCCAAATCCTACACCTTTTCCTTCTCACTCTCCACCATCACTTAGAACTATTACAGATTATCCTCCTGGAGTGGCCATTCAAGAGCTGCGTGGCTAAGTAAATAGGTTCAGTGAACATGGTGATGGTGTTGACTCCATACTAGAATGCTCCATGATTTAAAACTTAATATAACAATGACAACTTCTGCTTTCTTTTTTATTGTAATCAAACATACTAAGTTTCCTCAGGAATGTTTAACTCTAAAATCACCGTGGTCACTCAAAACTCTGATGATGGGTAAACTCAGCAAAGGGAAGAGCAAAGAGAAGTACTGAAAGCCCTGGAGGGGGAGCAGAAGCGGGAGCAGGAACAGCAGGAACACCGATGCCCACCTTAAATCCAAAGCACCAGGCCACGCACTGTGCACCCAACACACACTTTCCTCTCTCATGGACCACGAAGCTAGAAGCAGTGAAGGGGCTTGCTCAGGGTCACACAACCAGAAAGTGTCGTATCTGGATCTGAACCAGGATCGTCCAACCTCAGAACTTGTGCACGTAACCACTCTGCTAACTGCTTGCACAGAGAACAGACTGAAGGTTAAGTTATCTATGAGGGCAAAGCAACTACATGGACGCCGTGGATGTGGGACTCTCAATAGTAAGTCTCACAAAAGGGAGAAATCCAGGAGAAACCACACTGATGGGATGAACCTTCCGTGTTTGCTTATTCATGGAAGGCCTACTCTGGAACTGGTGGTGTTCCTGCTAAGCCCTGCTCCACTTACACAGCCACAGAGCCAAGAGCTCTCTGTGGACAAGGACTGCAACTGCTCTTTATTTCCAGGGCTGAACACAGCAACTGGTAAGAGGTGGCAGTGGGGAGAAGTATGCTGAAATGAATGAATGAACGAACGAACCAACAAGCTGAACTAGTCAACAACCGACATTTCCATTTCTCTTCTTCCCTCCTCAATTTCTACGACTTGAGAACTTTGCCGAGACAAAAACGGGACAGAGTAACATCAGCACCCTTGGGCCCACTCCTATTGTCTCTGTTTTTCAGTTGCTCAGTCTTGTTCGACTGTTTGCAACCCCATGGACTGCAGCACACCAGGCTTCCCCGTCCTATGAGATGTCCACTCCTATGAGAAGATTTAAATAGGCAGTGGCAACACAGAGTTATTCTAATTCCATTTTACTGTCCACACTAAAAAAAAGCCACTTGACTAGTATAGTACCTGTCTCTCTTTGCCTATGTAGACAGTTTTCAGGGCAGGGGGTAAAAAGATTTCTATAAGGAAAGGCTAGTGATGAGCTAAGTGAAAAATCCTGATCACAATCACTTTGGACATCAGCCTTTGATGGTTTTTCTGCAGAAAATAAAGTCATTTTCTCTATAAGCACTAGATTTCATAAATTTTTTTCTCTAGCTAAGTTACTCTTTGGCTTATCAAATCATGCATTGCCCCATCTCATTATTCTGTAAATGAGACCTAGTGTCAGAAAAATCTGGATTTAATGGATATGGAGATCACACAGCCTCAAAGCCTTTGAGCTCAAATGTAGCCCTTTTCCCCTACCCCTAAAAGAGGAAAGGCAAGATTTAATAGTCTTTAAGGTGGGCTTCCCTGGTGGCTCAGAGGTTAAAGTGTCTGCCCGCAACGCGGGAGACCTGGGTTCGATCCTTGGGTCGGGAAGATCCCCTGGAGAAGGAAATGTCAACCCACTCCAGTACTCTTGCCTGGAGAATCCCATGGACAGAGGAGCTTGGTGGGCTACAGTCCACGGGGTCGCAAAGAGTCGGGAACGACTGAGCAACTTCACCTTCACCTACTGATGCCATGGATATGAACCTGGGCAAACCTTGGGAGATGGTGAGGAGCAGGGAGGCCTGGCGTGCTGCAGTCCATGGTTGGGGGGGTGTCAGCATGGAGCAGAGCAGGCCTGACAGTGACCCTGACTGCCCTCGTGGAGACCAGTTCACTTTCAGCTGATTGCCTGCATGAACTAAACTGCGCTTTCATTGGAGGACGAGAAGGGAGGCATACGCTAGACAAGGAGCAGCCTCACTCATCTGCCTGGTTCATCTACTTGAACCCTTCCAAAGGCAACAACACTTCAAGAAACTCCACTCAAACCACGTGGAGAACAGAATTAAAATAGGAGGGTGGAGTAGAACCGCAGCCAGAGAGGAGGAGAACGGAGAAACAAGAGGAGGAAGGAGGGGAAAAAATGGGAAATTTCAGAAAGGAGAATCATGGGCTTGATTTTATTTATTAAATACCACTACAGCACTTACTATTTGCCAAGTACTGTCCTAAACACTTTACAAATACTGACTCACTGAGTCTTCATTATTAGCCTCATTTTGCAGAAAAAAGAAACTGAACATGGGAAGTGTCAGTGATCTAAGATCATGTGGCTAGTGTGTGGCAGGACCTGAACTTGATCCCGGGCAGCCTTGCTCCAATCCACACACCTAAACACACCCCCAACAGGAAAGTCTGTTGTAATAGGAATACATGGCCCAAGGGTGTTAACATTCCATGAAACAGCCCGAAAAATACTCAACAGTTAGTTAAGGAATGTCGATAGTCTTCAACTATTTATTCTTAAAATATCAGATATTTCCTTGTAAATGAATATAAAGCAGGGAAAAGAGTGAAGAGAATACTCTTCCTTCAGGCTATAAAAGAAAAATAACAAAGAATAGATCAACTGAAAGCAAATTAAGAGCCAGGATTTTGCCAATATGCCCAAGAGTCCCCATATGCCAGTACTGTATTCTCACTAAAAAGTCACCAGGGGCTGGGAGGAACAGGAAGTTTAGGTGAGATATTTACAGAAAACTAGCTTTGGGTATAAATATTATACTAAACATGAAGGCTGGTCAAACATGCCACCACAATAACTGGCCTGAGGAGGACTCAGAAACCGGGGCCACATGAATTCTAGTCCCTCCCGGCCTTCAGGTCCTGTTTCCCAGTCTCCTTTACCAGGACAGGGAATTCTGTCTCAGAGCTCCCTTCTATTTCTCTTTCCAATTTAATTTCTTAGCTCCTGGCCTCAGCCTAGCGCTCTGGAACAACCCAACCCAGTCGTGGGTACGGTCTGACATATATTCTCTTGACAGGCTGCTGCACTCTACTTAAGCTTATCTTAACATATTTTCGGCTCCAGGTCATTGCTCCCTGTGAGGAAGAGTATGAATCACACAGATGGGAAAGCTGAGGTGGTCAAACCAGTTCTTCCCTTGAAGAACTTTCATAACCGCGTAGCATACTCTCAATCCAGAATGGTTTGAAGGGCAGGAATGGCCTGGGCAATCCATCCTTTGATCAATCCACCCTCTTGTGGGCCAGATGGCAAAAAAAGCTGGCCACGATTACACTGGTTTTCTGAGTTCCTATTCGATCGTATATAGCTGTGGGCTTTTCTTCCTCTGTTTCTCTCTGACGCTGCTTTCGAAAACCCTCCCCCTGCTCCTGCCTTGGTTCCCTGGCTGAGTGCTCTTCTGCTTAGGGTGTTCATGTGTCTCGATAGTGTGCTTCATGTTACTCTCATCTCCCCTGGGTTAGGAACATTTCTCTGTGCTTCAAAAACACAGTGGGAAAAAAAAAAAATCTGTGATACACACTGAATTATTTGTCATGAGGTTGTCTTCTAAGTCCTGCTACAAATACAGAAAAGTCCCCATGTAAAGATAAATAACAGTTTGGGCTTTGGCTATCAGCTACTATCAGCTTTTGGGGAGCATTATGTTTTAAAGTCTGTCTACAAATAAATAGCACGTTTGGAGCTAGGTTGCTTTATTAGGGAGGAAGAAATGACACTGTGGAAATTAACAAAAGCCTAATCAGAGGAGAACAGAGTCTCAAGAAAGCCTCCCTTGTTTAAGTTGGGTCCACTGTCCTCCTCTGCGGTAGGTGAGGGCAAGTGGGAACGGTTCCCACTTTGTCCTCGCTCAGAATTTCTCCTCTTCCTGCACTGCTGCCCAATCTGCTATGCTGGTTTGTCTGCAGAAGGCAGCAGAAGGTGCATGAAAGGGCCCTCCCCAGATAAAGACAGAGAGGCCAAAGGTGGGGATCAGGACGCGGGTCCTCCCAGAGCAGCCACGGTGCAGGGGGCCACAGGGTGAGCCAAGCGATCTCCACTACTTCATGACACTGTGCGTTGCTCCTGACAGGACCACGCCAGCACCCAGAGAAGGTTAACTGCTGAAAAACAAAGCTGACTGCCCCTCATGTCTGCAAGGCGACCTGTCATGGGACCGAGCTGTGACCAGGCTCTGAGAATTACCAAAACACGTGTAGGACGTTCTGCTGTCTGCTCCCCTTTGTGGTGATCCAGCAAGGGCACAGGAAACCGTAGCATGACCTGAGGGTTCCTACCTGGGTTGAGGAGAATCTGTTGCTCTGGTTGTTGAAGGGAAAAACCACAATGGTCGCAATGAATCAAATAATGCTATCTACCAAAAAGCCTCATTTGCAGCTAATGATTGAGTAATAGTATCACCAGGGGCTGCTGCAGGGCCAAATAAAGCTTTGATAGCATCCTCACAAATCATTTGGCCGCTACTGTGAGTTCCCAGAAACTGGAAACAGGCAGTGGTTGCCATCTGCGTTGAGAATTTTTTAAATAGCTCTATTTTTATTGTTCTTATAATGAAAAGGGAATGTTTTGCATTTCTCAGAAATTGCTGTATATGTCCTCTTAATACCCATTGAGGCAAACAGGATAAAAATTGGGACATTATGATCCACTGAAAAGTCACTCTTTTTGAAGAATGTTCAGTCTATCTGCTCTAGTCTCAGCTCTAAAGGCACAAGGCTATCCTGATGGGGCCAAAGAGCAGGGCTGCCTAAATTAAATACTGGCTCACCTTTGTCACAGGGAGGAAATAAGCTAAGGAGCATAATTTTCTCAACTGTATACTTTATTCCCATTAATGGTACTTAAATGCTGCCTATTGCCAGTTTCTACTGGCCAAGACAGAATCAAATGGACAAATGGCCAAGTAGCACCAAATATTTGTAGGTAAAGGATGTTTGGTTGCAGCAACTCAAGTCAACCTGAATCAAACAGAAAAAGGAAGATGCTGTATTTGAATCTACAGGTGTCTCATGGACCAAGTGGGCAAAGTAGAGCTGGGCCTCAGAGGGGGTAGGAGCATCTTTCTAGACAACTTTATTCTTCTTTCTCTCTCTTTAACTGGCTTGTCTTGCTACTTAGTCCACACAGTGGAAGATAGCCACCCAGGTCTCTCAGGGCCTCACATTAACTCCTCAGTAAGTAAAAAGACGGCCTCTCTTGATCACAGGCTCAAATACACAGCTGAGAAAACCCAATGGATCCAATTTAAGTCTGGGTTTTACCCTTGGTCCAACATCTGTCAAGAGGGGTAAGATCAACACAATACAAAATGTCCACAAAAGTCCCATCTTGTAACCTGGCCACTAGGGCAAGGCAGTTCTAAGAGAAGGGAGGTAGCAGGGAGAAGCTACTGTGTGGGGACCCAGTGTGTCAGGGCTCCAGATGCCACAACAAGCAACGTGGGCCCAAGCCCAACACCACGGAAATCCAGGGAGGGAACACTGAGGAGGGCTAACGCGTCATCCGGAAACACACAAGGTTAGGAAATGAGAGAGCAACTTTTCTACAATATCTCATGCAATCTTACAGAACAGTGTGCCAGACTCTGTTTGCAGAGGACAGTATTGAAGCTCAGAGAGGTTAAGTAGCTGGCCAAGGCCACCTGGCTAGTAAATGGTAGAAGCAAAATTCAAACTCATGTTGACTCTAAAACCCCATTCAGCCTCCATCTATTCCAACATGTTGACTCCCAGATGAATTCTTCCCAGAGATAAGTCTCCTGGGGTTGGAGACAAGCATTTGCCCAGAAGCTGGCTATTGTTTTCTGTGCCTGAGACTTCTCAGGGACCTCGGTTTGCCAAGCCCTGATGCAGCCAGTCCTGTGAGAGCTCTGGCCACAGCACAAAGGCTCCAGCATCCCCAAGTCAGAGGGGCCCAGCAGGTGCCTGACCAGCTGCTCCCTCTCTAACACGCAGGCCACCCCCACCCCACGCATGTCAGCCCTGGGCTACTCAGAGGCCATATACTGTTCAAGTGCTACCGATGCCATTTTCCTGTTTGCGTTTTCCTTTTGTTTTTGTTTTGTTTTTACAGTTCGTTGCTCATCCTAACTGTCAGCAGCAATTGCTTACCATGTGGTATGAAAATCTCTCAGGCTTACGTCAACAGTCTATCGCTGTGAAATTCCTGGCTGTCTTTGGAGTCTCCCTAGGCCTCCCTTTTCTCGCCATAGCCTATTGGATTGCTCCGTGCAGCAAGGTACAGACTGCTTAAGGTGCATGTCTTTGCGGTTATTTCTTCTCTCTACTTAGCATAACGTGAAGTCCATTTTGTCCAAATATGCAGCTGATCATTTCCCACATTTGAAGAAAATAGCCCTGAGATACCCAACGAAAGTAGAAAACCACTTAAGAGGGAAAATGCAAAGGTTTGCTTTTTTAAATCATTTTCTTAAAAGCCAGAAGAGTGATAAAGTGGAAACTTTTATATACATGTGGCATAATCTGATCAATAACAGAATAGAGGGGGAATAAAGGCACTTTTCATTTTCTAATTATGCAATGTCCTAAACACACCCTCAAAACCCACAGTAATAATAATTATAATAATGATGACAGGAATTAGTTCCATGGGGAATTTGATAAGCTAATGCAGTCAATAGTGTCACCAGTGAATGGATCCTCTTGTCAGATCCAGCAAGAGAAAACTCATGCCAGCAGGATGATGGGCCAGAGACTTCAGGTCTGCTAATGAGGCCGCCTAGCCAGGCGGACAATGACTGCCTTCAAGTAGGAGGGCTATCAGAGAATGGACAGCCAGTGCTTACTGAGTACTTTCTTTTTGCTAAGGCCCATTCATGGAACACCTCATTTCACTCTCGCAATTAGGATGCATACACTTTACAAGCAGATTCAGAGAAGAGAAATGCCTAGTTGCTGAGAATCAAAGGCTTCGCATACTGGGGCACTGCAGATCCACCTCAACATCTTCCTTGTTTCCCAGCTTCTTTGTCTGGGTTCTGGTCCACATGGGCAGCTAATTAGGTCATGAGAAGGAAAACAGCCAAAGAAAAAAGGAGGGGAGCTGGAAAGGCGTCATGCTAGGTTCTTTGCTTCAGAAAGGGGGCTGTCTGGTTCCTGCCCGTAACAGAAGAAGTGAGATCTGCAGGTGCCAAGCTGCCACACCTCCTGTTCCACCATGCCTACAGCCCTTCTGATTCAAAGCCACAGAAGGCACCAGTGGTCACTCCAGCTTCAGGCAAGAGCGAGTGCCTATAAAGACGAATCATGCAGAAATTCTGAAATATGTTTCATGGGTTACATGGTCATCAAAGGTTCCAAAGCTGCACTTACTCTGTGATTTATTACAAAAAGAACTAAGCTTTGGTAATCAACATTCGGTAGAAATATGACTACAGGGAGACTAGTTCCACGGGGAATCTGGTCAGCTAATGCAGTTAATAAAAGTGTCACCAATGAATGGATCCTCTTGTCAGCTCCACCATGAGAAAATTCATGCCAGGAAAATGGGCCCAAGGCTTCAGATCTGCTAATGAGGCCGCCTAAAAAGGGGGGCAATGGAGTGACTGCCTTAGAGTAGGAGGGGTATCAGAGAATGTAATCAGGACTCAGACTCCTTCTCCTGTAGAATAGTATTAAAAATAAAAGTCCTCATACTGAATATTTGTGGTGTCCAATCTTATATCTATTGAGGATTTTGTTTCTATGCCTGCACCTCTACCATGGCACAAATTGCTATATCAGTATTCCCCAAATGACACATACGGATGGGAAAACAATCTTTTCTGTCATTTATCATGAGCTGGGAAAAGCACAGTGAATGAAAAAAGACTAGCCAGATTTAAAACTGGATCAGCACTAGTCACTGATTTTAGGCACTTGTTTTCATATCGGTATTATCTAGTCTGTACTTCAAGTTAGATCACTGCCTTCATCCAGAGATGGGTGGGGATGGCCTTTACATTCCGTAAGCCTCCAACTAATTCTAGGACATCAGTCATTAAATTACAGCCAAACACTGCCTACGCTGACTTTTGTCATTAAACTACATGTGACAGTTTCCAGGGAACTAGGACTAAGCAACACCAGCAAACTGGCTTACCTTGACCAACCTGTGGAAACATTCAGAAAGACATGATCTGCCAGCTGATGATGACATTTTTTACATTTTCAGTAGATCTGAGAAGAATCCTAGTCAATATCGTGCAGATGTGATGCCAAAAAAAGGGGAGGATGGTGGAAGTGGGAGAAATCCTGGACTTTCTGTGGACCCAGTAATCCAGTAAATTCAAGAGACGGATGTCACTATAGAACACAGGGGTTCTACAGCAGTCTTCTGGAATATTTTAGAAGTAATGATTACAGCAAAGTTTGGCCCCCATGGCTGGAGCTTCCTCTCCTCTCTTCAGATACTTGTCTGATCAACATTTTGTGTTCCTAAAATGTCCAACAAGACAAAAAACAAAAACAGCACTTGCGATAAACATGAGGTTGCCATTAAGCCACTTGTGGTTTCTTTGCACTTTCTGGGCTCCACCTCTGAGCTCACTGCAGTGGAGGGTATGTTCATAGCTAAGTGACAAGCATTATTCCACAGCATGAGATGCTTTTTGGTGGCAATGTTCATTCCAAGGAAAGATTCCTCATTAAAGAACTTGTCAAACTCACTCTGAGGCAGCAAAAGGACAGATAAAACAGTCAAGATATTTTAGTCTTTTCTTTCAACATTTAGAAAGAAGTCTTTCCAAATTTGAGAGAGACATTAGATTTCTGAGGATTACAGAGAAGTCACATCTTCTGTGTAGAGAAACCAGCCCTCTCTAAAGGCTCCTGGTCCCCAAGAGGAGTGGCCTGGTAGGGAGCTCTGTTAAGGTGCTGGTGTCTCTCCACCCACGGGTCGTGCCTTTATATATGTCCAGTAATTCTATAGAAAAGCCAGTCATTCTAGCAATTCCATGTGCTGAGAGCTTTACTATACCTCCCTCAAAGAAATTAGACTTTGGATGCTTTTATAAACGTATTCATAAAATGTCACTGCTAAGCCTCATCAATCTGCTAATGTCCATCCATGTCTAGCAAATGTTGAGATTTCTGTTTCCAACTTAATGGTACATTTACTTCCTAATAGTTGCTGTCCAAATTTAACAACTATCAGGGACCAAAATTTCTGAGCCTGCCAGAATAACCTCATCATATCTGTCCTAGTGAATTCCCAAGGCTGTCCATTATATTTTTATGTAAGTTTCTGAGGGTCCCTTAAAAAAAAAAAAAAGAGATGACATAGGTGTAGAGTGTCAACAGGAGTTGAGCTTACTAACATGGAGACTAAAGAGGGTAACCAAGTCACAGACACGTACATACGGTAATAACTACAGGTCTGGAGCACGGCACTGGTTTGCCAGGGTCAATAAAGAGAACAGTGATTTTTCATCGTTTCACCACTGAAGGGTCAGTGAGTTCTTGTTCACATGGATGCTCTCAGATAAATCTCTTCCCAGAGAGCTCTTTATCCTCTAAACAAGGGCTGTCATGCCAAAGGGCTTTTATGACTGATTGCACTGTTTTCCATCCTTTGATTTCCCATTCTGATTCATAATTTAGGTTGTCTGTCTGTTAAAATCTGAGAGCTGAGAAAATAACCATCATCCTCAAGGACTCAGTCTCTCAGCAGCAGGTAGATGGGAGAAGTCCGCATCGGGAGTGCTGAGGAACTGCACAAGTTCTAGTTATACAAGTACAAGAGGGGAAGCTATCTGCCTCTGTTACCTGTTAACCCTTTTGGTCCAGCTGTCCTTATAAATTAGTACCCAGACTTGGGCAGCGAGAGCTGTAAACAACTTTAGATTCCCACCTGATGTCTTTGCACTGTGCAATCTAACAGTTCATAACTCTTGGATGTAGAAATGTTAAAACGTTAGTCACTGCCCTAAACCTCCTTAGCCTCATCCAAACAAAATCATCTAGTGAGAAAGGCATGAGAGACTGCCCAGCCTTGACAAAGCTGCAATGTCGTCCAGAGACAAGACAGAGAGGACACTGCCTCCACAGGTCTTTGTATCCTCCTCATCTGTAGCTACCAGAGAGCTGAAAATGAAGTGGAAGTCGCTTTGTTGTGTCCGACTCTTTGTGACCCCATTGACTAGTACAGTCCATGGAATTCTCCAGGACAGAATACTGGAGTGACACACAATTAAATAAAAACCCTAATGCAATGTTTAAAGCATTGCCACAGAGGGGAAATCTGTGCCAGGAAATAGAGCATTTTCTGCTCTTCTGTTCCAATAGCTGCCCTAAAATCCAGACAGAGGGTCCATCACATGTCACCCTGCTGGGAGAAGACTTACGAGTGCCAGAGGGCTGACCACCTCATCCTTAGCCAAGTCTGAGCCCTGCAAAATTCTCTCCCCATCTCTCCACCCATTTCCTACCAGGGTTTTGCTTGTTTCTGTCTCCACTAGAAAATCAGCCACTTTGAAGGGAAGACCCAACTCTTACAGCCTGTTTTAGCTCCATCACCTGCAGTGTCCATCATCAACTTGTCCAGAGATAGTTCCCCAAAAGGCTCATAACATAAATACATAAGGACGCTATAGAGGTCTCCCTTTGTGAATCCTTGCACACAAGCTTTTCAAGAGTCAGTCGATTATTTCTTTTTTGGTCTTTTTTTTTTCATCAGTCGATTTTAAGGTTCCCCTTAGGAGAACTGCCTAAAGCTCTCGAGTGCCACATACCGAGTATATCCTACAGGCCAGTAGCTGTGCTTCACTGCACATGTTGAATAATTCATTCCCTACATCAGCTCTGTGCAATAAGTGCTATTTTATCCCCATCTTACAGGTGCATTCACTGAGACACAAAGGGATTAAGAAACTTGCCAAAAACCATAGAGCTGTGATTTAAATCCAGGGTCTCTGCTGCAGAGGCCTGACCTTTACCACTGTCCATGTACACATACACGTCCCAGCACTGCCAATCAGCCAGTTACATCGGCAGCATTACAGCTTTCGGTGCTGGATGTAAAGATCTTAGCTGCTAACTACTAACCTTGGAATTAATCTGATTCAGAGCTTTATAGTTAGCAGGGCTTTTCTAGGAGGGAGGAGTCAAAATCACCATGTGATTAACTACTCATTCCTATTCTTCCCTTAGAAGCCCTACCTTTATAACCCACTATTACTCAGCACCTCTTCAGCCCCTAGAACAAAGAGTAGAATCATACGGTAATATGAAAACACAATGATCAGAGACACCATGTGCTGAGTGAATATATACTCCCCACTTCAAAGAAAAGATTCCTGAGCCCTGGGTTAGAGATTTTTTAAAAGAATTTTTGAGGGAGCTGCTGCTGCTAAGTCACTTCAGTCGTGTCTGACTCTGTGTGACCCCATAGACGGCAGCCCACCAGGCTCCCCCACCCCTGGGATTCTCCAGGCAAAAACACTGGAGTGGGTTGCCATTTCCTTCTCCAATGCATGAAAGTGAAAAGTGAAAGAGAAGTCGCTCAGTCGTGTCCGACCCTCAGCGACACCATGGACTGCAGCCTTCCAGGTTCCTCCGCCCATGGGATTTTCCAGGCAAGAGTACTGGAGTGGGGTGCCATTGCCTTCTCTGTTTGAGGGAGCATTCTGAGTAATCTGCCATGAATTTAGTCGAGGTCATTCAAAAATTTGAGACCCACTCCAGCCTTGTATGTTTCTTTTTGAAAATGCTTGATCCAAAGTCTGCCTCAGCTGGTTCAGCTTTGCACAGCTTGTACACTAAGCCGTTGCTTGTGGCCGCGGGCAGCAGGCAGTGAGTGAGGATGGCATTTGATGAGAAAGACTGGGGGTTCTCAGTGAGGAGAGATGCTGGCAACAGTCTCTGCATGCTCTCCTGCAGTCATGGCCTGTCTCATGGGCTTGTGGCCGCGAGGTCCCCATTAAGCGCCTCCACTTGTGGGCCAAGAGCCCAGTGCCACTAAACACAGAGGGGCGTCAACAAGTAAAAGCAGGTGCCCACCCTGAGGGCTGGAGAATGAAGTTCATTTGGAGCTAGTTCGGGAGAATTACTCAGTTATTCTCATATTCATCTGTTTCCCAGAGTAAAAGAATAGCACCCAGAAAGTCTGGGGTGAGTCAGAGACTTAGAGCTGCAAGCTTGGGTTTCCTGATATGTTGTCAGCTCATCAGGACCAAGTAATGAAGCAGCTGCCTGAGCCCACGTTTCAGACTCACCAGCTGTGCTCTTCTGGCAGAGCACAACAAGGCCCATGTCTTCTGAAGCTCTTCCACCCCTTTTTACACCTAACACTGTTATCTGACCCAGCTTTAATCACTCCGCAACTAAGAGCAGCAGGTATATATTGGTTTTCTCCTTTATTTTGGTTCACCTGGTGGCCTTGTGAAAGGAGCAAATTTTCCCCAAGCATAATTCGCTTCAAAAAATTGAGACAAATAGGAAATGTCACCAAAAAAAGAAAAAGGAAATCACTGAAATGATTTGATCTCATCTGACCTTTATCAATATTTACCTGTTAAAAAGATGCTTTCAAGACCAGAAGAAAAATAGGAAAAATGCACCAATTACTAACCTCGCTTTTCCTCCCTATGGCTTAAATCAAGTGGGACTGAGTTCAGGGTAAGCTTCCACAACACTGAAGGGCCTTATCAGGGATTTTCCTTATGGGCTGCAATAAATACAGTAACTCTGACAGGTGCATTTTCTGCCAGAAGACAACTATTTGAATGAGGGGACAAAGAGAACATTAAATTTCTCAAAGCAGCTCCTGTGGGGAATCCCAGGGCCAGCAAGGGTGCACCTGCGTGGCAGATCCCTGCAGTCAGGTACCTGCCTCGATGAGAAGATGGAAAGGTGTCCCCATGTCCTCATCCAGGTAGTCACCAGGAGATCGTACTTAGAGCCCAGTGACTAAGGAGCAGGGAAATGTGGCTATCAACCCTTTTAACAGCTGTGTCTATCTCCACCTTCTCCACCTTTGTCTAGCATCTCTGGGACCCTGCTGGGACACGCAGATCTGGTATCCCTTGCCCTCTCAACCCTTCCTTTCCCTACTCTGCAGTCATTCTCCAACTTCCCTCCCCTCTCTCCACTACCCCAGCCAGGGCACAGGGACAGGAAGCCATGCAGTGACTATGTAAGAATGTCTCCTGTCTACAGAAAATTATCCCAGCTTGTTGGCTGGGAAATGGGCTCCAAAATGCCAACTCAGTCAGATAAAATGCTGAAAAACTCAAAGTAGGTTTTTGACATCACATTCATAAGTCAACATGAAACATGATTAGATTCCTTTTTTTTTTCACTGAATTT
The DNA here is from genome assembly GCA_006410935.1 of Redunca redunca. Taxonomy (NCBI): domain Eukaryota; kingdom Metazoa; phylum Chordata; class Mammalia; order Artiodactyla; family Bovidae; genus Redunca; species Redunca redunca. The sequence continues at coordinate 146,685 of SJYQ01002726.1, read as the reverse complement.
ATATGAGGTATTTTATTTGTCCTTATATTTAATCTCTGCATCCTGAATTTAGTACATCTACCTATGGCTAAAAATTATCTGCAGTCCGTACCTTGTAAATAACAAGGTTAAACTTTACAGAAAAATGTCATGTGTAGAACATTTGTGGGCCTCATGGTTTTCAGGTAAACCTCTCTGTCCACTTCTGAAGTTATTCTAGTGCCATATGACAATCTGATAAGACAGGCAATTCCAAACAAGTCCATTCCGGCACAAGAAGGGATTTCCAATGTTCAGACTTAAAATGCAGTTTTTTTTTTAATGATTTTTAAAAAAAACTATCATTTTTAATTTCAACAGATGGGTTCTATGGCATTAGAATGTTACAGTAATAACCAGCACTTAAAGTGGATGATTATCACACTGAAGCATATTGAAAACCACTATCAAGCCATCTGATTTATAAATGTTATGCTGAATATAATCACAGTTAGGGAAGTTTCACCAGGAGAAACCCTATAGTCGATCTTCTGCTGAACCAATACTCTATCTGCTGGCTGACATTTCACTCTGGGACTCCTGAATGAAGCAGAACATGAACATTAATTGGTCACCGACTATAACTGAACATTTGCCTGGAGAAGGAACTGTGTTCCAGAAAAGGTCCTCCTCTTTACTCTTATCTTATTAGTACACCTGGCTGAGGGGTCAGATTAGGTGAGGGTAACAGCAGTGACCTGGAAGAGACCCAAGTGAATTTATTCACGAGTCAGCAAAGACCCCTTATGCAGCCCTCGAGTTACATCTCAGCGATCCAAGTGGCCTTTGCATGGCAAGCCACAGATAAGAAGATGTGACCAATACCTGCTCCCTAACAAAGTATCTTTTGGATCACTTCAGGTTCACATGGAACTGCACAAATTAATCACGTTCTCGGCCACAAAGAAAATCTCAGTAAGTTTTAGAGTAGTATAGTAGAGGCTATGATCTGAACATACTGTGATAAAATTAGGATTTTTTAAAACAAGGGGGGAAAGTCCTGTGTGTCTAAAAACTAAATAACCTCTGACTTGAAATCAAAAGGGAAATTATAAAATATTTATAATTGAGTATCAAGAAAAATGCTACAAGTCAAAATGTATAGAACATGGCTAAAGCAGAACCTAGTGCAAACTGTACAGCTTTAAATAAATTTACCAGGATAGAAGAAATGCTGAAAATAAATCATCTCACCTAAAATCCAAGAAAATAGACCAAAGAGCAACAGAGCATATCCAAAGTGTAATTTTAAAAAAAAAAAATTTTGAACTCTGTTGAAACAGATTTTTTTTTTCCTAGATTCAAAAAGCATAAAATTCTTATCCATGTGGTTGTGGGTAGCCGTGCAGTCAGACTGTAACATGATGTTACATCAGTGTGTGTCACTCCTTTCTCTGACCACTCCCATTGAATTTTCTAAACAGGAAAAAGTAAAGCCATCAGAAAACGGATTCAGTCAAGCAGCCTCTCACATAAAAACTCTAGAAAATGTCTGGGTTTGGCGAGCAGCTTCTGTCCAAAATGAAGAATTCTCTGGTTCAACTTTCAGCAGATGCCTTTTAAAGAGACCCCTGCGCCTGCCTGCAGCTGCCAGATTAACATGTCTCATACACATTTTGTTTCCAGCTAGGACGAACACTGAGGAGCCCTTTCATGAAATTTGTAGCCCATGCAGTGTCCTTCACAATCTTCTTGGGATTGTTAGTTGTGAACGCATCAGACCGCTTTGAAGGCGTGAAAACCCTGCCCAACGAAACCTTCACAGACTACCCAAAACAGATCTTCAGAGTGAAAACTACACAATTCTCCTGGACAGAAATGCTCATCATGAAGTGGGTCTTGGGTAAGCAAGTCACTCTGTCTTTTATTCTCTCCTCCTCTAGTTATTTTAGGCCCTAATTAAACTCTGACTTCAGAAGTGCTCTCCGGACAGAAAATGGTGAGGAGATGACCGGCACGGAGGTCAAAGTCAACTTCTGTCTGTGCTGGTATAAAACGTGCACAGACCTGCAATATAAATCCCAACTTTCAAAGGATTTGTTTGGGGGGAATTCATTCCATACTTTTTATTATATGTGTATTGAAAGTGACTATAAACTGTCTGTGGGGGGGGGGGTGGAGGAACATGTGGTCTTACTCATTTAAATATAGTCTACTAGAAGCCTAGCGGCTCAGATGGTAAAGAATCCGCCTGCAATGCAGGAGGCCTGGGTTCATTCCCTGAGGCAGGATGATCCCCTAGAGAAGGGAATGGCTACCCATTCCAGTATTCTTGCCTGGAGAATTCCACGGACAGAGGAGCCTGCTGGATTACAGTCCATGGGGTCCCAAAGAGTCAGGCATGACTGAGCAACTAACACTAGCAGCCTTAGGAAAAAAGTATAAGAGTGCATAGCTTAAAAGATATTTTTTGTTACCACTGAATACTGATATGTAGTAAAATACCAATAACATAAAAATCTAAAAAGTTAGGGGACTAACATATTCTCATTATCTGTGCTAATGAACATAATGAAGCTGTGAAATTCCTCTTTGTGGTGATATTTTGTGCTGCCAAGGTCTGCCACTAGAATTGTCAAGGAAATTATTCCCAGGTATCTCAATGACTAGCCAAGACAGGGTATCTCCTTTCCCTAACTCACAAGAACTATTACTAGTAGAAATAAGCAAGATAAAATAAAACAGACAGTGGCTAAAACTGTACATGGTCAAATGTGTTACAGATTTTTCTAACACTGAATTGATTGGTAAAAAAAAAAATCAGAATTTGTAAAAAACAATGAAAAATTGCAAAAGTTATAACCAGTGATAGTGTATATAACCAAAACTTGATCAATAAAGTATAAGACTTACATCAAAAAGATTTGAATTTGATAAGAATGTTTTGAGTAAAACTAAACCGAAAAAAGAAAAAATTTATGCAGTATCAAGATTAGACCAATTAATTAAACTGTCCTAATGATATTCGCCCGGAGAAGGCAATGGCAACCCACTCCAGGACTCTTGCCTGGAAAATCCCATGGACGGAGGAGCCTGGTGGGCTACAGTCCATGGGGTCGCTAAGAGTCGGCAGGACTGAGCAGCTTCACTTTCACTTTTCACTTTCATGCACTGGAGAAGGAAATGGCAACCCTCTCCAGTGTTCTTGCCTGGAGAATCCCAGGGACGGGGGAGCCTGGTGGGCTGCCGTCTATGGGGTCGCACAGAGTCAGACACGACTGAATCGGCTTAGCAGCAGCAGCAGCAATGCTATTCACCACCACTCCCCCACCCTGCCCGCCCCTAACTGCCTTTCTTAACAGCAACTCAATACTGGCATAGCATTCATCATGTTTATATTCACAAACATTCAATCAAAACATATTCAGGGTCAAAGTGTCTGCACTACCAATCAACAGATCCACAGAAGAACAAATACTTGAAAAGATAGCCTAATACCTGCCCTTTGCTAATCACACGACTGCACAATACCACAGGTTCAGCCCTTCTGGCCTAACAGTACAGGAGCTGAACCACGGAAGAAGATCCTATAGACCCCCAAGCTGGGAACAACTCGGAATGCAGCCTTTAAGCTGCATCTCTCAGTCATAACAAGGTAATGAGGAGAAGAATGGTTTTACCCAAAGGGCAGAAGCAGGAAAGCATGCCATGCTTCCCAGGAGCTTTTAATCAACTGGCAAGCCTGCAACCAAAGGCTTACTTAGTGGATACGCTGGCACTCAAGTTGCAAAGGAACAGTAAAGCCTGTTGTAGAGTGAGTCCTGTGGCCTTCCACAGTTCAGAGTCTATCCTCGTTCTCCCTAGTACAATGCTCCCACCTCCAATTTAACTAAATTAAGCACTTTAACACTAGGTGCTTTGCAATGGTCTGAATGTTCATGTCCCCCCAAATTCATATGTCAAGACCCTAATTCCAACGTGATGGTATTAGAAGCAGGGCCTCTGGGAGGTGCTTAGGTCATGAGCATGGAGCCTTCATGAATAGGATTAGTGTCCTTTAAAACAGACCCCAGAGCGCGCTCTCACCCTCACTCTGCCACATGAGGATACAGCAAGCAATCTGCAACCTGAAATGTTCTGGCACCACAGTCTTGGACTTACAGCCTCCAGAACTGTGAGAAATAAACTTCTGTTCACAAGACACTCAGTCTGTGCAACTTTGTTATAGCAAACCATCCCCCCCCCCAAAAAAAACTCACATGTTGGGTTTATGAATAAAACAAAGGATTTACAGCACCACTCACTCACTCACTCACCTCATAACCCCACCTGGACAGCAGGTATAAGACTACTGAGTGCAAACATATTCCCCCTTAAGTGGGTATCCTATCATATGTTACCATGATTCTCTTACTAGGCCATGACGTCTTCCTGATTCCATATTTCTCTTCCTGGGTGTCAGGGCATTATCACAATAAGAGGGAAGTATCTCTAGCTACAGAGGTCCCAGCTTCCAGCTTCTACCCATCAAAGCAAAGCTGAATTTTTAAGACTGTTAAATCATTAGTATTATGAAGGGGAAGGCTTATTCTTCATTGACCTACTTCCTGTTACATTTGAGACAAAAGAAAGATTCTAACTACTTTTTCTTACTAGATTATATTTTTCAAACTTTTATTGTAAATAATTTTAAGAATTGGAAATATCAAGAGAAGATTATAATGAGCCCTGTGGGCCAATCTCTCATCTTCAACAATTAGTAAATCAACACTAATCTTTGCTTCAGCTTACTTCCCTTCTCCCAACCCTGTAAAATTTTGAGTCAAATCCTAGGTATCATAAAATTTCACTTACAAACGTTTTGTGTGAATCCTAAAAGAAAATTTCTCTTTTACTTTTTTCCAGTCTCTATGTGCTGCAAGTTCACTGACATTTTTTCTGAATCATCTGTGGTTTTGATCCTCAACCAATGAATTTTTCATTTCAAATATTGTATTTTTCAACCCTTTAATTTCCACTTGGTTCTCTCTTATAACTTTCATTTCCTTCTTTGTGGTATTTATATTTTCCTTTAAATCCTTGAACATAATGTATGTATTTATAGTAAGAACTGTTGTAAAGTCCTAATTTCATCATTTCTATCATTTTTGGGTTACTGACTAAACTTTCTCCAGACATGGATCATTTTTTCCTATATCTTGGTGAGTTAGTAATTTCTGATTGAATGATGGACACATCACATATTGTTCAGCATCTAGATTTCGTTGTCTTCAAAGGGATAATTTGTTTTATTCTGACAGGTTGTTAAAGTCTTACAGATGAGTTTGGTCCTTTTCAGACTTTCACAGAGTGGATCTGGAGAAGCTTTACAATAGGATTGATTATCCTTGTACTAGAGACACACATCTGGGGTCACTACTAAATGGCCTCAGAAATCAACAAAGGCTCTCAATTCTGGAGGGTCAGAACTCAAACATCTCTCCCCTCTGGATGAACAATTTCTGAGCCTTAGAAATGAGTCAGCTTACACCTCTCTGGCTGTTGTTTATGGAGTTTTACTCTATGCATTCGTGACTTAAAATTAAGGGAACATTCAAAAGGATTTTACTTATGTAATTCACTTATGTAAATTTCTGGACTAGTTTTGTTTGTGTTTTTGGTTCTGCATAGTACCTTTCTCTCTGGAACCCTGCCATATAACATCTAACCACTTCAACCTTTCTGAACTCCGATCTCTGTCTCTTCAATTCTTTGGGACTGCTTCTATGCTTCTAGGATCCCCCTCTACACCCTGAACATTGAAATGTGCCTCCAAATGAAAAAAAAAAAAAAGACAGGGCTATCATGTGACTTTTCTTGCTTGTTTTTCTTCATGAAGGATCACAGTGCTGTGCTATTTCCAACATCTGAAAATAGTTTCTTTTTTTCCCCAGTTTACTGCTTCACCATGACAGATAATAGAAATCGGGATTCTTTTTCTAAAACAGAACTACAAACATAAAAGAAAATGAATAATCCATTTTCAAATACCCAGTCAGTATTCAAATTTCTTTGAGAAGATAAATTGAATAAATACCTGCCTAGCTTCCTTTCCCTCCTCCTTCAGGCCTCTGCTCACATTTTATCTTATCAGAGTAGTCGAGCTGGTAAGAGGAAGCTCTCTCACCTACCCCCTTTGATGAGATGAAATATGAACAGACCTGAAGGAAGAGAGAAAGCAGGCTTTGCAGGCGTCTGGGTGAAAAGCATTCCAGAAAGACAGTTCAGTATGTGTTGACGGCTTGGATTCAAGAACAGGCAAAGAGACTAGTGTGGGTGCAGCAGAATAAATAAGGGAGAGACGGCAGAGAAGAGGGACAGGCAGGGCCAATCATACAAGGCCATGGAGGCCATGGTACGGCTGAGATGACTAGAAATGACTGGATAGTTCTGACCACGGAAGTGACATCCCACAACTTCATTTCCTAGTGTATTGCATGCAGGCTGCTGGGTACAGAAGAGATGACTCTGGGACAAGAGTGAAACAGGGAAACCAGTTAGGCGGCCACTGCAGTAATTCAGATGGAAAATAGCTGATTTTGAGGAGGTAGTAGAGTAGATTATATTTTGCAGGTAAAATCAATAATAATAATTGCTACTGGATTGTCTTTGGGGTGTAAGAAAAAGAAGGTAGTCAAGGAAAATTCCAAGTGTTTTAGTTCAAGTAAGGTATAATAGAGATTTCCTCGAAGGCAGGAACTGCAGCCACGAAATTAAGACTCTTGCTCCTTGGAAGAAAAGCTATGACAAAGACAGCATATTAAAAAGCAGAGACGTCACTTTGCTGACAAAGGTCTGGCAAGTCAAAGCTATGATTTTTCCAGTAGTTATGTAAGGATGTGAGAGTTGGACCATAAAGAAGGCTGAGTGTGGAAGAATTGATGCTTTTGAAATGTGGTGCTGCATAAGACTCTTGAGAGTCCCTAGGACAGCAAGGAGATCAAACCAGTCCATCCTAAAGGAAATCAACCCTGAATATTCATTGGAAGGACTGGTGCTGAAGTTGAAGCTCCCATACTTTGGTCACCTGATGCAAAGAGTTGACTCACTGCAAAAGAACCTGATGCTGGGAAAGATTGAGGGCAGGAGGAGAAGAGGGTGACAGAAGATGAGATGGTTGGATGGGATCTCAACTCAATGGACATGAGTTTGAGGAAACTCTGAGAGACAGTGAAGGACAGGGAAGCTGGCATGCTGCAGTCCATGGGGTCACAAAGAGTCGGACACAACTGAGTGGCTGAACTAAGGCAGGAAAAGACCAGAGCAGGAGCAGTTTGAAGAGAGACATGGAAATCAAGAGTTCAGTTGAGATTATCTATTAGATCTCCAAGTGGAAATGTCAAGTAACAAACTGGATATATATGCTGAAGTTCAGAGAAACCAGGGTTGTAAACATTATTCGGGCATGTCAGTCTACTTAAAGTAAGTTATATGTAATACCTCAACTGTGAATGTAAACAGATGAACTGAGGACCAAGCCCTCCAGCACAACAATATTTAAAGGATGGGGAAACAAGAACCTTATCCAGCAAAGGACACTGAAGTAAAAGAGTGGTGTCTGAGAAGCCAACCAAAGTCACTGTGTCAAGACCCACGGACTGATCACTCATGTCGAATGGTGCTGACAGATCAGGTGACAGAAGGCCTGAGGATTGACCCCTGACTTCAGAAGCAAAGTTCCTGAGTAGCGAGAGGGGATGGGCCCCAGCAGGCCAGCGGAGGGCTGGTCCTTAGCAGGAGCACGAACACTTGCTCTACAGTGCCAGGAGGAAGGCGGCATTGAGGGCACAGAGCAGGTAGCCTGGTAAGTGCAGGGGCAAATGCACTTGTAAGTTCTCAGTTAGCACTGTTTCCATTTTCTCAGCTTTTTCCTCCACAAATCCATTCTAGTTATTAAGCATTATATTATATACCGGGCGCTGTGCCAGATACCCGGGAAGCAGCTCTAAAATAAGACGAACATTATCTTGACTCTAAATACTTCCTGGAGCTAATTATTCAACATTACGACTACTACTAACAACCTGTGAGAGAAACACTCTGAGCCCAGTGCTCACTGTTCTCTTCGGGTGGTAAACCCTAGGGTCCAAAATCTGATGTGATCTCTGCCTAGACTTGGAGAGGCCTGAACTGGCATCAGGACCTTACTGAAAAAGGCTTCAAATGCTATGCCTGGGCACTGCCAGGAGAAACACAGAAACACAGCTCACGGTTCTCTTCCCCCAGGACTCATGAATGCGGTCCTTGGGACAGACTGGCTATACTAACACCCAAACCATGACTCCTTCTCCACCGGGGCTCGACAGGACTTTAGGACCCTAACAAGTTCAACTGGGTCCTGCAGAGATGGACAGAGGGGCTGATCATTGGGGTGAGGGGCCTCGTCCAGGTGTCCCTGCTTCTGCCCTTGTCACCCCTGTGCCCCAGCAGACGCTCAGCACAGGAGCTAGACCCACTGAAAATGTAATCAGAGTGTGCTACTTTGCCTCCAAACTCTTCAACGCCGTCCCATCTTCCCCAGCGTGAGAGCCACTGTCACGGTAAAGGACTCACAGCCCTCCACCTCTGCGCCCTCATCCTCCACCACCTCCCGCCTCTCTTGCTCTCATTTAGCCCCACTGGCTTCCTGGCTTCAAACTGTTTCTGCCTCAGAATCTTGACTTAGGTTTGGTCCCTCTGCCCAAGAGTTTTCCCCACGAGCAGTGCCATGGCTCGCTTCCTCACCTCCTCAGGTCTGTGTTCTAAAGTATCCTTTTCTGAGTGAAGCCCATTTTTAACTGGCCTGTTTAAACATGTACGGTCCCCCACTCACTGCCCTCCTAGCCCCCCTTCTCTTTTTCTACACGCTTTCCTCTGTTTCTCACCAGGCTCCTCTGTCCATGGGATTTTCAAGGCAAGAATACTGGAGTCGGTTGCCATTTCCCCTTCCAGGGGACCTTCCTGACCCAACGATTGAATCTGTGTCTCTTGCGTCTCCTGCATTGGCAGGCAGATTCTTTACCACTGTGCCACCTGGAAGCCCCAATTAATATTAGCATTTCTGTAATCAAACAAATTGTCGCTCTTTTCCTCTTCTGTGAGCTCTCACTCCATGTGGGTATCTGGTATTCCCAATGATCTCTTTCAAAGGCCACACAGTGTGTCAACGACCTATTGCTTCTCCAAATCTCTACTGGGCATGTGGGTTGTTCTTCTGCTGTACAATTCTACGGAAGGGTCAAACCCAATCAGAAATATATTCTTCCTGAACTCCAGATGTTTTACTTGATTACCAACAGAGTTTTGAGGCACTTCTAGATTATAAATCCAGGAGATTTAAAGTAAGGGCAGAGGAGATGGAAGCCACAAGGAGATTAAGACTACATGCAAAGATAGAAGGAAAACCATGACACAGTATCAAGGAAGACACAAGAAGAGCATGACATAGGAAGGAGAGACGAATTTGCTAGTAGACATGTGTGTTCTCTAGAGCTATAAGATGACCCGCTTTGGAAAGGACCAAATAAACCAGAGATCATCGATCCTTGGCCTGGAGAATCTCCAACATCAGTTTATACCATAGGAACATATCTTTCTTGCCTATCTCATTAGCAGTCACTCTGGGGTAAAGGAAAGAGCTGATAATCCATCATGTGAGTTAGAGACCGTGGCTATACCAATGCTCACCAGAGGACTATAACATTTGTGGTCTGCAGAAAGCCATGGAGCTTGGAGAGCAGGAAGCCTCTCCACTATGCATGTCACTTCTCAATCTAGGAAGAGAATTATGACATGAAGACTCTCTTGACCCAACTCTTACAGAAAACCTGGCAGTGTTTTCTTAAACAGACACCCCAGCTGAAAGCCCAGTTGAGGGAGATGTAAGTGTCTAGCAAAGCAGGAAAACATGCTTAAAGAGAAGAGGAAGAAAGAGCTTAAGACCAGTTAGCAAGAGACCCAGGCCTGATGGTGTCCCTTCCTCCTTGCTGGCTCTGCCTCTCTAAATTTCAGCTTTCATGTGTATAAAATGTGAGGATCAAGTTGCTCCCTCACCCTACCCACCACAGATTACAACCTCTCTGAAGTGAAGTGAAGTGAAGTCGCTCAGTCGTGTCCGACTCTTTGTGACCCATGGACTGTAGCCCACCAAGCTCCTCCGTCCATGGGATTCTCCAGGCAAGAATACTGGAGTGGGTTGCCATTTCCTTCTCCAGGGGATCTTCCCAACCCAGGGATCGAACCCAGGTCTCCCACATTGCAGGCAGGCGCTTTATCCTCTGCATCTGAGGGCAGTGCTAAGTCTTAGCTGCAGAATCATACATGTAAGTTTGACCAAGAATAAAACTGCAAAAGAAAATGGGCTGTCTTTCTCACCTAAGTCATTCCTTTGATGGTTTCTTCATTTATTTAGGTAAATTCCAAATAGACTACTCCAACCAAACTGCCAAAATTTCTCTCAGCAAGTCAGACCACGTTACTGCTCTGCTTATCACCTTGAGGAGCTATCTGGCTGCTCAGGGTGACTACCTAGATACTGAGCTGCCTGGTCTCCCTGTCATGGCCTGAAGGAGGGCCTTTCAGGATCTACTGGGCCTTCACTAACCTTCCCTGCTGCCAATCTTCAGCCCCTTATCCCTACCAACCCTTAAGTCATACTGGGCCTCCTGCTGCTGCTGCTGCTAAGTCACTTCAGTCGTGTCCGACTCTGTGCAACCCCATAGACAGCAGCCCACCAGGCTCCCCCGTCCCTGGGATTCTCCAGGCAAGAACACTGGAGTGGATTGCCATTGCCTTCTCCAATGCATGAAAGTGAAAAGTGAAAGTGAAGTTGCTCAGTTGTGTCCAACTCTTCTCGACCCCATGGACTGTAGCCCACCAGGCTCCTCCCTCCATGGGATTTTCCAGGCAAGAGTACTGGAGTGGGGTGCCATTGCCTTCTCCGAGCTTCCTGCAGTTTCCTAGAATAGTCTGTTCTCCCTCATGTCCATAGCTTCCGCCCCTACCCCTTCCCCCAGCTAACGCCTCATGCCAGGAGTCCCCTACTTCATTCAGTCAGAAGTATGTTATTACAGGCACTGTGTTGGGTCTCATGACTATAATAATGACTGCTCTTATCCCTGTGTGTCCACACAGTCTTCTGGACATTCTTATTACAGCATCTGTCACTTTGCAGCACTACTGTCTGTAGACACACCTGTCTCCAGCACTAGACCGTGTTTGCTGGGGAAGGGACAGCATCTTCTTGGCTGCTGTACCCCCAGAATGGTCCCTGGCACAGTCGGAGCTCAACACTGTCCATTAAGTGGTGAATGAGTTCCTGAACAGTGACATAAGTCTATGCCTAGTAGAGAGCATGTGGGGGGTGGAGCGGGGGCGGCAGTGCAGTGAAAAGAGGGTCCTGAACTCCCTGAGACTCTGGATAATTTACTTGTCATCTTTGTACATGAGTCTGTCCATCAGTAAAGTGGAGATAATTAGAGTAGGTACCTACCAGGCTGTAAGGAAGCTTTAGAGTTGGAAAAGGGCTTAGCACAGGGCCTGGCACCTAGAGGGTGCTCAACAATGATTATCTACTAAAAATCAGAGGAGAAGATGGGCTTTGTTAGAAAATTTTTGAATCTATTAATAACATCTCCTTGCTTGGAAAACAAATGAATCCTAAATGAGCCTGAGGCCCAGATCTGTTGCAAAGAACCTGCCATTGAGCTGGAGTTTGGATGTTAGGGCTTGAAGGTTGAGGGCTTCTCGGCATATTCTCCCACTTGTGAGTTAACAGAATGCCTAAGTCCCAACTCAATAATCAGAAGGTAACCCAGAAGAACAGACAAGCCTCCCAGGAGGTGGTCTGGGAGTCTGGGAACAGTGTAGAGAAACCCGATGTAGAGGAAGGGGCTATGGCCATTTAAGGAGTTCACACCGTTAAGTCCCACAGGAATCTGAAGGGGGAATCCCTTCCGAAAAGCACCTGAGGCAGGGATCGGGGCAAACAGTCTTTTGAACTGTCAAGCAACATATCAGCAGCCTGTAGGCCTTACTTAGAACCTGCCTGAATGAAAAGCTACTCATTTCCCTGAAGGCTTCCCAGCATATCCCAATTTGTTCCTCTGCCAGTCATCCCCATTAATTACCAGTGACCTTGCTCTCTGGGCTCCAGACATCCCTGAGTGAAGGGGTTGCCTGAAGGAGGCTCCAGTGCCCAACATCCTTAACCTCTAAGCCCCTGGGCTCTATATACTCATCGGACTGACATGCCAGGGGCAGGAGTCCAGGGGGCTCAGCTTGGATATAAAATGCTGAACTACCCTCAGCACCTTGGAAGCAGGAAACCTAATTTCACTCACTAAAGTACTTAATTTCACACATTGCTCTTTTTGTTAAGCATTCCTGTTGCTCAAACCCTTGGGCCCATGCTACTTTTACTCAGGGCCTTGGAATAATTTAAATTAGTCTGGGTAAGTTAATATGCAAATCTGGGAAGACTGACGTGGGCGCTGGACCATGGAGGAAATGATTTGCAATCCCCCATGAGGTGCCTCTATGTTGGTCAGAAAAGTCAGTTTACTGTAAATAATTTGCATTTCAGATTTACAGAACTTTTAGTGCTGGAAATTACATCAAAATTTCAAGAAAATCAAGGAACTTATCCAAGGTCACACACCCAATAAGTGACCAAGGTAGAATTGGTCAGTATATAATACAGTATACTAACGCATATATATGGAATTTAGAAAGATGGGGATGATGACCCTGTATGCAAGAAAACAAAAGAGACTCAGATCTATAGAGTGAACTTTTGGACTCTGGGGGAGAGAGAGAGGGAGAGGGTGGGATGAGATGGGAGAATGGCATTGAAACATGTAAAAATAAATAAATAAATAAGAAAAGAAAAAAAAAGTAAAAAAAAAAAAAAAGAATTGAACCAAGGGCTTCCTGAATTAAGGTAATTGATAGCCTGTAATTCTCCTAGTGCTCAGCTAAAAGCAGTCCACCAAGACATTAGGAATTTTAATTATCAGGGGGAGGGGGCAGGCACATGGAGGAAAGCAACAAACATTATTTTTTCCAGCCTGTAATGGTTTTTCCCGTAACATACTTTAAATACCTATTCGAACAGGCACAGATGAAAGTACATTTCAGTGTTAAGGAAATTTTACTTCACTGAATTACCACAAAACTTCGGAAGTGAGGCTTTGTGAAGATAAAAAGCGGGAACAACGAGGTGTGTGTGGTGGTGGGAGTCTTGTAAAAAGATTTTCAATGTTTTGGGTCATTTCCTTTTGCGGAGACTCCAATTTGATACAAACGTGCAGATCTTAGAATCTGTTTCATTAAACAAAGCCACAACTTCTGTAAACAGCTGTGGGAGAGGCAGGAGGACTCTGAGAAAACAGGCCATCCATGTTTGATGCTGAGGAGCCAGGAGGGTGCCAAGAGGCCGGCGGTGTTAACCTTCAGGGAACATGGTCAGTGAGCTGGAATTGTCTCACTAACCACCCAGTTAGTGATTCTCTTACCACATTAACCTCCTAAGTAGGCAGGTGACGTGTAACATGGTATACCGAAAGAATGGGCTAGTTCTGCATCAAGTCTTTCCTATGTCTGAGTAGCTATAAACTCTCTGATGTTAATCAGAAAGCATTCAAGAGTCTTTTTCCTTCATTAAGTGTCAGTTGCTCAGTCGTATCCGACTGAGTCTTTGTGACCCCATAGGCTGTAGAATGCCAGGCTCCTCTGTCCATGGGATTTCCCAAGTAAGAATACTGGAGTGGGTAGCCATTCTCGTCTCCAGGAGATCTTCCCAACCCAGGGATTGAACCCAGGCACCCCACTCCAGCACTCTTGCCTGGAAAATCCCATGGACGGAGGAGCCTGGTAGGCTGCAGTCCACGGGGTCTCGAAGAGTCAGACACGACTGAGCAACTTCACTTTCACCTTTCACTTTCATGCATTGGAGAAGGCAATGGCAACCCACTCCAGTGTTCTTGCCTGGAGAATCCCAGGGACGGGGGAGCCTGGTGGGCTGCCGTCTCGGGGGCTGCACAGAGTCGGACACGACTGAATCGACTCAGCAGCAGCAGCAGCTCCTGCACTGTAAGGCAGATTCCTTACCATCTGAGCCACCAGGGAAGCCTTTTCCTTCATTAGCTGCTTTCAACCCCAACTCTATTTCCCGGAGGAGCAAAGACCATAGTGGTAAAGAGCATGGACTCTAGAGCGAGACCTTCCAGACTCAAATTGCAGATCTCCTGCCTCCTATCTGGAGAATATCCTCACTATGGCTAAGGATATGTTAACTGTAAAACTGGGATAATAACAGAATGCACTTCATAGGATTATTGTAAAGATTTGAGGGAGTTAATACACACACACATAATATGTACACAGTATGTATATATGATAATAAATATGTGTATTATAAAATGTTTATTATCAAAATGTTACTGAATAATTTATTTTTAATCATCTAAACCAATTTACTTTTAATAATCAGTGAATATAAAGGTAGAGAATAGCACTATTCAATACGAATATAAGGCAAGCCACATCATAAGTCACAATTTAATTTTAAATTTTCTGATAGCTACATTATAAAAGCTGAAATTAATAATAGATTTTATCTAACCCAATATATCTAAAATATTAGTATTTCAACATGATTGAAATTTTTTAATTGTTGAAACATTTTTTGTATCAAGTCTTTGAAATTTGGTATGTATTCTACACTTTTATATGTAGCATCCCTCAATTTAACTGGCCACATTTGGAGGGCTCAGTATCCATGCGTGACTAGGGGCTACCGTATTGGATAGTGCAGATATACACACTCAAGTTATTAGTCTAGGCTACCTCATGAGGCTGACTTGGAGGCGGGCTGGGGGTGCTAGGAACATCTTGTTGAATTCTACATTGTTTACTATGTGACAATGAAGACACAAGTCTTTAAAATCCAGTAAGTTATAAAGAAGTAAGGGAAAAAATAAAAAGCAAAAACAAAACAGCTGCAGGAGAGGCAGGAAGAACCTGAAACATTCACAGAAACACAAAGGAAAGCAAGTTAATCGGGGAATTAGGAGAACTGGGTTCTAGGTCATAAGTGGGACCTTCAGAAAACCCTTTCCCATTCCTGGACATCAGTTTCATTATACTTAGTTTAGAACTGTATGATTACTTATAACCTTCCAGTTCTTAAAATATACAAATGTCAGCCATTATATTTCTAATTATTACCTCCAAGAATCTATCAACAGATGAGAATTCTCTCCTCACACCTGGAGATGATTTATCTGTAAGCAGGACAGGTGGCACGAATTCTTGCAGCCTGATCATTTCCTAACTCTACATCTGCCTTTAAAAGCATATTTTTGTGCGCTGCTGGCTCTCTACATTCCAAGCTCCAAAGAGCTTATTACATTTAACCTGCACCCTGGTTCCTTCCGTGGTTCCTATGGTCACACACACCCTGAGAACTGAAAACAATGAGCCTGACCTTCTCACTCCCCCGCAGGAATGATTTGGTCCGAATGCAAGGAAATCTGGGAGGAGGGGCCGCGGGAGTACGTGCTGCACCTGTGGAACCTACTGGATTTCGGGATGCTGTCCATCTTCGTGGCCTCCTTCACGGCGAGGTTCATGGCTTTCCTGAAGGCCAGCGAGGCCCAGCTGTACGTGGACCAGAACGTGCAGGACGACACACTGCACAACGTCTCGCTTCCGCCGGAAGTGGCCTACTTCACCTACGGTGAGTCAGAAGTTGCGGGGAGCATGATGAGTCTGCAGGTGTTCTGCTGCGCGTTGATTGGCTTGTTTGCAGGGCGTGGCCAGGAGCTTGGGTGCTCCGCAGTTGGTGGTTTATAACGTCGCTGTGGCGCACTTTGGTCTTTTCTGCTGTCAAAGCAGACACTCCTCACCACCTCCCAAGGAAGTCCTGGTCCCTGCAATAGACTAGCAGTAGAACGCGGAATTAATAACTATGAGAAATGTATCCATTTGTGTTGGAAAGGATGGATTTGTTTTGGAAAGACTCTTGGAGCCTCCGTGGGATTCTTTTCTTTTTTCTTTCGTTTTGAAGAAATCTCATTTTTTATGTGGATCCTGGAGTTTTTCCTTCCATATTGGATCCATGTGTTCTATGTAAGAATAAGTCTTGCTTTCCCAGTTCAAAAGTTATTTCCTCATGGTAAGATACGTTCTTAGAAGATGCCTTAATTCTTTCAAATCACAAGGCCATACAATGTGAGGTACTAGATTGAATTTTTAGTACTAAGAGTTATGGCTTCCTTGGTGGCTCAGATGGTAAAGCGTCCACCCGCAATGTGGGAGACCCGGGTTCGACCCCTGGGTTGGGAAGATCCCCTGGAGAAAGAAATGGCAACCCACTCCAGTGTTCTTGCCTGGAGAATCCCATGGACAGAGGACCCTGATAGGCTACAGTCCATGGGATCGCAAAGAGTTATAAGAGTTATAGCATTTATCGAGGACCCACTTAGATGTCAGGAATCTATATACATTTTACACTGTAAACTTCAGTCCTTGCAATAGCCCCATGGAAAGGTTATTTTTGTTGTTCTTATTTTATTGATGAAGAAACAGGTTTTCATGGCATGGTTTATAATGTTTCCAGAAATACAGGATTGCCTTGGATAGCAAGGGATCCTTGTTCAACACGAAAGGAAAACCATGCAGAATGGCATAGCCTTTATGTTCCCAGGCTTTAGAGTTAGACCTGAACTCAAATCCTACTTCTGCAGCTTACTGTAAGGACTTGTTTGCTTAATTTTTCTGACCCTCAATTTTCCTGTATGTAAAAGTGGGATAATGCATGTGTCAGAAAGTTTGTGTTGAGGGTTAAATAAGATAGTACACATGAAGAAGTTTGCACTGTGTCCTGAAATATTAAATGCTCACTGATAGTAACAGTTATTATCACTACTACCTCTGGGGTCATTTTCTTGCTCAATCATTATATCTTCTGTACTAAAGGAGAAAGATGAGCTGGGGAGAAGAAACAATAGATATGTGTTGTTACCAGTCAATTCGCTGGACATTACAGTGGCAGCCGCTACGTCATGAAGGTTTGAGTGTCAAATGTCCCTGTTATATGAAAGCCACATGGTGCTGTGACCACTGACTCTTGATCCGGTGCAGTAATGATCTGCAGAAGGTTGGCCCCTTAACAGAAAAGTTGAGTTGTTGCCCATATTCAATGTAGACTGAGGTAGGCAGATTATGTTAACTGTAAATGTGGGAACCACCCCCCCCCGATTAAGAAATGGAGTCTTGTAGTATTACAAATCATCCCCTCTTCATTTAGCAAATCCAGACATTTTTAAAACATGGGCTTGTATATTTTCTCTTCTATGCTGCTCAGGGTTCGTTAAGGAAAGATGAGAGAATCTTGATACTGCATTGAATACTTTTCTTAGGGCTGTGATTCAAGCCACAGTATTGTTCACTCGTGACTTCTATTCCTTTTATGGATTGTATTAAAGTCGCACCCAGCCCAAAGCTTTGCACTTTATTGCCCTTGCGTTGTGGTTCACCCTGTGCCCTTGAAATCTTTTTCATCTCAAAGGCTTGGCTTGTACCCCAGTTATGGAAGCAGAGTGCCCTCTAGTGGTCATCCAAGCAGTGGTCCCTTCCAACTTCTATAGCACCAAGTAGGCAGGTGTTTTTCAGGTTGCAACTTTATTTTTTCCTAGAAACAGCTGCAAGAGGAAGAAAATCCCTTTGTCTGAACTGTCGAAGTGCTATTTGCTTTTACAACCATCAAAACTCTTAAAGGCCAATCAAAGTTGAATCAGTTCAGTAAATTCGCTCAGTCGTGTCCCACTCTTTGTGACCCCATGGACTGCAGCACACCAGGCCTCCCTGTCCATCACACAACTCCCAGAGTTTACTCAAACTCATGTCCATTGAGTCAGTGATGCCATCCAACCATTTCATCCTCTGTTATCCCCTTCTCCTCTCGCCTTCAGTCTTTCCCAGCATCAGAGTCTTTTCAAATGAGTCAGTTCTTCACATCAGGTGGCCAAAGTACTGGAGTTTCAGCTTCAGCATCAGTCCTTCCAATGAATATTCGGGACTGATTTCCTTTTGGATGGACTGGTTGAATCTCCTCACTGTCCAAAGGACTCTCAAGAGTCTTCTCCAGCACCACGGTTAAAAAGCATCAATTCTTCGGCCCTCAGCTTCCTTTATAGTCCAACTCTCACATCCATACATGACTGCTGGAAAAACCATAGATAGCCCTTTGTTGGCAATGTAGTGTCTCTACTTTTTAATATGCTGTCTAGGTTGGTCATACCCTTTCTTCCAAGGAGCAAGCATCTTTTAATTTCATGGCTGCAGTCACCATCTGCAGTGATTTTGGAGCCCCAAAAAAATAAAGCCTGTCACTTTTCCATTGTTTCCCCATCTATTTGCCATGAAGTGATGGGACCAGATGCCATGATCTTCGTTTTCTGAATGTTGAGTTTTAAGCCAAATTTTTCACTCTCACTTTCATCAAGAGGCTCTTCAGTTCTTCACTTTCTGCCATAAGGGTGGTGTCATCTGCATATCTGAGGTTATTGAGATTTCTCCTGGCAATCTTGATTCCAGCTTGTGCTTCTTCCAGTCCAGCATTTCTCATGATGTACTCTGCATATAAGTTAAATAAACAGGGTGACAATATACAGCCTTGACATACTCCTTTCCCAATTTGGAACCAGTCTGTTGTTCCATGTCTGGTTCTAACTGTTGCTTCTTGACCTACATACAGATTTCCCAGGAGGCAGGTCAAGTGGGCTGGCATTCCCATCTCTTGAAGAATTTTCCACAGTTTGCTGTGATCCATACAGTCAAAGGCTTTGGCATAGTCAATAAAGTAGATGCTTTTGAATACTTTTCACTAAAACTTCTGACTGGGTCAGACTTCCCTGGTGGCTCAGATGGTAAACATCTGCCTACAATGCAGGAGACCCAGGTTCAATCCCTGGGTTGGGAAGATCCTCTGGAGAAGGAAATGGCAACCCACTCCAGTACTCTTGCCTGGATAATCCCATGGACAGAGGACCGTTGTAGGCTACAGTCCATGGAGTCGCAAAGAGTTGGACGACTGAGAGACTTCACTTCTCACTTCTGACTGGGTCACTAGGATCTGATAACAGCTATCTTAATAGATTATCTTACTTAATAGATTATCTTAATAGATAACAGCTATCTTAACAGGTTACAGGAGTGGCTTTTATTATTATAGCTGAGGTTTAAAATAATAAATTATCAGTCAGTTCAGAGGCTCAATTGTGTCCACTCTTTGCAACCCCATGAATCGCAGCACACCAGGCCTCCCTGCCCATCACCAATTCCCAGAGTTCACTCAGACTCACGTCCATTGAGTCTGTGATGCCATCCAGCCATCTCGTCCTCGGTTGTCCCCTTCTCCTCCTGCTTCCAACCCCTCCCAGCACCAGAGTCTTTTCCAATGAGTCAACTCTTCACATGAGGTGGCCAAAGTATTGGAGTTTCAGCTACAGCATCATTCCTTCCAAAGAAATCCCAGGGCTGATCTCCTTCAGAATGGACTGGTTGGATCTCCTTGCAGTCCAAGGGACTCTCAAGAGTCTTCTCCAACACCACAGTTCAAAAGCATCAATTCTTTGGGGCTCAGCCTTCTTCACAGTCCAACTCTCACATCCATACATGATCACAGGAAAAACCATAGCCTTGACTAGACAGACCTTTGTTGATAAAGTAATGTCTCTGCTTTTGAATATGCTATCTAGGTTGGTCATAACTTTTCTTCCAAGGAGTAAGTATCTTTTAATTTCATGGCTGCAGTCACCATCTGCAGTGATTTTGGAGCCCCCAAAAATAAAGTCTGACACTGTTTCCACTGTTTCCCCATCTATTTCCCATGAAGTGATGGGACCGGATGCCATGATCTTCGTTTTCTGAATGTTGAGCTTTAAGCCAACTTTTTCACTCTCCACTTTCACTTTCATCAAGAGGCTTTTTAGTTCCTCTTCACTTTCTGCCATAAGGATGGTGTCATCTGTATATCCGAGGTTATTGATATTTCTCCCGGCAATCTTGATTAAATTACATGGAGAGATAAAAACAAAATTCCTTTTGGCATCTGTTTGAAGAATCCGAGCCCTATTTCATGGTATCCAAATGTGCTATTTATCTATAGAGAGGGCAACAGATATATTGGAAAAATGTCATTTGGTCCCCTACTTCTCTTTCTGAGTTATGACCTTGATGAGGACACAAAGTCCATAAATTTATCTATTTCCATTTATAATTTAGAATGCACTACATGAAACTCTGGCTAGTAGAGGCCTGGCTTCCGTTACTAAAGATCTCTTCCACCCTTTATTATTGTAATTGTTTAACAGAGTCTATGCAAATAAAGAACAAAATCCTTCCTCTTCCTTCTCTCAGTATGTAATATCCTTACTATTTGCATTTATCTGGCTCTGAAAAGGACCCCATACCCCAAATCCAATCTTTAGAATGGCAATAATAATACCTACTCTACAGGGCTGTTGTGAAAATTACAGCTAATGTAAGTGTAAGGGCTAATTTAGGTTTCTCTATGTTTCTCCATTTAAGTTTCACTTAGTATTTCTCAACAGGGACGCAATTGACTTGTTCATCAGGGCAGTCCTCATGGAGCAGGTCTGTCTGGAACACTGCAGGATATTAGCATCCCAGTAATACTCCTACTTAGTGACTGAGATGACCACGGATGCCCCCCAACACATACCATCCTAGGAGGAAGGTACTACTGTCACTTGAAAATCACTGTTTTATGTCTTGACACATAGTAGACAGCTTATTAAAGAAAGCTGCTGCTCTCTGCACCATCAGAACTACAACAGGTGTACTGTTCAGGTTTGCTCTGCTGTAGGAACACACGCAGGGTGGTGCAGACCCTCACCAGTGACCACCAGCAGAATCTTCCCAGCACAGGACAGGTCCCAGGACTCTTGCCACGTGGAACAGGGATGCCATAGCAATCCTGGATGACTGGTCACACTTTGGGGTCCTTAGCCCACCCAAGGAGCAACTCCCATACACACACTCTCTGGGAAACAAAATCCAGGAGCATCTTCTCAGGCAAGAACCTTCGGATTCCTGGCCCCCGTGTGTGTTGTCACTTCAGTCCTGTCTGACTCTTTGTGATCCTATGGACTGTAGCACTCCAGGCTCCTCTGTCCATGGGGATTCTCCAGGCAAGAATACTGCAGTAGGTTGTGATGCCCTCCTCCAGGGGGTCTTCCTGACCCAGGGATCAAGCGCGCGTCTCCTGTGACTCCTGCATTGCAGGCAAATTCTTTACCACTGAGCCACCAGGGAAGCCCCCTCCTGGCCCCCATGTGAGCTCATTTGTTCTGACTTATGGCTAAACTTGTGGTTAGGATTTCATTCAATCATTTAACAAGTATTTATCAGCACCTCCTGTAGGCCAGACCCTTGTCTCCCTGGGGGGTCTGCAGTTTGTTTTCCAGCTAAGCACTTTACATATATGATTTTATTTCATCCTCATCACAGTTCTGTAAGGTTGATGATATTATCCCCAGTTTGCAGATGGCGAAAATGAAGCTTACAAGGTTCACTGGATAGCCTCTTCAATAAGTGATGCTGGGTAAACTGGACAGCTACATGTCAAAGAATGAAATTAGAACATTCTCTAACACCATATACAAAAATAAACTTGAAATGGATCAAAGACCTAAATGTAAGGCTGGACACCATAAAGCCCTTGGAGGAAAACGTAGGCAGAACATTCTTTGACATAAATTATAGCAATATCTTTTTTTGATCCACCTCTTAGAGTAATGAAACTAAAAACATAAATAAGCAAATGGGACCCAATTCAACTTAAAACCTTCTGCACAGCAAAGGGAACCATCAACAACATGAAAACACAATCCACAGAATGGGAGAAAATATTTGTGAATAATGCAAATGACAAGTGATTTATCTCCAAAATACACAAAAGCTCATGCAGCTCTATGTCATAAAAACAACCCAATCAAAAACTGGGCAGAAGATCTAAGTAGATAGCTCTCCAGAAAAAAAGTACAGATGGCCAAAAAGCACGTAAAAAGATGCGCAACATCACTGATTATCAGAGAAATACAAATCAAAACTACAATGAGGTATTACCTCACACCAGTCAGAATTTTGCTGTTGTTCAGTCACTCAGTCGTGTCCGACTCTTTGCGACCCCATGGACTGCGGCATGCCAGGCTTCCCTGTCCTTCACCATGTCCCAGAGCTTATTCAAACTCATGTTCATTGAGTCAGTGGTGCCATCCAGCCATCTCATCCTCTGTTGTCCCCTTCTCCTCTTGCCTTCAATCTTTCCCAGCATCAGTGTCTTTTACAATGAGTCAGGTCTTCGTATCAGGTGGCCAAAGTATTGGAGTTTTAGCTTCAGCCTCAATCCTTCTAATGAATATTCAGGATTGATTTCCTTTAGGATTGACTGGTTTGATCTCCTTGCAGTCCAAGGGACTCTCAAGAGTCTTCTCCAACACCACAGTTCAAAAGCATCAGTTCTTTGGCACTCCAGTTTCTTTATGGTCCAGCTCTCACATCCGTACAAGACTACTGGAAAACCATAGCTTTGACTAGATGGACCTCTGTTGGCAATGTAATGTCTCTGCTTTATAATATGCTGTCTAGGTTGGTCATAGCTTTTCTTCCAAGAAGCAAGTGTCTTTTAATTTCAAGGCTGCAGTCACCACCTACAGTGATTTTGGAGCCCCCCAAAATAAAGTCTCTCACTGTTTCCATGGTTTCCCCATCTATTTGCTATGAAGTGATGGGACCAGATGCCACGATCTTAGTTTTTGATTGTTGAGCTTTAAGCCAGCTTTTTCACTCTCCTCTTTCACCTTCATCAAGAGGGTCTTTAGTTCCTCTTCACCTTCTACCATAAGGGTGGTGTCATCCTCATATCTAAGGTTATTGATATATATCTCCCCATGATCTTGATTCCAGCTTGTACTTCATCCAGCCCAGCATTTCACATAATGTACTCTGCATATAAGTTAAATAAGCAAGGTGACAATATGCAGTCTTGA
The DNA here is from genome assembly GCA_006410935.1 of Redunca redunca. Lineage (NCBI taxonomy): Eukaryota > Metazoa > Chordata > Mammalia > Artiodactyla > Bovidae > Redunca > Redunca redunca. The sequence goes on along the minus strand of SJYQ01002726.1, from coordinate 123,631 downwards.
CGTACTCTTCCCAATTCGGAACTAGTCCATTGTTCCATGTCTGGTTCTAACTGTTGCTTCTGGACCTGCATACAGGTTACTCAGGAGGCAGGTAAGGTGGTCTAGTACTCCCATCTCTTTAAAATTTTCCAGTTTGTTGTGATCCACACAGTCAAAGGCTTTAGTGTAGTCAATGAAGCAAAAGTAGATGTTTTTCTGGAATTCTCTTGCTTTTTCTATGATCCAGTGAATGTTAGCAATTTGATCTCTGGTTCCTCTGCCTTTCCTAAATTTAGCTTGAACATCTGGAAGTTCTTGGTTCATGTACTGCTGAAAACTAGCTTGGAGAGTTTTGAGCATTACTGTGCTAGCATGTAAAATGAGTAGGATTGTGTGGTAGTTTGAACATCCTTTGGCACTGCCTTTCTTTGAGATCGAAATGAAAACTGACCTCTTCCAGTCAGAATGGCCATCATCAAAGGTCTGTAAACAACAAATGCTGGAGAGTGTGAAAAAAAGGGAACCCACCTACACTGATAGTGAGAATATAAATTGGTACAATCACTAACTAGGAATCAAACTACCATACGACCCAACAATCCCACTATATACCCTGAAGAAACCATAACTAAAAAAGACACATGTACCCCAGTGTTCACTGCAGCACTATTTACAATAGCTAGGACACGGAAGCCACCTAGATGTCCATCAACAGATGAATGAATAAAGAATTTGTGGCACATATATACAATGGAATATTACTTAGCCATAAAAAGGGACGAATTTGAGTCAATCCTAATGAAGTAGATGAACCTAGAGCCTATTATATGGAGTGAAGTAAGTCAGCAAAACAAATATTGTATATTAATGCATATGCAGGGAATCTATGGCACAATGAACCTATTTTCAGGGCAGCAATATAGACACGGGCATAGAGAACAGATCTGTGGGCACAGTGGGGGAAGGAGGGGGTGGGACAGATTGTGAGGTAGCATTGCAACATGTGTATCCGTGTGCAAAGTCAGGCAGCCAGTGGAAACTGGCTGCATGGCACAGGGGGCTCCAGTCAGACGCTCTGTAACAACCTAGAGTGGGGGTGGGTGGGAGGCAGAGGGAGGTTTTCAGGAGAGCGGACACATGTACACCTATGAGTGATCCATGCTGATATATGGCAGAAACCAGCACAATATTGTAATGCAATTATCCTCCAATTAAAAATAAATGTAAACTTTTTTAAAAAAAAACTTAGAACTACCATATGATCCAGCAACCCCACTCCTGGTCACATACACAGAAAAAAACCCTAATTTGAAAAGATACATGCACCCCAATGTTCATTGCAGCACAATTCACGATAGTCATAACATGGAAGCAGCCTAAACGTCTGTTGACGGAGGAATGAATAAAGAAACTGTGTTACATAGACACAATGGACTGTTACTGAGCCATAAGAAATGAAATAATGCCATTTACTGTAATACAGGTGGATCTAGAGATTATCATACTAAGCATGTCAGAGAAATACAAATATCATATAACACTCAGGAATCTAATTTTTTTAAAGATACAAATCAACTTATTTGTAAAATAGAAGCAGACGTACAGATATCAAATACAAACTTATGGTTACCAAAGAGGAGAGGGACAAATCAGGAGCTCGGAATGAAAATACACACACTTGTATATAAGATAGGTGCTGTACAGTAGGGAGCTCCACCCAGTATTCTGTGATAACCTATATGAGAAGAGAATATTAAAAAATATGTATGACTGAATCACTTTGCTGTATACTTGAGACTAACACAACATTATAAACCAACTATACTCCAATAAAATTAAAATATTTAAAAAAAATTTTAAGTGACAATAAAAGATTTCAAAGGGAAAAAAAAACTGTTAGCCACTGTCTAGAAAGGCCACTTTCAACCTCAGGTCTTCCTGACGCCTAGGTCTATGCTCCTCACCACCACCACCTTGTGACGGGAAAGCCCTGCTTATAGAGTTCCATCCCTGGGAAGGAAGACGGGATAGCAAGCAGCGTGGTCAGGGCCATGACAGGAAAATGCACAGGCTACCGTGGGAGCAGAAAGGGGGACAGGGAGGCTGCCCAGAAGGCCGGGGCGGCGGGGTGGAGGGTTGGAGGGGTGGGGGGGCACAGAGGACTTCCCAAAAGAGGTGACACTAGAGCAGAGTCTTGAAGGAAGACTGGGATTGAAGTGAGGGGAGGGTGCTCTAGACAGATGAGCCAGCATGTTCCAAGAGGGAGGGTGGCACCTTTGGTGTATTAGGATTAAAGACAAGGGCAGGCAGACAAGTGATGAGGTCAGAGGCCCCTACAGATACCTAACTGGTTTCTCTTCCAGAGCAGATCCTGTGGCCCAGCGAGTAACCCAGCTTGTTTTCTTTTAGCCAGGGACAAGTGGTGGCCTTCAGACCCTCAGATCATATCAGAAGGGCTATACGCGATAGCTGTCGTGCTGAGCTTCTCTCGAATCGCATACATCCTGCCAGCCAACGAGAGTTTTGGGCCTCTGCAGATCTCCCTGGGGAGAACCGTGAAAGATATCTTCAAGTTCATGGTCATTTTCATCATGGTATTTGTGGCCTTCATGATTGGGATGTTCAATCTGTACTCCTACTACCGAGGTGCAAAGTACAACCCAGCGTTTACAACGTGAGTATCCCAGAGCCCTCTCCTGAGGAGCTCCCTGGCTCCCCAGGCATCCTTGGAAGCCTCTTGCAGGTGGTTCCTTGCAGGAGACTCGGATTTCCTTGGCATTTCTAAAGGTTAAAGGCAACTTTAGTCAAGGGTGGTTTCAAGTTCAGGTTCTGGTATTGGAAGAACAGAAGAGCTACGTTAAACCTTCACTTACATCTTACATGCTATGTGGCCATGAGCATGTTCCTTAACTTCTTTGAGTCTTAGTTTCCTCATCTTTACAATTAGGCAACTAATAATACCTGCTTAACAGGGATAGTGTGAGGATTCAATACGGAGAAGGCAATGGCACCCCACTCCAGTACTCTTGCCTGGAAAACCCCATGAATGGAGGAGCCTGGAAGGCTGCAGTCCATGGGGTCGCAAAGAGTCGGACTTCACTTTCACTTTTCACTTTCCTGCATTGGAGAAGGCAATGGCAACCCACTCCAGTGTTCTTGCCTGGAGAATCCCAGGGACGGGGGAGCCTGGTGGGCTGCCGTCTATGGGGTCGCACAGAGTCGGACACGACTGAAGCAGCTTAGCAGCAGCAGTAGCAGAGGATTCAATAAGGTGATTTAGCTGACACATAGTAAAATAAATGGAATCATTACTATTATAATTAGCTTAATCTGTGTTACCTAGAAAGCAAACCCCTGGGCAAGTCTTGCATGCCAACATTTCATTGGAGAGGAGGAGTTGCAATCCAAATGAAATAAGATAGAAGGAAAAAAGAAAATGGTATGTGGGAGGAGGGAAAGCATATACATGTTGCCGACTGGGCCACCATCTACCAAGACCCACAGCTTGATCATGATGGACTTTTACAGTGAGACATATAGTACTACATTGCAGAATAGCCTATCAGGATAGAATTAGAGAATTTATCAGCCACATCTTTCCCACCTGCTTTCTCTCATTAGTCAAATTCACTCAACAGGACATTCACGAACCTAACGCTTCCAGTTTAGCCGCTGGGGAAGCCACATCCACACAAGTCTGCCTGTGGGCACAGCTCCGCAGCTCCCCATGCCTGGCTGGGCAGACCAGCACTGTGTACAGGCAGCAAGCGAGTTCTGCAGCATCACATGCCTCAGCAGCACAGAAGGCCCAGGCAGGGGAGGCAAGAAGAGGTGGAATGACCTGAGACAAGGTGCTTGTCAGGCCAACTAACCTCAGGGTCCAGAAGGAGCTGCTGCGGACAGAGCGAGCAATGCCACGGCCTCCCCCCACCCTGCCCCCACCCCGGGGTGGGGACAGAGCTCAGCAAGCCAATGTCCACAAAGGCCTGGAGCTCCTCCCCTCTGAGGGATGCTGGGTGGTCTCCCGGAGGGTCCTCAGTAGCACCGAGCAGTAGTCTAGTAGAAGAATCTGGCAAATCTGACTTTACATCCTGGCATGGTTTTTTAGTAGCTAATGACCTTAAGCCAGGTCACTTGATTGGTCTGAGCCTCTGTGTCCTCACTGGCAAAATGGAAATAAGGCTCATAAAGACCTCACAATAAGGTTCATAAATACCTTCACAAATAAAGCAGTTCTGTAAAATGTCTGAAGCCCAGAAGCGTTTCCAGTCCAGGCCCTGCCCCAGGCTCACCCCATCCCAGGATTGCTCCTAGCCTTCATGGCTTCCATCCAGAGTCTGGACGGAAGGACAGTCAGGTCTCCAGCCACAAGCACGGCAGCGGGGACCAACAGGGCTAAACTCTTGCTGACACGGGTCCCCAAGAAGCCCCAAGGTGGCTGGAATTTTTTTTTCCAACCAGTGACAAGGATGGAGCCATACCATGCAGACCCCCTGAGCAGGTCCCACCTTGCGGTCGGACCTCCACTTGACCCTTCTCCCAGAGAAATCACCCTCCAAGGGAAGGTCCATGACCTGAAGAACCCAGACCGAGTGCGATGGACCCCATGCCCCTCAGCTCTGAATCGCGGGCTGCACTGCTCAGCCCAAGTGGAACTGCCTAGAAGGGTGGGCCCCTGGAGCTGCTGAAGCACAGAAGCTGTTAGTCTCTGAGGCAAGGAATCAGTGTGTGTTCACAGAAAGCCGGGGCCTGGCCCAGTGCTGAGAAAGGTACCCGAGGGTGGCTGGCTGTGTGTCTCAGCCCACGGCACCCTCGGCTCAGACAGACTAGGTTTCTGTCTGACAGTCTGAGCTCTTCTCTATTGGTTGTGTGGTCCTAGGCAAGTGCTTCATTCCCCACCCCAGCCCAGCCCCAGGGCATTCATGTCCCCAGGTCTGAAATGACAACTTCAAGATGGCGATCTTCACAGGATTGTTGTAAGGATCCAAAATGAAGAAATTGAATATAGTGCTTCGCATATAATAAGCCTTCAGTCAGTGATCATCAGAGAAGGCAATGGCACCCCACTCCAGTACTCTTGCCTGGAAACTCCCATGGATGGAGGAGCCTGGTAGGCTGCAGAGTCAGACACGACTGAGCGACTTCACTTTCACTTTTCACTTTCATGCACTGGAGAAGGAAACGGCAACCCACTCCAGCATTCTTGCCTGAGAATCCCAAGGACCGAGGAGCCTGGTAGGCTGCCGTCTATGGGGTCGCACAGAGTTGGACACGACTGAAGCAACTTAGCAGCAGCAGCAGTGATAATAGTGGAGATGGTGGATAAGGAGGAGGAGGGGGTGGATAAGGAGGAGGTGGGGGTGGATGAGGAGGAGGGTGCAGATTGAGCTACAAGAAAGGTCACCTGGTACTCACTTCCTAGGACCCTTTCTGGACAGGGACCTAGCCTACCAGCTGTTCACCAGATCAGGCCAAATGCACTAGTGAGTCAGGTGGATTGCTTTATAGTACTCCAGCACTGGATTGGAGTATTGAAGGGGTGAAATAAGCTTGAATCACCCAAAAGCACATTTTGCTCTGGATCTGCTAAAGGCAAAGCTAACTATGCACCCAGGGTGGGATGCGCTGTTTACTGACGTCAAGTCAAGATGTCAGTCAGTAACAGAAGGGCTCTGACCCTCTGTGGTCAGGCCCTGATGTTCTTCCTGTGTTTTCAGTCTAGGATGCTGCCTTGTACACAGCATTGCTCACTAAATCCTTCATAAACAAGCATGAGGGAACCCACAGGAGAAAGCAAGACAAATTCAAAGCAGTAGAGTAAGCAATCAACTGGGAACGTGAGCATGGGTACCTCTGTCTCCTTTCTCTTGCCCTGGGTGTTCTGTGCAATCTCCCTTTGCTCCCCCTACAAGGAAGATGTACTGTCGGCCCACAGTTCCTCCAAAAGTCACTGTCATGACACCTGAGACCTGAACAAGGTCATAACTTAAGAGTAGGGTTGTGAGTGAAAGTCACTCAGTCATGTCCGACTCTTTAAGATCTCATGAACTCTACAGTCCATGGACTTCTCCAGGCCAGAATACTGGAGTGGGTAGCCTTTCCCTTCTCCAGGGGATATTCCCAACCCAGGAATTGAACTGGGGTCTCCTGCATTGCAGGCAGATTCTTTACCAACTGAGCCACCAGGGAAGCCCAAGAATACTGGAGTGGGTAGCCTATCCCTTCTCCAGAGGATCTTCCTGACCCAAGGATCAAACCGGGGTCTCCTACATTGCAGGCAGATTCTTTACCAATTGAGCTACCAGGGAAGGTCCAAGAGTAGGGCTGATGGGGCCACAGTTCTCAGCTGGACACACACAGCCAATCTAGGGAGGGAGTCTTTGGCATCAGGAAAAGTCATGGGGAAAAGTGAGAGCAGGAGGAGGGGCCAAAGCACTTGGTTCGTCCCAGGTGCTGGGAACTGAAGAGAGATTCTGTAGACATGAGAGACCCAAGCAAAAAGGATCCAGGCCCTCCAGCATGGTCAGGGGAGAGGAAAAGGCATGGCAGCGGCAAGCAGAGTGAAGAAAGGACAGGATATTTATCGCCTTGGCAGCCCCTAAAAGGGGATGTGAAGCTGTGAATAGGATTTGATTGAACAGGGAAACAGTCAATAGAGCAGTGAAGTGGAGAGGAAAGAATGGATTTTTGTAAATGTCATCTCTTACCTTTTGACTGCTCTCTGGAGCATATCACACACACCCCCACCCCCCAACCCAAGATTTCCTTGATACACAAAGAGCCACATGAGGATAAAGGATTCTCATGATTTAGGGGACTCAGAGCTACTCTGAGTGCCTGCAAGACTGACAATAAAGCTGAATGACTCCCTTGGTGAATGCTTCATAGCAGCCTGTACCCAGGCCACTCTGCCCTGCTCAGAATGCTCCCTTTGGCCCACCCCCAGGGGCTCTCTGTCTGTGGACTTTAGAGCTTTAGGGGAGGATGGATCCTCTCATCTGTTTTTATAGTCAGAAGACTCAACCCTACAGAAGGGAAATTTGGGCTGGAGCACACTACAGGTGCCCTACCCCTATCTTTGCCCCTGTAACCCCACCCCAGACATGTTGAAGAACAGCTTGGGTCCCTAAGCGCTGTTCAGGTTCCACTTTGGAAGTCAGCCATTAGGAAGCAACAGGGCACTGTCCCATAAGCTGCCTGTTCACCTCAAGGTGGGGCCCAGGCCAGCTCATAAGAGCCAGTCCCATTGGAATCCCACTGGGTTACATGTCCACACTTACGTGCTCAGTTGTGTCCAACTCTAGGCGACCCCATGGACTATAGTCCACCAGGCTCCTCTGTCCATGGGATTCTCCAAGCAAGAATACTGGAGTGGGTAGCCATTCCCTTCTCCATGGGATCTTCCCAACCCTGGGATCAAACCCAGATCTCCTGCGTTTCAGGCAGATTCTTTACTGTCTGAGCCACCAGTAAAGCCCTTGTTGAACTAAGTGAGAGTCTTAGGGAGAGAATTTCAAGCCCTATGAAGTCAGAATAGATAAGATAGCCAGATCCCAGCAGAGAGCATGGTCAGCAGTCAAATCCTAGGAGCAGTTCCCAACTTTCCTGCTCCCTTTACCTTCAGAACCAAAAGTGTGCTTATGTGTCACACTGGCTTCAGTGTCAGGAGCTGGCATTCAGGGAGGTGCAAGAACAGGGGCATGTGTGCATAGGCCACTGGGTAGTGAGCTGGGCTTGTCTGCCCATGACAGACAGGTACCAGCTGGCAGCTCACTGTCTCTAAGTCATTTCTGTTAGATACTGCAGGCGGCCAGAGGGCGGGGAGGAGGAGGTGTGCAGACCAGCTTTATGCTCTCAGAGTATGAAACCTAAGTGTCCTGAGACAAGGCTAAAGAAGTGGAAGTGAAATCGCCTGAAAATGCATTTTCTTTAAAAAAAAAAAAAAAGTATTAAAGTTCTCAATTCCAACTGTTAGAAATTGTGTTCTTATTGGGAACATATCTTTGATGTTATCATGGAAATCAGTAGACACATAGGATTTGCTTTCTGGAGTTTTGTTTTACAGCCCTCTTTGTTGGAATGCACATATTCTATAAGGCAAAGCTTTTCTGCTTAGAGATCGTATGGAAACCTTGGGATCCAGCGCTCTAGTTAGTGTTGGAAAAAGAGAGACAAAAATCCTTGGCTCACTGGTGACATACAGCTGGATGAGAATACCAAGGGAAAGGGTGGGCTTCCCTATCCTCCAACTGGTGACTGTGGTAGGACAGGTACCCAAAGAAGAATAGAAGGAGCGGGGGCAACGAGGGGACCCAGGGCAGGGAAGTGAAGGGCTCTAACATGACCCAGGATGGGCTTCTGGTCTTCCCTTTGGGTGAACTTGGCCTCCCCCACTTAGTTTTGATTGGAGATTAAATGTAGGCCCTGACCCTCAAAAGGGATCCCAGCTGATCTTTTCTACAGGCTGTCATGGAGTCAACTGCATAGCATAGCTGGGTTGAGATATTTCTAATCAAAAAATACCTCTCTTAAGTTTATTCCGTTTCTGAGGAATCATTTTACCAAAAGGACCTTCAGCAGTGCTGGGCAAAATTAGAAGCTTCTGTTTCCTATGATAGTCGTGGAAAGTTTCCATACTCTATGTACACAAACTCGTATGTACAGCAGGGGCAGAAGGCATTGAGTCAGCTCCAGCCACCTCAGCAGGGCTGCAGGAAAGCCAGCTCCTCCCTCCAGAGAGCCAGGAGGTGAGCCCTGGGGCTGAGGAAGGGCTCCTCAAGACTCTGCCCACACATACCACCCTGCTGCTGAACAGCTCATGACAGACACATGATCTGCCCTCTCATTTAATCCACACAACTATGGAATAACACAGACACTACTACCAAGAAACTGAGGCTTAGTGAGATGGACTTGCCCAAGACCACAGAACCAAGAAGAGGATTTGGACCCAGATCTGCATGGCTTCAGGCCTGTCTTCCACCTTTTGACCTAAAATTCCCCCACTCCCACACCAGGGCCTGGGCTCCAAGGTAGAAGCTAAGTGTCTTTAAAAGTTGGGTCACTTTCCTATGACACTAAATACTAAAGAATGGCATATTAAATTCAGATTTTGATTGTCCTTAGAAGCTTGATGATTCTACATATCTCCACTCTCAATAAGCAGCCTGTGATTGTCTCTGGGTAAAGCATGCTTCTATTCCAAACTGTGCTCATTCATTTGACAAATGTTATGGAGCAGCTTCCCTGGTGGCTCAGATGGTAAAGCATCTGCCTGCAATGCTGGAGACCCGGGTTTGATCCCTGGGTCGGGAAGATCCCCTGGAGAAGGAAATGGCAACCCACTCCAGTACTCTTGCCTGGAAAATTCCATGCACGGAGGAGCCTGGTAGGCTACAGTCCACCGGGGTCGCAAAGAGTCAGATACGACTGAGCTACTTCACTTCACTTCACTTCACTTCATGGAGCAGCTACTCCATGCCAAGTTCTGTGTCTGGCCCTGAGGTTATAAAGATCAAAATACGATCTTCCCATCTTTGAGGAACTCATAGACAAGTAGGGAATTTCAACAAAGGGTGGGGGCACCAGTTATTTACACCAAGTGATCAAGGGCACTCAGGCAACCCAGCGAGGAGGAAGCACTGAAATCTGCCTGGCAGGGTCAGGGAAGGCTCCATGGAGGGGCGACCCTGAGCAGAGGGCCATGGAGGCCTGTTTAAGGTAAAGGAGCTGAGCACTTTTTTAAAGTGGAGAAAGCAGCTGCCTCACTCCCCTGATTTGGATTTGCCTCATAATAGGTGAGAATTTTCTTAACAATAGCAAAAGCTGCTTCCAGTGGCAAGGTCTGGGGAAGGGACAACAAATAGCCTGTTGGGCCACAAAAGGTGGCAAGAAGAAGCCCCTGAAGCAGCCCAAGAAACAGGCCAAGGGGATGGATGAGATAAGGCATTTATGCAGAAACAGAAAGAGAAGCAGAAGAAACTCTAGAAGCTAAAAACAAAGAGGGGAGAGCCCCGTGGTCAAGGAGCAATTAAGAAATCTGCCCAAAGGTAAGCTCTTCCCTGTACCTGAGGCAGTGGTGATCTCTATTCCTTTCCTGTTTAAACATCTGGATCCCCTGCCATAACATCTGTTGCAGCCTATAGTTAGAATGCTAAGTGTTGTCTTAAGAGCCTATGGTACACTGAAGAATAAACTTTTGTGAAAAGAAAGTAGGCAAGTAGGTGAGAGTTTGGGGAAATGGTGGAAAATTCAATCAGATAATCCATCAGGAGCTAGACTGTGATGGTCTTTAGAAGTAAGTCCCAATAGGGTGTCAGCGTCTCTGAGGCCTTTTTTAAAATGAGGAAGCTGGTTTTATCTGCCTCCAGCACAGAGTCAGACACGACTGAAGTGACTTAGCAGCAGCAGCAAGAACACTGTGTTAATAGTGTAAAGGGTGGGTTGGAAGGCGGAGGAAGGGACTCTTTGCCTGAGGTTGGTGCTGGGGGGTTTATAGTGAGCAGAAATACTCATGGAATTTGCAGACTGGTTGAGAATGTGTTAGTCGCTCAGTCATGTCCAAAGCTTTGCAACCCCATGGACTGTGGCCACCAGGCTCCTCCATCCATTGGATTTTCCAGGCAAGATACAGGAGTGGATTGCCATTTCCTTCTCCAAAGCGGGTTTTATAATGAGCAGAAATACTCATGGAACTTGCAGACTGATTGGGAAGACAGATATTAACCAAACAGTCACGGGAATGAGGGCATATGTGCAACTGAGCAAATGTTCTGGAAGAAATGCAGCTCCGAAGACAACTGATGGATCCATTAAGAGGCAGGAACTGTATGAGAGGATGCAAGCCCGCACTAGGGGGTGGCAGCCAGGGTGGAGAACAGGCAGCGGAGAAGGAGGTTAGAGTAGATGAGTCACCGTGGCTGCATGCATGTCAGGATGTGTGGGCGGGGTGAAAGGCGGTTGTTCTCAGGTTCTGATGTTGATTAGGCCCTAGAAGTATGTAGAAAGAGAATCAAGAGGGTATCATGGGGAAGAGGGTAAGTTCCTAGTGACTGGGGAAAGGAATAGGGGCTTTGTTTGGCCTTTCCCAGAACCCGCACCCAGCAGAGCTGAAGGAAAACACTCCAAACTACCTTCCAGAAGCATGGGTGAAGTGGCCCATGTCCTAAAGGACTGGAGGAGCAATGGGGGCCTTGAGGAGGGCCCATCCTCAGTACCAAGAGACCAGCCAAGACCTGCTGAAGGGGAGAAAGGGCTCTTAAGCTAGAAGGGTCATATTGTGCTTTGTAAACAGAAGAGCCTGAGACTTCCCTGACCCAAGGAAGGGAGGAAAGGGAGATGGCTGGGTGAGCCATGTAGGCCCAGAAACATCCAGAAGGGAGTGATGAGCCAGAGGGGCCTCCTGAGAGCAAAGGGCCACATCTGCAAGAAGGGCCTGACTGCAGAGGAGGGCCTGCTGGGGCAGCTGAGTTTGAATGGCATTGTCTGCCCTCATGCAACTCACTATAACCAGCAGCCAGTCAGGAGAAATCAGAACAGCATCATGGGACCGTGGCCTCTTCCGCGTTCCTTGTACCGAGCACGTGGAGTGAGTTTGCAGGTGGGAAAGTGGAGTGGGGTCAGCTTCCTGGGCTCTATGGAGGAGAGGTTTTCCCAGGGTGCCGGGTCCACGTTGCAATATGGGCATCCCCAATATGGAAGTGTTATCATCGTACTGTATCATATTTGAAAGTTATCATCTCACCTTTCATCTTATACATTCAGGTTAGGCTTAAGGGATTGGGGGAGGGATGAGAGAGCTCATTGTACCCATTTTCATGTGGGGAAACTAGCCCAGAGAGATTGAAGATTTGATGGAGGAGATGGCAGTGGTCAATGCTGGGGCTCAGATCAGGCTCAGAAAGGCTAGGCATCTGGGAATAACCTGTATGTGTCAAAAAAAAATAATAATTTGGGCCTAATATAATTTATCTTCACATAATCCTCCAAGAGGTGATAAAAGTATATATCTTTCCCTGAGCTACTTTAGAAAAATGATGATACCTATTACAGCAGACATTCTGCTATCGTATGATGTTTATTTATACCCTCTTCTCATGTTTATTCATGACATGAATTCTTAAAGCCTGGTACCTTTGAGCTTCTGGAACAGGCCAAGAGCCCGCAAAGTTGTGAGGAAAAAGACTTCATGGAACACAGGAAATGTGCTTTTTTGGATGACGCCTTCAGAGCGTATTTGAAGGCACTCCTCTATCTTATTCTCAGGCTGACTTGCAACATCTTAAACAAGGAAATTTCAACCTTTTATTCACCAAAATGCAACTCTAGGATGGAAATAAGGTGTACCTGTCATTCTTCAAAGTGACAGAGTGACAGAAAACTGGACTGTCCAGGGCTCGCTCTAGAATATTAACAGAAAAACAGCTAGCTATGAGGTGAGTCTGAGGCAAGCTGGCTAAGACAAATCACAGCATGCCTCGGTTTCCTAGCTTCAATCATTCACTGATGAAAGATGTCTCCTGAGACCCCACTGTGCACTGTTCTGGGCATTGGGGGAAGAGCTGTGAGCAAGTCAAGAACCCCTGGAGGTCACAATGCTCTGTGAATGGGAAAAGAGGGAAAATGATGTTGATGGTGATAAAAAATAAACAAAAAGAAATGAGATCATTTTTGGCCATGCCACATGGCATGTGGGATCTTTGTCCCCCAAATAGGGATCAAATCCACACCGCTTACATCGTAAGGGCAAAGACTTAACAACTGGAGCACCAAAGAAGTCCCAGAACGTTTTAAATTAAGTGCTAAGAGCTAGGATGGAAATAGAAGCATCATGAAAGTGTTAGTCCCTCAGTCGTGTCTTGTGACCGCATGGACTATAGCCTGCCAGGCTCCTCTGTCCATGGGATTCTCCAGGCAAGAACACTGGAGTGGGTAGCCATTTCCTTCTCCAGGGGATCTTCCCTGACCAGGGATTGAGCCCAGATCTCCTGCATTGCAGACAAACGCTCTACCATCTGAGATAATAATCAGGAAAGGACCTCCTTCAGACATGGTCAGAGAAGGCTACCTGACCAGGTGACAATTAAGGCTAAAGTTTAATGGCTGAGAAGAATGAGGGGGACAGCCATGTGGGGAGGACGGGGGAGGGTGATCCAGGCAGAGGGACAAGGACCCTGAGTGAGGGGCTAGCCAGCAGGAGGTCAGGGGAGCCCCAGCAGGATGACTAGATTCAAATTGTTAGCCTATGGAAAGCTGTTAAGGAAAAGAGGTAAGAGCTGATCATAGTTTTAAAGGATTATTCTGAGAATTGATGGTAGGGTATGAGAGGCAGCCTACTGCTGGAGCCTCTGCAGCTAAGGGCTGGGTGGGAGGGGACCACCAACATGCTAAAGTTAGCCACAGTTATTGCACATTAGTTAGGTGCCAGGCAGTATTTTGTGTACCTCACAAGCATTCCATTAACTCATTTAATCGTCACCACAACCCTATGAGGCAGAGATTGTTTTCCCACTCTGAAGCTAGAAAAAATGAGCCACAGAGAGGCTACATTATTTAGCCAAAAGCTCACAGTCAGACACAGAACCTGCACTCTGACTGCTTCCCCAGAGCTTCCCCTCAACACTGGGATCAGTAGCAGGAAATCGGAATGTGCAGTGGGGACTCATTCATTCAAAGGACCATGAGGTTATTGAGTATCTTCAGTATACCAAGTTCTGCATTAGGTCTGGGACTTCAGGGAGGAAGGAAACACAGCCCTGCCCTCAAGGAGCAACCAGGGTCCCCGGGAGAGGGGTGGACCCTTAGCATGAATCAATCCAGGCTCTGTGCACCCCAGTTCCTCGGCCCTGATTCTGGGGCCAGACTCCTCAACTACTGGACCATCTACGTCACTCCTCATTCAGGGCCCAGGATAAACCAAGAGGTGAATCAGAGGAGCATGGCAGGGGTGCAGTCCAGACTTCCTCAGGCAATGGACACTCCTGCCCTGACCACCCTCAAGCCTGGTCCAAGTGCTTCTCGTTGGAGAGGCATAGCACTCGTGTGGGGTCTTTCTGGATTCCAGGCACCTTCTCTCAGTCCCCACTGGGAGGCAGGTGAGTACTCTTCCTGCTTCAGCAGAACTCTAGCTCAAGGCCAGCTATTTATTGTCTTCGGACTTGAGAAACAGCCTTTCAGGAGCTGAAACAGCTGCTTAATTTGAAGTTTCTTTTAATCCCATGGACAGAGGAGCCTAGCGGGCTACACACAGTCCATAGGGTCACACAGAGTTGAACACAGATGAAGCAACTTAGCACGCACATATGCATGCATGTGCGGATTTGGGTAGGTAGCCGAACTGAACTGTTTGGGGGTGGGGAACAGAGTTCCATGACACTGGGGGAAAAGGCCTTGTGGTATTCTGAGGCAGCAGTGATTTCTATAACAATCACCCCAAACCCTCGCCTTGTTTGTTCTCTGAGGCCCTGACACAACTGCGTTTCCAGGGAACCTATTATTAAATTCCTATTATCCAGGCGAGACAGCCTCAGAGAATAGATTACCTCCTCCCTGCCTTCTGCTTGACAAATCAGCCCCAACCTTTCCCCCCAACACATACTCCGCCCAGTAAGAGAGTGAATCAGGGTCTATTCAATATCGCCCCGAGGCACTCTTCCCCTTTGACTTCATTAGAAGCACTTCTTATGCTAGGGTGGCCTACTGGTGAAACCTCAGCCCCTTCTACTGCAAGGCAGCAGTCAATCAATCAAAGGCAGCACAGGCTGGAGAAATCAGAAAGCGCATTTGCATGAAATCAACGGCTGGTGACGATCTTTGCAGACAGGAAGTAAAATGAGTCTTGTTCAGAAAAGTCAATATGCTGCTGGATTAACTCCATTCAGCCCTGTATGGAAGCCCCTGAGGGCTGATGGGCTTGTATATGTTGTTCCTGGGTAGGGCAAGGCAGCCAGAGCATCCTTGCCCACAGCCTTGTTGCACTTGCTCACACCAGGGGGCTTGCTTTAGCCTGGAACCTCCACAAAAACAAACCAGTTCTGTGCATCCTGCATCCTGTTCTGTAGGGTGGCTGGCAAGTAAGCAGAGTTCAGTCAATGTTCAGCAAATAAACACATGAGTAAAAATAAAAGATACCATTTATTGGACCCTTACTCTACACTTTACGTAGGTTGTTCCATTTAATCTTACAGCAACTTAATAATAAAGCATTACTGTCCCTTTCATAGCAGAGCAAACCGAGGCTCAAGCAGGTTTTGTAACATACTCAAGTTCATACAGCCAGTGCACAACAGGGCTGAGATTTGAAGCCAGGCATGCATCTTTGCTTTCTTACTCCTCCAGCCATCTCTGTGAAGAGTCCTATGACTGACCCAACTGCAGGAAACGTGCCAAGCTTGGTAAATAGCCAGAGTGAGTGGGAGCAAATAAGGAACCAGCAGCTCCCACCCCTATCAGTAAGGAACCTCAAATTTAGCCTAGAGACCAGCCATCTGAGAGTGGGGGAGGTTTCTGAGAAACAAATGGCCTCATGGTGAATATCAACAAATCAATCACAAGATAACTTTTTTCTTGAAAGACAGCCCCATACCTCTCCAGTGACTGGTCTTCTGCCCCATGACCTGTATCCCATAGCTCCTGAAAATTACAAGTGATGATTGGTACATGACTCAGAGAATATCATAACCACACATGACATTGGGGCTAGCTCCAATGCCCAAGATCTTGCGGTTAAGAATGTACTACTGACTCCTATCCAAGGCCAGACTTCTAAGAATGTATCATTATGGATTTCCAAGGTCAAGGTAACACAGGGCCAGGAGGACACGTTTCATTTATTGCCTGCTAAGTGTTAAACCAGAAGATGCCACTAACCTGATCTATCCAGTTACTTGTGGAGCTGTTGTCACCGCAAAAAGCATCAAGTTTTCATGGAAGATTTTGTCCCCCATTTATTTTTCAGCAGGGATGTCTGTCATTTCATATCAATTCATAAGAGCGCTTTATGTCAGAAGGACATCAGCCATTGTCATATGTGCTGCAAACCCTTTCCTCAGCCTTATGATTTTACTTACTATGTTTTCAACATATACAAGTCAAGCTTTGTGTTTGCATGCCTTTCCATCTTTCCCTTTTTAGTTTCTGAAACTTCTCCCAGACCAAGATTGTATAAATATTATCTTATTCTGGCTTTTTGACTATGTAATTTTTAAACATTAAATGGTTCAGTTCCACTTAGAATTTAGTTATATGTATGGACAACATATTGTATTGCTTGTCATTTACCACTTAGCCCAGCTAATTGGGCATAAACTCAGCCCATAAGGTCCCGTCTGAGAAACAACAACAGCAAAAACAGTCTATCCAGTTAGTTCACCAAATGTTCACATCACAGGGCATGAGTACAAATGAAAGTCTCAAGAGACCCCGGTAATGAATCTAGCCGTTATGGACGATTGAGACAATGGACCCAGCTTTTCCTTAATGGAAATCTTTGTTACTGCAATGCCTTCTGCTCCATGATGAGAGGAAGCAAGGGGCTACAGACACTCCCTAAAGAACTTAGAAGAATTTGTTTAAAATGCATACTTTGGCTAAGATCCCTTCCTGCCCAGCCCAACGTCAAGGCTTACTGCTTTGGAAGGGCTCATTTCCACTCTAGCAGTCCCACTGAGTCTGAGCCACCTATAATTAGATTCTCTTGGAGATCATGGCCAAGTACAGAAGCAACTTCTAAACCTGTAGAATAGAAATGAAACTGGTGTGAAGACTGTCTGACAGCCAGACAACAAATTGAACAGATCAGCATTCTAAGCCTTAGGGGTGGGGGTTGGGGTGTTAGAGAAGGGACCAAGGCATAGGTTTCAGTTCAGTTCAGTCACTCAGTTGTGTCCGACTCTTTGCGACCCCAAGAATCGCAGCACGCCAGGCAGGCCTCCCTGTCCATCACCAACTGCCACAGTTCACTCAGATTCACATCCATCGAGTCCGTGATGCCATCCAGCCATCTCATCCTCGGTTGTCCCCTTCTCCTGCCCCCAATCCCTCCCAGCATCAAAGTCTTTTCCAATGAGTCAACTCTTCGCATGAGGTCGCCAAAGTACTGGAGTTTCAGCTACAGCATCATTCCTTCCAAAGAAATCCCAGGGCTCATCTCCTTCAGAATGGACTGGTTGGATCTCCTTGCAGTCCAAGGGACTCAAGAGTCTTCTCCTAGACCACAGTTCAAAAGTATCAATTCTTCGGCGCTCAGCTTTCTTCACAGTCCAACTCTCACATCCATATGTGACTACTGGAAAAACCATAGCCTTGACTAGACGGACCTTAGTCGGCAAAGTAATGTCTCTGCTTTTGAATATGCTATCTAGGTTGATCATAGCTTTCCTTCCAAGGAGTTTTAGGGATGTGTAAATATTCTTCCCTTACTGCAACACATACTGCTTAGTGGGCAATCTCTTCCTCCTCCGGATTAATAACATAGAATGCCTAAGTGAAGGTACCGGGGTAAATCACAGCTTAGTAACAAAATTCACAGCAAGAAGCAAATGAGAACAAAACTCATGCCGAATCTAGGCCATTTTCCCAATCAAAATGCAGGTTTTCCCCGGATGAGTTCCAGAATGGCCTGCTTCATTTATGACAGCCAAAGGTTAGTGGGGTTAAGAAAGGGAAAATGAATTTCTGTAAAGTGTCTCTCAGTTAAACATATCAATCATTTCTTCAGTTGTTCCCGGTAAGTGCGTTACCCTGGACCAGTACCTGTCTGCCCAGCCCCCCTCCCTCGGAGAACATGTTCTCTGGTTTCCACCAGACGCTGTTAGGCAGGGACCAAGTGTCAGAGAAATCACATCCTACCATCTCCTTCCAGTTTTGATTTGTGGCTCATTCAGTGGTTTTAGGTTCTCTCTGCCAAGGTTCCCTTCCACAAGGGTGACCACTGAAAGACTGCTTCTTAATGGAAGGCAACACCTGCGGTGAATTGTGCCCACACACTGGATGCTGCATCGCATGTGAGGAGAACTGGCATCAGGTGCTGGGGCTCTACCATGATCCCTCGATATCCAGCCATTATTGATGAACCCCTAAACTCCTTCTTACTAAAACCAAGTTAAATATTCCAAACTCACAGTTTCCAAAGAAACCAGAAACAGATAATGGCAACAAAAATGCAGTTTAGTGCTCAGGCTTCAGACTCTGGGATTCATAGGGAATGAGCAAACAGCTGGCTAGACACACAAACATGTACACCCACATACCCAGCCACACACACTCTTTCTCTTTCTCTCTCTTTTTCACACACTAACATACACACACACAGGAGAGCTGAAAATTCATGCAAGTCAGTGTTGGATTTTTAGCCCAAGTGACGAAACTAGTATTTTTGTACATCTTGTCAAACAAATACCAATCCTCTAAAAACATGCTGTTTTTTTTCCCCAAGACCTAGCTAATCCTGGCCATTTGTGGGTGAGTGCTAAAAGTCTGAAATGTTAAAGAGAAAAAAGAAATTGCTTTCTCATAATAGTGCCCAAAATCTGGATGCAAACTAAAATACCTGTACTTAACCCTTCAGATACCACACACATGCATTCTCTAAAGCACCCAACCAAAACCCAGCTTTTAAATTGAATTATGTGTCACAAACCTGATATGGGGTCAGAGCCACAAAGTAGAGACTATGAAATAGTCTATACTATTCATGTAGAATAGTACTCTACTATTGAACCCTACTCTTAAAACCAAGGTATTTTGGTACCTTGATCATCTCAGAAACATCAAAGAGCAGTGTCCTAAAAGCCAGCTCTCCCCTGGGCTGCCCTCACAGCGCGAGCAGCCTCTTGAGCTGCAGGGGGAAGTTTAGGCCGTTACCTGGTGAATTTATTGATCAATATGGACACACCAGACTCATCACTCTCATTCCTGAAAACTCATCCCCAGATTAGAGCACCCAATATATGAGGCTCGCCTCACTACCCAGAGCCAGGGTGGAGGTAAACCTTAGTGGTTTGAAGGACCTACTTTTGAAAATCTCAGGTGTGCCTGGATTCGTACCCACACTTGCCAGCTGAGTGCTCCTGGGAAAGGCAGGGTAGGCTCTTAGCATCACTCCTTCCACCTGTCAGATGGAGGTAATAAGCCAGCCCATTGCAGAGGTGGTCACGGGGCTTAAGTGCACTGCCCTGTAATGATGACCAGCAAGCCCCAGTCACTAGTGACGCTGGCTCCATTCACAAACACCATCCTCTTCCCTTCCCTGTGGGGCTGCATAGTTTGAGAAGAGACACTCAAGAGGCTATTGAAGGAAGAGTGTGCTTTCTGAGGCTAATAACCTACAAGGACAAACATTTGCCCTGGCAGTTAATTTTAAATGGTAAAGTAATTGCAACAAGATAAGCACTGCTGCTGTAGCCAAGAGTCCCAATAAAAGGGCTGAATTGGAAAGAAAGGGCCTGCCCTACTGTGTTCTTTCAAGTTTTCTTAGGGACCCGAATATCTCGTGGTTTCAGAGTCCAGGCACCAGCGAGCTGCCCCAGCCCTGCTCCAGAATAACCGCTGATGTGTGGGCGGTGGCAGTTCTCCAGCGAGAGTTGCCAGTTGAGGCAAACTGCCTAAGAGGATGGTCTGTTTCCTTCTAGGGTTGAAGAAAGCTTCAAAACCTTATTTTGGTCCATCTTTGGCTTGTCTGAAGTGATCTCGGTGGTGCTGAAATATGACCACAAATTCATCGAGAACATCGGCTATGTTCTCTACGGCGTTTATAACGTCACCATGGTGGTCGTGCTGCTCAATATGCTAATAGCCATGATCAACAACTCGTATCAGGAAATTGAGGTAAGACCAGTTAATTGAAAACGCTCTCTCTCCCTGAGTTTAACCTGCATCCCTGTTTGAGGGATGATGATGTTGGAAGCCCATGTGTTATTAAATGTGAATCCAGAGCAAACAACAGGCATTCTTCCTGGATTGCTCCAAGAAGCACCCCCAGTCAACCAGCCACAAGGCATGGCTCACTACATCTGTAATGGCCCAGTGAGGGCAGAGTCAGTGCCATGAATCTTTCCTCTTTTACATGTACCCACTCAGGAGAGCATGCAGGTGACCCATGGCAAATTGGAATGACTATTTATTTCTGTCCACATTCACTTCTGCCTCGCCTATGTTATTTATTAAGTACCTACTGTATGCTGAGCCTGTGCTTGGCACTGGTGATACAGAGGTGACCAAGACACAGTCTCTGCCCTTGAAGAGGTTTTCACTCAGTACAGTGAGGAGAAACAGATCACCAACCCACGCGACAGTGCAGTGGGGCCAGTGCACCCAGAGAAGTCCTAGCAGCTATAGGAGGTGCAGGGCAGAGTCAGCGAGTGACTGTGTGCGGAGGAAGCTTGCAGAGGCCATTCAGAGACTGATTTTGCTAGACAGACAAAGGCATCGAGAGTATCAGTTCAGTTCAGTTCAGTCGCTCAGTCGTGTCCGACTCTTTGCGACCCCATGAATCGCTGCACACCAGGCCTCCCTGTCCATCACCATCTCCCAGAGTTCACTCAGACTCACATCCATCGAGAGTATATCGGGAGGCAATTTATCAAAATCTAAAATGCATGAACCATGAGCTATTGACTGCAGCCTTGTTTGGAACAGCAAGAAATGAAAAACAAACTAACTGAGCGTTAATAGGAATCTAGTTAAATAAATTATGATGCGTCTGAACCATGGGAACCTGTGCAGCTTTTAAAAAGGATGAGGACATTCTCTATATTCTGATGTAGAAAGACCTCCAATTATAATGGTAAGCAGAAAAAATCAAGCTTCAAAACAATGTATATATTGAACTGTCTTTATGTAGAGAGGAAGAAGAATGAAAACATATTCCTTTTTGATGATACAATCATTTGAAAAAGAAAAATAACCTGAAAGAGTACATAAGAAGGGGTGTACTGTTGAGAGGTGGGGGTTGGAGGACAGGATAGCTGTAAACACTTTTTCTTTAAACCCTTTCCTGCTTAAAATCATATCACTCTGTACCTATTAGAAGTTAAATGAATAAACTCAACATTAAAACAAAATAAAATGCACTGATGCTTTTGATACAATTCCATGCAGAAACATGATTTTACATAGATTTTCATTAAAAGAAAACTTTGGAAATAGCCCATCAACATGTTTAAATAAACTGAGATAGCACAGACATTAAAGCACTGTTTATAAACAATAAGACTTTTTTTGTGTGCTGACAGAGCAAATCTCTATGGTATTGTGAAATGAAAAAACTGCAAGCTGTAGAAAAATATCCTTAAGCAAATTTCATTTACATAATAATACAAATGTGCCTATGCAGAAAGCAAAGGTAGGAAATGGTACCCTCTGAGGAAGGGAGTGAAACAAGAAAGGAGTTTTGAAAGGAGACTTTCACACTTGCTCAGTATACCTCGGTACTTAAATCTCTTATAAGAAACAGTTATTCATGTATAGAAAATAATTGTCATGGATTAGTTTGCTAGGGCTCCCACAACAAACTATCACAGACTGGGTGGCTTAAATAACACAGAGTTATTCCCTCATAGCCCTGGAGGCTAGAAGGTCAAGGTCAGACTCTTGGCTTGGTTTCTTCTGAGGCCTCTCTCTTCGGCTTTCAGATGACTGCCTTCCTGCCACGCCCTCTCAGGGCCTTTCCTCCATGTGTCTCTTCTTTTGATGACACCAGTCACGTTGGATTGGGATGGACCCGTAAAGCCTCGTTTAACCTTAATTACCTCTGTAAAGACTCTCTTTCCGAATACAACCACATTCTAAGATACTGGTGCTTAGGGCTGCAACATATGGATTTTAGGGAGGAAGCTTTGGTCCATAAAACTCCTCCAAAAAACAATATTCTATACAGTAGGAACAGCATGTACCAAGACAGAGAGGGGTCAAACAACGGTATATACTTGGCACTAGGCTTCCCAGGTGGCACAGTGGTAAAGAATCTGCCTGTCAATGTAGGAGATGCAAGCAATGCAGGTTCGATCCTGGAGTCGGGAAGATCCCCTAGAGTAGGAAACAGCAACCCACTCCAGTATTCTTGCCCGGGAAATCCCATGGACAGAAGAGCCTAGTGAGCTACGGTCCTTGGGGTTGCAGTCTCAGACACGACTGAGCATGCCTGTAATACTTGGCTCTGCGCTCAGGAGTGTAGACTGAACAAGGAAAAGGACAAGAGGCGAGAGGAACAGGTGAACCTGAGTGAACCTTCGTCTTAGCCCCCAGCTCTATCACCCCGGCCACCTACGGGAAAAGGCAGAAAAACAACATATATATATATAAGTGTTTTACATACTTGGTCACCTATGTGGATAATGAGCTGTTGCTAACTAACCTTCTTGGGCCCCAGCTTCCCCACCTGTCAGAGACCCCAGATGGTGCCTGGCATACGTGGGTGTCTAGAGCACTCGCCCCCAGTTTCTGCCCCATCCTATGGAGCACATCATGTGTTGGTCCAAATGAATATGGCATGGGAAGTCACGTGACTGGCATAAGCGATACCCACTAGTTTGGGACAGGCATGAGCAAGCCCATGGCTTGTGATGTCAAGTTGCCCACCACAGGGTAGTGCCAGGAGACAGAGAAAGCAGACTGCTACCCACACCTCCCCTTGGGCACTGGGCTCCTCCTTGTGGGGTGGGAGCACACAGTCCCCACCAGCTCACTGCTGACTCCTGTGCGAGAACCCTGAGGACCGCTGCCGGGATGTGCCTGGCGTGTCCCTGGTCACACTGAACTTTGGTGAAGTAAATCCCTGTAAATCTGTAAATCCCTGCAGGAGAACACTTATTTCTTCAATAGCTGTGGAGCATCTACATCTGAATCCACAGATGCGCCTGCCTCTGAACCTGCTTCCACCCCCGCCACCCGCCTTCTCCCCCTGAGCAGCCCCTCCCATGTCCCTGGCCCCCTGCCCTCCCCTCCTCAGGAGCAGCCCTCCCCACCTGCATCCTCACCCTCTCTTTCTCTGTCTAATCCTTCCTGTCAGCATCTAAATGCATCTCTTGATCTTGAAAATAAAACAAGTAACTACAAACAACCCTCCCTCCACCCCCCTTTGCAGCTCTCACCCTCTTGTTTCCTGCTCTTTACTGCCCACAAAGAGCTGTTTATTCTCGCTGCCTCTCCGCTGATTAACTGCTACTCTTCTCCACCCCAGCGCACCCACACTTGACCTGGTTGAGAACTCCTCACCCTTTGGATCTCAGCATAAACACTAGCCTTTGGGGCAGCCCTCCCTGACCCCCAAGGGCAGAACCCCACCCCCAGCACCTCCCCCAGCTGTGAGCCCAGATCTAGAAACAAAGAGCTGATGAGTTAACATACTCATGTCACTGGCCAGGCTCTGTGTCCCAGGAGGTCATGTCTGCCAAGCCCAGTGCCTCCCTAGCATGGGCCAGGCATACAGTAGGTGAACTGTAGGTCGGCAGGTTGGCTGAGTGACTAAAGGTTGAACACCAGGCCCTGGGTTAAGCTATGGAGATGCAAATAGTACTTACTGAGAGTTTACCAAGTATTAATATCCTACATTGTTTTTCATGCATTAACTTCTTTCATTCCCACAACAGCCTGTGAAGCAGGTGTTACTGTCCTCATTTCATAGATGAGGAAACTGAGGCCCAGAGCAGTTAAGTCTCCTGCTATGGTGACCCAGCTAGTGAGGAACAGAGGCAGGATTTGAACCCAGGCAGGCTCGGGAGCCTGTGCTCCCACCACCACATCACCCTTCCTCTCAGGTCGGGAGTCCCGCCTACACCTCTCTGTTGTATGGCAGAGATCAGAGACGACCCTGTCCTCACAGAGCTTCCAGTCTAAAAGGCCTGTGGCGCATGTCCCCATAGACCAGGCCAGGTGCTGATGGGGTCTCAGCAAAAGCAGACAAATTGGTCAGGCTCACTGGTGGTGACCTTATGCTCTCCTGGCATGCCAGCAGCCTCAAGTGGGACCTCGCTGGGCCCACAGCCCCTTGAAGTGTAGCCAGTGCCTCGGGGAGAGAAACCCAGTGCTCACAGAACACGTAATCAATGCCAACCCCAGGGCCATGGGAGGCCAGCAGTGTGATCACCATGAGCAGAGGAGGAAGCCCAAGGCCACTACCTACATCACACAGCTGGTAACAGTCCAGATGATCCCAAACCCCTGGCCTCAGACTGCCCTCTTAGGACAGGGGCCCATGGAGCCTGACCACCTATAGAGAACACAGCCCTGCTACCTCTCAGGGGGCCCACTTGGCATTGTGGGATTGACACCAAGTCCGAAGTAACAGATCTGGGCTTTAAGTGTACTGCCACCACCAGGGAAGAGCAGACTGCCTCCTGCCAGCTACATGCAGGCTTGCTCCCTTGAACTGCATATGCTAGCTGTTGCTGTTCAGTCGCTAAGTCATGTCTGACTCTGCACGACCCCATGGACTGCTGCACGCCAGGCCTCCCTGTCCCTCGCTATCTCCTGGAGTCCGCCCAAGTTCAAGTCCATTGAAGCGGTGATGCCATCCAACCATCTCATCCTCTGTCGTCCCCTTCTCCTTTCACCTTCAGTCTTTCCCAGCTTCAAGGTCTTTTCCAATGAGTTAGCTCTTTGCATCAAGTGGCCAAAGTATTAGAGGTTCAGCTGCAGCATCAGTTCTTCCAATGAGTATTCAGGGTTGATTTCCATTAGGATTGACTGGTTTGATCTCCTTGCTGTCCAGAGGACTCTCAAGAGTCTTCTCCAGCACCATAGTTCAAAAGCATCAATTCTTCGGGTCTCTAGACTTATGCTAGACCTCTCAACATTGTTGGCAGCACTCAAATCTACTTTCTAGTAGGAAATACACAGTGATATCTAATATGGTAGCCACGAAACCACATGTACTAATCACTCAAAATGTAGCCAGTCCAAACTGAGATGTGCTGTGAGTATAGACCACATGCCAATTTTGAAGACGTGGTATGCAAAGAAAATGTAAACTATCTTATGAATCATTTCTATAATGATTACATGCTGAAATAACATTTTGGGTCTACTGCATTCAGTAAAGTACATCACTGAAATTAATTTCACTTGTTTCATTTTGCTTTTCATAGTATGGCTCCTAGAACATTTAAATGCCCCCGCAGGGCCCACCTCTGTGGCTGGTGGGATGAGTTTGCTGGAGGGCGCGACCTCTGATGGTGTGCTGTTGTTTTCCTCGCCCTGCAGGAGGATGCAGACGTGGAGTGGAAGTTTGCCCGAGCGAAGCTCTGGCTGTCTTATTTTGATGAAGGAAGAACTCTACCTGCTCCGTTTAATCTAGTGCCAAGTCCTAAATCATTTTATTATCTCATAATGAGAATCAAGATGTGCCTCATAAAACTCTGCAAATCTAAGGCCAAAAGCTGTGAAAATGACCTTGAAATGGGCATGCTGAATTCTAAATTCAGGGTAGGTAGCACAGGACTTAAGGGGCTGGAGGGGCAGCAGATGGGGGAGAGGGGAGCTGCGTGTCTTTGATTCACAGGATGCCCCTGAAACCAGGCAAATCAGGAGCTCCGAGGAGGGACCCCGTGCTTTTCAGAATCAGCTGCCACTTCAGCACAACTGCAGTACCAGCAGGGGCCGCTAACCAGCCTTAGTGACCCGCTTCCTGTTGGACTGAGCTGGGACCCCACGGAGGGACTCCTTAGTACTCGAAAGCAGATAGCTCTCCCCAGAAAGCAGCTGGAGTGTACTTTGGGATACCTGGGAAGGGAGGCTCCCTGTCCATTGTCTCCCCCTCCTGGAGATCCTCAATTATTAGCATATTAAAAATCTCTGGGCAATCACTCTAGCTGAGCGCTTTCCAAACAAAGCTGACCAAACAGTAATTCTGTAACCCACTGACAACCTGCAGAGCCAGAGTCCCCAGGAAACATGTTTCAGGAAGCCAAGCCACAGTGGGCACAGGGACCTCCTGAGGCCCGCATTTTAGAGGTAGCCCCCTATGCAGGTGCTATTCTTACCGTGTAGGTGTGTATTAAGTATTATGTAATATGTGTCACATATGATGTATTTTGTTGCGTGTGTTTTTTTTTCCCCAGAAGACTCGATACCAGGCTGGCATGAGGAATTCTGAAAATCTGACAGCAAATAACACTTACAGCAAGCCCACCAGATACCAGGTAACCACCCCTTTCCCAGGTATAGGCAGAAGTGGACTCCATTAAGACACCAATATAGTCATAGGGCTGTGTCATTCCCCCTAGAACACAGCTTCATTCCTTCCTGCAGTCAACATTTATTTATATGCCAGGCACTGCATTGCTTCCTGGGGATACAGACAAGGTTCCTATCTTAGTGGCACTTCCAGACATAGAGGGAGAGACACTATGGATCAGTAAACATGCAATTAAATATGTAACTTAAAATTGATCAAAGTGCCAAGATGAAAAAAACTCAGGTGCAAAAATGGAGAAAACCAGGGAGCCCCTGCCTCTATATGGTTATCAGAAGTTGCATCTTTAAGGAGAAGACAGCTAGCTAAGACCTCGTAGATGAGAAGGGGGCAACCACATGGACCCTTTCAGGCAGAGGAAAAGTGTAAGCCAAGGCCAGAGGGGAGATGCCTGGGAGGTCCAGAGCTGCTGGAGCTCAATGAGCAGTGGGGGAGGGGAAGGTGATGAGATCATAATTCAAATCAGGACCACCGAAGCAAGGTCAGGGTGTGGATTTTACTCTGAGGTATCTCAGAAGACAGTGGGAGGAAGTTAACTTGGGGGAGGGAGAAGAGGATACAGTTTCACTTATGCTTTAAGAAGACTACCTATCTGCTATAAGCGGACAAGAGTGGAAGCAGAGAGACCAGGGAGGAAGATATGGTCCAGGCACACAGGACTGGTGACTTGAAACGCGAGAAGGGTGATGGAGAAAAGCTGACTGACTCAGTATACGTTCTGGATGTACTGCCAAAGGGAAATGATGCAGACCGACAGGAATGGGGTGGGGAGAGGCAGGCACCCGGCGCGGCTCCCAGGTGGGTATCGATGTCTTCAGTAGGCACTTGACCTTAGACTGCCAGCCTGCACACGGTCGTTATAAAAATTACGAGGTCTTTTATGCTTGCAGATCTTGCTTTGCTTTAGAAATTAATGCAGTCTCTGTATCAGTTTGAATCAGTCAGTGATAAATGGTCACTACAGGTTATTGATTATAAAAGTGCAGGCCATCCTCCTCCTGCCCCCGATGACCAGCGGTTTTATCCACGCTGACCATTTCCTATCAGATGTAAATCTGACGCCGTCCTGAGTGTTCCTTGGGGCCAAGGTGATATGTCCCTGGTGCCAGCATCCCCGAGGGAGCCATTACAGACTCAGCATCTTCCAGACCCAGGTCTCTAATTGAATCTCCATCCGTATTTCAGAAGCTAACTCTGCAGTTAGGAGGAGTTAAGTGTACAATTAAGAAATGGCTCATCCCTCATAGTACTTATAGTTTTATCGGATGACATGGGCTAAAAAATTGGCAAAGGGCAAATCTTGTATTGATTTAATTGTGCACTAAATTGGCCCTGCCCAGTGTGATCAGCTTTGAGTTTATTTTATAGGACAAATCCTTCAGTCAGGGGAAGGATTTATATTTCTTTGCTTCTTAGAGAGAAGTAGAGATTATCTGTGCCACGGAAAAGATAGAAAACCGTAATGGATTAGGGCCAGATGTCTCCTGGGTTTTGAGCACAATCAGCAGCTGCAATCAGGGAAGACCGCTGCTGTGGTCAGCGTCCTACAGCCAGAGGAGTCCTTTGTGAAGGAGACCATGCTCCACAGTGGTCTCGAGCAATCCCTATTCTGTCTTCCATCATTACTGGCTGAGTCCCTGCAACCTTGACTCCCCCAGAGCTTCCTGCTGTGATTATGCGGATTAGCTGGTTTGCAGCTTCAGGCTGACAGTCTGGGAAAGTAGGCCCACCATGTATCTTTCGAATCCGCCAAGAAAAGCCTGGGGCAACTTACTCAGATCGTTGTCACCCAAAAGACAGAAACTGGGAGACAGAAAAACTGGGCCCGTCCGTCCGTGGGCATCAGAGGGAGTGGGCGGAGAGGACAGCAGACGGGGCAGAGACTACTTGCATTTGTACATTTGCACTTTGCTCAGCCCTTTAAGGTCAGGTCTGGGCATCTTCCTGAGCCAACATCTGCTCAAACAGGAGTAAACCTTGAACCAGCACAGATGGGCAGCTGGGAGCAGACTAGACACGAGGATATATATAATTTCCCACATGCCTGTGAGAGGCAGGACCTGTAACCCCACTGAACACACAAGGGAACTCAGTCACCCGATGGGTTGAAGTGAGATCCGTCTGCACCACACCACACAGCCCGGGCAAGAGCCCCTTAGTCCTCTTTGTAGAGTCACACCCAGGCCTCCCTGGAACCTGCCCTGTCTGTGTCTGACAGTCCCAGGGAAGAGGTCTATCTGAGCCTGGAAGAAGGAAGCAAGGAACAGAAGGCGCTTTTGCTATCACAGGGCAGCAACTGTCGCAGAAGGAAGGATTTGGGCAGGGATCTAAAAATGGCTCAGCCTTTTCCTTGAGCCCACTGGTGGCCTTCCACGTTGCACTGCTTTCCTCCCAAAGCATCTTTCAAAAGTGCCAAGAAATTGTGAGAAGCCCAATTCACTCCCTCTTTTTCACCATGCGGGCTGCACCCAGAGCCTCCTTTGCATGGAGCACATATGCTGTCAGCCTCTCACTGTCGAGGTGCTGAGACATTCTGGAGCAATCCCAGTAAGATAAAAGCCCTGTTGTTGATATGCATGTTGGTTAAGCTCCTTTCCCTTGTGTCTCTAGTAGATCTGCGTGGCTGCTCAAACTTAGTCCGACTCTGCGACCCCTTGGACTGCAGCATGCCAGGCTTCCCTGTCCTTCACCATCTCCCAGAGCTTGCTCAAACTCATGTCCATTGAGTCAGTGATGCCACCCAACCATCTCGTCCTCTGCCATCCCCTTCTCCTTCTGCATTCAGTCTTTCCCAGTATCAGGATCTTTTCAAATGAGTCAGTTCTTCGCCTCAGGAGACCAAAGTACTGGAGCTTCAGCTTCAGCATCAGTCCTTCTAATGAACAGTCAGGATTGATTTCCTTTAGGATTGACCGGTTTGATCTCCTTTCAGTCCAAGATGTTGGGTGTTTAAGCTTCCCATCACTTCAGCTTTTCAGGGTTCTTCATTATAAGAGAAGACAGTTCCTCTAGATTTCCAGGGGTCTGAATTATTTTTCACAAAATTGGTCCTTTGCTTTTGTAATTTTTTTCCCTAATCTGGGTTCTGTGGACATGAGCCCAAACAATGGAACAAAACCATGATGCCAGCAAAATAGCCAAAGTGTGTTTCCTATCATAGCTACATTTGACCTGATCAACAAGTGTCCCCTTGTTGGGGTATGTACAGACTTCATATCCTCACTCTCTGAGGATGCATCTCCTTCAGGGGCAAAGCAAATAAACCGTGTCCCAACCAAACCAAAAAATCCAGGCACAGTCCATCACTGAAATAATTCTTTATGATGTAACCCCTTCCCCTGAAACCCAGTGGGCATCCTCCTTCTTGCCTTCTCCATGACCTTTCTGCAGAGACCAAAGCCAACAGGTTAGACAGCTTGCCAATACTGATTTCTTGTCTCCTGGGGTCTCCTAAACCCCAGTCCAACACATGACCTGCCCTGCAATCCATTTTGTCCACTCTCTTCCCAGTGTTCGTCAACTCCTCTGCTGCTGGCCGGCAGCATTACTTCTCTCTGGCTGCTACTGGTTGACACCTTCTGTGTGCATATCCTCTTCCTTGGCCCTGTCCTCAGCTTCCCTGGCTGCACAGAGTGGTCCTTCCCACTCCCTGGACACCAGCAGCAGTCAGAGGTCATCTGGCTCTCAGACTCTGGGCCAGAGAACTGTGGGGCTCCCACCCTGGACATGGGCCTCGATGCCACAACCATTCTTATCCACTAGATACCTCAATATTAGTTGTTTTGCCTGAGTAAGATTGCTAAATACAGTCATCTCCAGTCCTTGCTAAATGCATCAGGGCAAAGCAGGTCAAGCTGGCGTCGACAGGGACATGTTAGTGTGGGGAAGATTTATTATCTCTGCGAAGTAAAAACTCCATGGAAGGTAAGCAGGAGGGAGCAGAAACTCATGACAGAGGACCATGCTTTTCCCCCACCTAGTGAAGGAGGGGAGGCTTCTGATGGCCATCTTTTCTGCAGACAGAAATCCTCTGTAGCAGCCAAGTTAAAAAGAACTTTGGGCATTTTTCTAACCATTTCAGACGTCCTGGGGATGAGACTCCTACAGATCCCAGGCTGTCTAACATGCATATGCCAGAGGGGAGGCTAGGTCCTCATCAGGGCACGAAGTCTCTAAGCACCTGAAAGGCGGTCACACTGTTGTCCCTGAAGGTGCCTGTCACTCCTGGAGTGAACCGGGCAGCAGAGGAAGGTTAAAGGGTCTGGGCATGACTGCCATGCTCATGGAATTCTGCTTCCATGTTAAACCTCTAACATCCTCGTCTGTAATGAAAGGCTTAGAAGCAAACCCTTGCTGTTCTCCCCTCGGAGAGATCAAGTCTGCCAGGGTTCATGCATGGGCCGTGGGCATCCAGGACGATGCTTTACCAGTCACTCCCTTCTGCGGGATAGCGATCCATTCTCCAAAAACTAGCCAAGGCCTCTTCTTGCTCAAAAGATTCTGTGCCTTGTTAAAGGATAAACTGGTACCTAGAAGTGGTCCAAACCCCCTGTGACCAATAGGAGCCCGTTTCCTGAATCTCATCTCTGAAACCATTATGCACTTAGTCTTTTCCTGAAGCTTGAACAAAGCCCCAGCTTGGGTTTCCATTTTGGTAAATCCCAGATCTGTCACTTTCCAGCTGTATGAACTTGGAGAAGTCACCTCCCTCTCTGAGCCTCGTGACCTCCTCTGTACAAAGAGATAACAACCCCCATCTCCTCTGGTTTCTGGGAGGGTTCCTTGAGGTCATTTTGTCAAAGAGGCCAACACAGCTTCTGGACTGTAGGAAGACTCAAAACATTTGTATTTATGATAAATACATACTATGAAATTTTTAAATGATCAGTTTAATCATGTTGCACTAAAACACAGTGAGCACAGGAAGCCAGAAGGGTGGTTACCGTCGAAGCTGTGAACGCGTTCTACTCAGCTACGTCCCAGGAAAGGGAGCTCTTCACTTCCATCTCTGGCTTATAATTTTACCTTGTAAATATATGGTCTCTTTAACTGACAGATTCAGAAATGGAAGGGTCTCGAGTTCTTGAGGTTTTTTTCTCTAAAATGACAGCAAACTTTAACTATGGATAGGTCCCCCAGTCTTGCGTAAGCCTGAAAGTCTGCAGTAGCATATTTCCAAATTCCTTATTCAGTATGACTGTTAGATACGTGGGTATCTGGTTTGTTAGTTTTTATCCCCCCATGAGCACTTGGCTCAGGACAAAGTTTATTTTGTTTCTGTTGCTCCAATTCAAAGTGAAAAGAGCATCACTGACTCCCACTAAAGGCACAGATTCTTAAAACCCAGGTAACCTGCCTCGCTGACTACAAGAGTGTCAGTGAGCGATCTAGCATTGCAGTTTAACCACCATCAGGACAAGACCCAGGCCTCCCAGAGAAGGAGCAGCATGAAGGCAACTCACCACTTAACTGTGCAGCCTGAAATTAGAGGCTGACGCAAACCACAGAGCCCAGCAGACCTCTAGCGGGGGCTAGGAGGGGCCCCCCATGAGCTCTCAGAGCGCAGCGTGAACAGCCTTTCCTGGGGTTGAGTGAACCATGGGGTCACAGCTGGAGACACCCCCTTGGCAAGGTCACTGCCATTACAGGCCCTGTGGCACCACCAGTTGGTGATAATACTAACGCATTCAGTCCTCCAGTTCTCTGCATCCTGGAAGCTCACTTCTCTTTTACTTGCAAGAAGCTTTTTCCTGAGCCCATGTAGTCAGAGAGGACTTAACCACCTGCTTGACCTCACACAGCAAAGCTGAGGACAGAATTCAGGGCCCTTCAACCTAGCAAATGCCAGTTCTGTCCCCTCGGTCCTCAGGGTGAGCAGGTGAGCGGAAGGGCTACTGAGGAGCTGGGAATCCCCGTCTGCAGTGTTGCTAGGCTCCTACAGATTCAGACGGGTCGGCCACGAGGATATTTTTAAATCCTGCAATTTCGCAGTAACCCGGGAGCGACTAGCTGGCAGAATCCAAAGTTCACCTCCTGCGGTCTCTTACACTTGGCTCTATTCTTGGTGGCTCTTCAGCATTTGTTCCTGCCTCCGGTGCTGAAAGGATCTGGGATCTGCATAATAAGTAGGACCTCCAGTGTGCCTCCCAGCAGTGCTGGGCGGGTGGTGAGATTTCAGGGAAGGGGATCTTGGCAAACCCCCCCAAGGCTCGGCTGTATCTCTGTCTGCCTCCGGTAGGAATTTTCCAAAGTACACTGGACTGGGCCTCCGTGCCTGTTCCTGACTGTGGGCTCAGTGGACCTCTTCTCCTGCATAGCAGCTCCATGGGAGACAGTTCTACCTGGGCTGGCCTGCTAGGACTTGCTTACTCCCCCAGTTTGCATCGGTTGTTGAAATCAGGCCCAGAGAAGAGGGCGTGGTGGGCTAAGGTCACAAGGGGCAGGGAGAAGTCAGGCTGAGGACCCTCAGACAGTGCACATGGATCTCAGGTGCTTCTGTCTCTCTTTGTGGCTGGACCTCCTGCCACTGCGAGTATCCCACTCTTACATCCCGGCTCAGGTGCTACTGAATCCAGAGAGACTGGAACCTCCCCATTAGGCAGGTCACTCCTCAAGAGCAAGGCATCAGGCAAGGGAGGGCCCCCCAACTCTGCCGGGCACTCTGCCAGAGGGAGAAGTCACGCCTACAGGATGCAAGCTGCTTCTGTGCTTGGCTGGGCTGGTTTGATCCCTCCCTGTGTTCATGTTTCAGAAAATCATGAAACGGCTCATAAAAAGATATGTCCTGAAGGCCCAGGTGGACAGAGAAAATGATGAAGTCAATGAAGGTAAGCAACTGGATCTGCTTCCTGGAGGGCAGAAGCCAGACATGGTCTCACCGGGCCTGCAAAGTCTAGGTATCAGGGCTCAGTGGAAATGAGTGGAAAACCAGCAGGGCTCAGTCCCTGGCCTGGAGACCCAGGAGAGCCTCGCTGGAGGTGTTGGCAGAATGCAGGGGAACACAGTTGCAGGACTGGGGTCTCTGTCCCCTGGCTGGTCGTCAGCTGAGGCTGCCCTTAGCTCTGACCACAGGGCCCTCCACCTCAGCACCAGCACCAGGACATGGAGCCCTGCTCACAGAATGGTTCTGCCTCCCCAGTTGCGACTGACACGAGTTGCTTCCTATCCCTTGAGCTCAGGACGGCCCTGAGCGCCTCATGCCCAGAGCGCACAGACAGCCAGCCATAGACAGCCCCTGTTCTGGCTGGCTCCATCCTCGCTCACATCCTGGCTCTCAGAAGCTACCAACCAGCAGTTTCTCAAAGAATTCCTTCCACCCCTCAGAAGTGCTTGCTATAAAAGCAGATCCAGAACCCCTCTCCTCCCCAGACCTAATAAATCAGCATGGCCTGCAGGTCTGCCTGTGATTCAATACCAGGCATTCTCATACCAGGCATTCATTCTGACGCACACTGAAGTTTGCCAGCTACATTATTTTCACTGTTTGGGTTATTCTCCAGTCTATTTTAAGCAGCTCTTAAGAGAAAAGCGAATTACCATACAGCAGGTAATTAATCTTCATGAGACACCTGGGACAAATATTTGCTACCTTCCAAGAGTGAAAGTACTAAGTCTTTCCCTCACCAGTGTCCCAGGAGCCTCTGGAAGGAGCCTAGTCATTTAGTGACCCTCTGCTTCATCCTGGGACATCACTGTTCAGCCTTAAGATCAGCAATGACCGAACGACCCCTGGGCTGACACTGTCTAAGAGTTGAATAGCAGCCCATCTGCCCACCCTACTGTTGAGTCTTAAATATAACACAGCTGGGTACCATGGCAGCCCGCACTCTGAAGTGTATGATGTGATTGACAGGAAGGTAACAGATTATAGAATGTGGGGCTGTGCAGGTTTCATGCCATGGGAATCACAGCATGAAACCAGGGCTTAGTGAAGCCCCTATGAAAACAAGACATGTATGCCTTTGTCAAAACTGGCCAGACTATAGCTTTAAGACTTCTGCATCTTCTTTGTGTCAGGGATACTTGGAAAACAGGTATGGTTAATGTGTCCCCCAGCAGTGGACTCCCACTTGAGCCAACAGGCAAGTCCAGTATCTTCCAAACCAGGCAAGAACCTTTCGACCCCACTTTGTAGTTAATAAGAAAGTTCCCACAGCCCAGGCCCATGTGGACTTTTAACTACATGGTTCACTGTGGAAATGAGTGGAAAACCCCACCTGGTGGTCCCTGGCCATAGAAGAAGGCGACAGGCCTGCCGTGGTGCACCACTGAGGTACGCTGCTTGCATGGTCTGGGCAGACCCTGCTCCTGCGAGGATGCCTGACTCCATAGCCATGTCCATTGATCAGCTGAGCTGATCCCCTCAGATGCCTAGGAATTCCTCTTCCCTGCAAACAATGATGACAAAACAAAACATGAAGCATGATGAGAAAGAAATGTTAAAATTAACAAAGGTGCTGCTCAGAGTCTTAAAATCTGCCTTTAATGGTTCCAAGACCAGCATTCTATCATGATAAAATGGGTGCGAGCAATTCAACCTGATCTTGAGTCCTCTGTCTACCTCAACCCCTTCGGGGAGAGCTTAACCAGGAATGGGAGGAGAAGGGTCTTTAGCAGACGAATGTGTCCTTTAGTGGGAGGGGCTGGGTGAGATTTAGGTCAAAACAGGCCTCCACTCCCCTCACCTCCACCCTGCAGGGGCTGGATCGGTAGGAAGAAGGCATGCCTCAAATGCCTCTAGGGTGAGCCCCTTCTGCAGGCTCACACTCACCGAAATCTCCTCTGTCCTTGCAGGCGAACTGAAGGAAATCAAGCAGGATATCTCCAGCCTGCGCTACGAGCTCCTTGAAGAGAAATCTCAAGCTACCGGAGAGCTGGCCGACCTCATCCAACAGCTCAGTGAGAAGTTTGGGAAGAACTTAAACAAAGATCACCTGCGGGTGAACAAGGGCAAAGACATTTAGCAGCCTGCACCCATCGGCACCTGTGACTTCTACCAGCATTCCAAGGCCAGGCGGGATGCCCTGGCCACCAGCCCCGGTGGGAAGGGGTCCTGGCCCACTCCTCTAGGACTCTGAGGGGACCCACTGGCTCAGTCCTGACCAGCCTTGCTGGCATCTGCAGCCCAGTGTCCTGCCTGGACCCAGAATGATTGTGAATCTAGGCTGTTGGGTGAGAAACTCGACCACAGGAGGAAGGGAGGAAGTGGCCCCCTGACACGTGGGGACGCCTTCGGTCCAGTCATAGGGGCTTATGTCCCAGTGGCCAGCGCAGGAAAAGGCCATCTCGGATGCACACTCGCACCCTCCCACTGCACACAGACTGCCGTGCTGTCTGCGTGCAAGAAGACAAACCACCTCACCCCAAACACCCCTGCTCACTCCCTCCCTGCCACACACACACACCCAGAAGAACCGGGCGGTGACCTGTGATCTATTCTTAAGTGCCAGATGAGAACACAGATAGCCTACTAGCAAAATAGTTCTATTTGTTTATATTAAAAAAAGGTTTAAAAATCCTAAATCAAAAATTGTACTGTAGGTAGCACTGTTCAGAGAACAACAACAAAATCCAAATGATGTATTTTTACCTTTATGAAAATTATCTTGTATTTACTATTTTTACCTGAAATGGAAAAAAATAAAATTACCTCATAATAGCCCAGGGAGACTCTGTGGATGCACAGCCCTCCCCGTTGTCTGGCGTCCTCTCTGGAGGTGGCCTTGGGCGTCCACAGAGCGGGGCTGCCCTGGGAGGAGAATGAGCAGGTGAGAGGGAGGCAATCCCAGGGGAGTCATGCAGCCAGGAACCCCCACCTCCAAGCATCTCTTCCTGTCCCCAGACCTAGTGACCCCCAAGCTCGCCAAGGTCAGGAAGGAGACAAAGGAAATGACGAGGAAAGTGAAACAATTTCCCCCATCCCACTTCTCACCCTTTTCCCTTGAGTGGCAGGGGAGGGGAGCTGGGAGAAAGGAGCCCAGATCTTTCTAAAGGGGCCTGAAGTGTGAGTAGAGACAGCAGCCACCAGAGGGCGCCCCGGTCCTGAGCAATGCCCAGTCTGAGCTGGCTGGAGAAGATGCCTCTGGGCCGGAAGGATCACTTACTATTAACACCAGCTGGTTGTATCGAGTGAGTACTTGCTGTGTACCAAGCACTGTGCTGAGGACTCTGCAGGCATCCGTCCACTGAACCCTTATAACAACCCTATGAAGAGGAAGAGGATCAAGGTCTCAAATTCAGATGCCTTGCAGATAGATACCCAGGGTGTGTGTATACATGTGTGACTATGAATGTTTCCTATATGTATACGTATGAGAGGCTTGTGTTGTGATATGCAGTATATCTTCAGAGATAAATTATTTACTTAATCCTGCTCTAAGAACAGTGCAGACCAAATGGGGTGATAGACAGAACTGAAATAGTTCCAGCATTGAGGTAGCAGGGAGAGGCTGTGACAACCCAGACAGCCACAGTCTACCCAGCCCAGCTAATTGTTGCCATAAGGAATAACAGGCCCAGTTTTGCTAAATCTTCCCCATTTCTAATGGGTTGGGGGGGGACAAAGGTTACATTTGTTGGGCCTTGGCAGCCAACATGGGTGACTAGAGAAGCTGTCCTGAAATGTGACCCCAAGCCAGGCCTTCCAGGCAAGAAAATCCTCAGCAACAAGGATACACAGGCACCCGACAGGGACCAGGGTTATCTGTGTGTGCAGGGTATCTTACAGCATAAACTCTGCCCCAGGAGCTTTTCACCTGGGGGCCATGTGAGGTCCGTGAATGGATTTCAAAGAACCTGCCAGTCCTGAAGTTCCCATCAGATCAGGAGCTGTCTTTGTGAGGCATGTCGTTACGGAGGGAATGCCTGCAGTGCTTCTCGAATGCTCATCCCTGGCCCTCAAAGCCTGCAGATGAGGACTGACTCCCTCCTTCGGTAGAATTTCCCAGGTCCCCCAGACAAGTACCAAGGATGGGGTGTGTGTGTGTCCAGTGGAGGATACACAAATTACCCTTCCCACAAAGCACATCAGCCTCCCAACCCCGGGGACAAATGACCAACAATTTCAGGGACGATGTCCTTTCAGACACTGCACATATTGACTTCAAAATGCTAATCAGCATTTTAAGATGCATTATGCAGTTTCCCTATCTGCCTTCTACCAGCAACAGCCGGCAACCCCATTTTCAAATCCCGGGATGCCCTTTTCCTATCAAACCTAAGTCTCCAGTGTGCCCCTTCGGGAGATAAAAGGGAAACAAGTCCCACTGAGTAACTGAAAGCTGGGAAGGAAAACTAGCAGCACCTGTTAGGCTTTGGCTGCCGTCTGGGGTTGATGGTAGTCCAGGAATGGACTTGTGGCTGCCAGGGGAGAGGATTCAATGGACCCAGTGGATTCACGGGGTGGGGGGAGGGCCATCTCTTTCATGGGAGGCTGTTGGAGAGGCATGGGAACTGAGGGCTGTGGAGCCGTCAGCCTGGAGCCGGTGCGGGCGTGCAGTGATTTTCCAGGCACTGACAACTTCCCTCACTTTCCCCCAGTTCCTTGGCTCCTATGGAGTTAGCCAAGCAGGAGAAGCAGTTCTTGGAAAAGCGAAACAGGAGGCAGAGGAATGGAGTCTGGGAAGGGCACAGAGACGGAGAGGAGGAGGAGGAAGAGCCCAAGAGCCCCTAGACTCACACTTAAAAGTGCCCAACCCGTCCCCTTGCAGCCCGCTGCTCTTCTGTCATTTGTGACTAGATTTCTGTGACTTTAGTGTATGCTTGTAACCTGAGCATGTGGGGCTCGGGAGATGCAGCCCTGTCCAGGTTTCCGGGTAACCAGCGGTTAAGCAGCAAGTTCTCCAGCGACTTGTCACCATCTGATGGTTCCTCGTAGGATGTGACAGATCCTAGTAACATTTCCTGGGCAAAAACCCCCAATTAGTGTCCAAAGCTATTCCTGAAGGACAAGAGCTCACACACTTGAGAAAGCAGAGCCGGCCCCCTCTGCCCATCACAGAGCATCTCCCCCCGTCCCACTGAGGCCCGGGAGCTGAAAAACTGGCCAGTGCAGCTCAAGCCTGGGGAGACTCCCAAACACGGGTGCGACTCCGCAGAAGTTGCTCCCAGCAGCCTCGGGCTTGGGGAGCCCCTAACAAGACACCTTCAGGTGTGCTTGCCTGGGGGAGGCTGAGACATCTTGTCCCGCTTGGTGTCTGGTTAAAAATAAGCAGCCCCACCACCTGTCATTCCTCAAAGTGTTCATTAAGGCTTATGTAAAGGGTAGAGCTCAGGCTCCTGGAGGCTGACAGGGAAGCCACGCCCCATTCTATGTTTATCACATCTTGTCCCCTCATCCCTTGAAGGGTGAACTAGTAGAGGGAAGGGACTTCAGGAGGAGCACCCAGATGTCAATCAGCCCAGGCTGGTTAACCAAGGAGCAAAGCCCCTTCCACCCTCCCTGCAGACACAGCAAGCTCCCCAGGTCCCCTTCCTCCTCCCTGCCTGGGAGCAGAGGCCGCCTCGCAGGCTCTTCCTGGAGAAATGCCCCAGCTTTCTCCCTCTGCTTCCCCACTGTAGTCAAGTCACAGGGATGGC
This sequence comes from Redunca redunca, assembly GCA_006410935.1. Lineage (NCBI taxonomy): Eukaryota > Metazoa > Chordata > Mammalia > Artiodactyla > Bovidae > Redunca > Redunca redunca. The sequence goes on along the minus strand of SJYQ01002726.1, from coordinate 84,888 downwards.
CCATGACCTGCATTTTAGGGAGAAAATGACAAGAAAAAAAAAAAGAAAAGTGTCCAGGGTTTAGGATCCCAAAGGCCTGAGTCTTTAAAGAAAAGAGAGGATTGAGGGAAGAATAAAAAAGTTTAAAAGAAGTGGTATGTCAGGAATCAGGACTCTTTCCTATCCAGAAGGGATCTGAGAGGGACAGAGGGGAGGGTCTGAGAGCTGAGAGGCTGAGGCAGCTTGGCCCTGCCTGTGGAGGACAAGTGGGCCATAGAGATGGGACCACAGCTGGAAGACCATGTCCTTGCCCAGCTGCCCCCCCCTGGGCATCCAGGGAGGCAGGAGGAAGAGGGGCAAGGACAGGGCTCCCCCAAGCAAGCAAGACAGGGAGGAGGGCACTCTCACTACAGTGTGATTAAAAAGTGAGATGCCTCAGAGCATCTGCCCATCAGCTGTGCCCACTAACAGGCGAGGCCATGGGTCCCCTGGCACTGATCCTACACATCCCCAGGCCAATGGCCTGCCTCAGCCCGCAGTGCACTGGAGAAGCAGAAGGCCAAAGAAGCCCTCATACATCCAAAGAAAACCATGCCAGGACCCAAAGCTATTCCTGAAGGACAAGAGCTCACACACTTGAGAAAGCACAGCCGGCCCCCTCTGCCCATCACAGAGCATCTCCCCCCGTCCCACTGAGGCCCGGGAGCTGAAAAACTGGCCTGAGTGCAGGTGCAGACTCAGCCTCACAGTAGATGGCGCTTCTAACTGAGCCACTTCCACATGACCACCTCCCCTGTGTGGTTGTCCCTGTGTGCTGTGGGTAAGGCCAAGGAAGGGGGCAGGCAGACTCGGGGCAGGGGAGGGCATGGCTGTGCCATCTTCATACTGGCCAGGACCCCCTCTTTGGCTGGAAGCAGATCTCACCCTAACCTCAACCCAACCAACCAGAGGACCCTGTGCCCCTGAAGCCAACACAGTCCCGAGCACAGCAATCACACGTCTGCCTGGAGATGGCTATCTGTGTGCAGCCCTGAGCAGGGCAATCACATGCCTGCCTCGACCCTGATATCCGTGTGCACACTGGAAAGGAGAGCTCCTTTTTTCCCATAAGGTTGCTGAACAGGAGAATGCGAATCTGGGATTCCAGTAGACACTTCTCCCCTCACACAGAGACAGGCTGTCTGCCAGTGAGGCCAAAGATGAGAAATTAGGAGATGGAAGAAGTAACTATCAGAGGGAGGTGGGGGAGAAGAGAAAAAAAGAGGAAGGGAAGAGGAACAGTGGAGAGGGGAGCTGCGCCACACTCGCGCCCTGGGGCCCTCTTCCTGTAGCTTTTCCTACACCTGGGGACATTCCAGGAGCATTCTCAGCTCTGTGCGCGGGTGATTAGCCACTCAATCATGTCCAACTCTCTGTGACCTTATGGACTGTAACCCTCCAGGCTCCTCTGTCCATGAGATTCTCTGTGGAAAAATACTGGAGTGGGTTGCCATTTCCTGCTCCAGGGGATCTTCCCAACCCAGGGACCCAATCTGGGTCTCTCGCATTGCAGGTGGGTACTTTATCACCTGAGCCCTTTGGTGCCATATAAAGTCCCATTTTTGTTGAGGCCAGTTTGCACTGGGTATCTGGATGTCATTTACATCCTCAGGATCCTGATAAACACAGAAAGAACTCTAGGATGTAGCTGCCCCACCTTCCCCCCGGGGCTGTTCTGCAATTCTGCAGTTAGAGGAGCAAGGGCCAGAAACTGCCAGGATTGTTCTTCTGGAGACTCTGTGAGGGCCTGGACGGCGGGTGATGGCATCGCGCCGGCTGAACGCTTCAGCAGTGAAACCCCAGGACGCTGATCTACTGGCTGCTCTGGTGGCCAGGAGGTGGGTGCGACTCAGGACTGGGAGAGGACCCTATGCTCTGCTCTGCCCAGGCTTCACTCTGGAAGGATCCAGAACTGACACCCTGGGCACGTCTGCGGTGGACAGTGGCCCCAGCGGGGCGCCTCTCACCAGCTTTTCCAGCAGTGCTTAGTGGGGAGGCCAGGTGGGGGGTTGGGGTGGGGGCAGAGCAGGAAGGGAGACAAGGGAGAAGACATGGTGGCTACAGTAATCGCCGTTATCGGGGAGGCAGTTACCACGCAGACCCACAGATACCCAGCAGACAGTTTGAGGATGACCAATCTGTAGCTGACGAGGTTCCTGCTGTAAATAGGAAATGTAGCTTTATTTGTAGGTACAGGCTGTTGAAGTAGACACTCGAGTGACAGAGACATCAGTACAACTGAGTATCGGAGTGGGGTGCTGGCATGCTTCGGTGAGCTTAGATCATTGAGAGCGGCAGGAAGCCCAGCATCCATACCAGCGAGAGCTTTCGGACCGGTGGTGCTGGGGGAGCAGCGGCCACCCCAGACCCCAGCTGGCTCAGCCTCCTTGACGGAGGAAGTAACTCCTGATCATTCCAGTGAGCGAACAGAACAGAGCTGCAGGGTTTCATTCTCAGCTCCAATCAATCACAAGACAGACACTCCAGCAAAGTAGAGCCTCTGGTGGCTCCCCCGCCTGCCAAACTAAATGAGAAGCCCCCAAGGCCTGTGCAGCCCGGCTGAAGGTGAATGTTCTGAAAAAAAAGGAAAGAAAAACACCTCGCTGCTTCTTCAGACGCGTCTTCACGTGAAGGCGCTCACAGCATCATCACTGTCTGGCACCAGCACTGTGAACAGAATATGTATCCAGGGCCTCGGCAAAGGTCCTGGGTCTGGGGGCCAGAGTGTCTTGTGACCCCCTCCACTTCCTCCAGGTCCCAGGCACCAGCTCAGAGGTGAACAACTCCCACTGTGCTGAGGCTGCAAGGGGAAGGCTGGTACGGATCAGTATTCTAGTCACTCTGGACACATCCTCAGCTTTTCTCCCAAAGGGTAGAAATGCCATTTTGCTGATTCTTAAAGACCTTCCAGTCTGTCCTCTCCCTGCGTACACATGACATGAAAGAGTCAGCCTGAGGTGAAACAGAAGGGACCTCTTCCAGAAAACAGAACTGCTGGTTTAAGACAAAAGCACAGAAACGTGAGGAAACCAAGAGAGCTCTCAGTCCCTACACAGCCCTGGTACACGTCTACCCACGGGGTTCTGGCCAGATGCCTACAACTCTGAAGCGACCCAAGGTATGCTAAGACCTCCGCCGGTCATCCCTGGTGCCCCACTCAGTCAGAGACATGATGAGAGGTATTTGGAGGGGAGAATGGTACTGGGCCCAAGCCCCAGCACTCTGGCCAGAGGCGGCGGAGGCAGAGCTCCACACACACTGCTACGTGGGTCCCCTGGTGGTGGAGACCTGAGGCAACCCAAGCAGATGTGGAGAGCGACCGTGTCTGTGGCTCCATCTTCATGGCGCCTGGGAACCGGTGCTGGGCTCCCCAGGCCTCTCTGGAGGCTACATCCAGAAAGAGGCCAGAGCCAACACGCAAGAGGCCGCGTGTGCGGAGCTGCGCTACTGCAGAGGGGAGGGTTCAGAGACACTGCTTACCCGCCAGGTCTCTGAGGCTCCTCCCTGCAGGCTATGGTCACCCAGGGACAGAAGATACCGTTGACCCAGAGCACAGGAGCAGGGGTCTGTAACCTGCCCCAAGTCACACCCCAGGCCTCCAAGCCCAGCAGCACTGATGCCAGTGGAAAAAGGTCAGGGGAACACAGGCCTGGCTGCTGCCCTGCTCTACCGCGTACTGGGGTGACTTCCCAAGAAAGAAAGTGATGTTGTGGAGAACAAGCAATCAGGGGCCCAGGACACACGCCTCTAGGGACTCCTGCCTTTGCTTACCCCCATCCTGTGTGGACGCCAGGCTTGGTCCTGTGACTCAGGGCAGCCAGTTCCATACCAACAGTGGCTCCATAAGCACGTGCTCGTGGGTTTGCCCTCACAGAGAAGCCCAGCTGTACAGCTCAGTGTTGACACGCCGTGTGGAGAGAAGCCTAGAGAACAAGAGGCCTCTGGGCCTCTCCATTGGGGTCAAGCTCCCAGCTGCAAGCAGCTTCACAGGAAGGGAGGGGGTCAGCCCCGGGGAGCAGAACTGCCCAGCTGAAGCCTGTCAACCACAGAATCACGGGAAACAATAAAGTGTTGCTTTATGACTCTGAGCTTTCAGATGGCATCTCACCCAAGCAACAGATAACTCAAACAGAAGGACTGAAGCCTGGACCCCCTGCCCCCCGCCACCAGAGGAGAGGAACCTTACCCATCCATCTCAAGAGAATGACTTACTCCTGGGGCACAGTCAACTGCCCAAGAATGAAGTCAGCAGGTGTTAATGAAGCCACAGTGAGGATTCCCAACTACCCGGATCAGTTTTGCCCCTCCTGGGAAGAAATCCTGTTTTTTTCCACCAATAGAAACCAAGAAAACAACTTTGGCCATCTTGTGGAAGGAGGCAGGCTTTGCTGAACAAGCTGAATGCAGCCACTCAACAAAGCCAAGCCCTCAGCTGGGAGCAGTTAAGTAGATTTGTGAGATTTTTAATAAGTGTGGTGGACTGTGCAGAGGAAATGTCACAAGGCAGTCAGTGAATCATTGCCTAGTGGGCATAGATAACTCTGCCTTTGATTCCCAATCTCATAGCTCTCAGAGCACTTTCAGGTCCCTTGTCTCGCTTAATTAAAACAACAATCCAGCCAGGGGGGCAGGGCAGGATTTGTTATCCTATTTGCATAGAAAGAGCTTATGTAATGCAAATGCCCCCTTGAGTGGAAGTTTAACCACAGGGAGCCCCTGAGCCCAGTGAATGGGACGGGGTACAGAGTGAGTGCCCATGAACACAGGTGAATGGGAGGGGCGGCCTTCTGGCTGGACAACACGTGCACGAGTCCTGTCCTTGGAGGCAGCCTGGGGTGGGAGGGACACACCCTGCAGGGCATCTCTCAGTGTGGTTCTAGGACCCCTGCCTCAGAATTCCCCAGGGCACTCGCTGATAATGTAGATGGGTGGACAGGGAGTGGAGCCTAGGAATCTATATTTTAAGATGCTCCTGGGTGACTCTGATGGTCGAGTGTGAAGGACACTGTCACAGAAGTCCCCTTGCCGACAACATGGGTATGAAGTTACCTGACTGATGGGCAGTAGGAATGGGCCCAGGACACATGATCCAGTGCTCTTGCTAGCTCTCTGATCTGCACCAAGGAGGCGGGACTGATCCGGCTTTGGAAGATGTGTGAGCCTTGGACACGTAGAGAAGACGGGGGACAAAGCATTGCCGGCACTAGGAAACAAAGTAGGGATGAGGAGCTCAGCCCCACTCTACCTTCTGCTGCATGACCATCATTAAACAGCATTATTACCAGGTGAAAACTCAATCAAGGGACCAGAAACACTGACAAGGGATGGGGTAATCACCTTCTCCAGGGACGGCCTTGTTTGGATTTGGTCTCCAGTTTCCCGGAAGTGAGGAAATGTCATGCTTGCACAGGGCCACAGGCAGGGTCCCCTCCCCTTCTGTCCTGGGACCTCAGGGTCTACCTGGTATAAGAGAGCAAAACTCTGAGCACACAACCTGCCCCAGTGAGCACAGCAAGCTTCCTGGATGTCCTGGCATTAGACCACCTGGGAGGTACCCCTCACCATGCCATCTCTCCCATCCCTATGTAGGCAGTTTCTGCCAACAGAGGACAGGGAGAAAACTCCAAGCTCCCACCAGGCTGAGCAAGTCAGCTGGGGGTTGGGCATTCCTCTTCCTACCACACCTAATGATGGGCAGGAAGGAAGGGAGGGGAAGGACAAAGGGCTGAGATGCATCTTTTATTTTTATCACCCTTTCTGACTCTTCGTGATAGAATCTGAGCCACTTCCGTTGTGTATCAGGAAGCAATGTGATGTTTAAGTGTGCTCGTAATTAGACCCAGGTAATTCGCTCTTTAATAATCAGCATGCTTTGCCCTCCAGCTCACTAAGCCACCCCCTCTCCTGCCTCTGTTCTATTTTCATCCAGGCCCCCCTCCCAGGCAGGGATGCCTTAACCTGCCCCACTGGCTTGTCATCATCCCCCTTTCTCTCAAAGTGGCCTGATTGGCCCGCATAGGCCTTTTCTGCCTGGAGAGTCAGAGTGAGACTCTAAGCAAGGGCTCAGAGGGGCCTGAGGAGCAGATTTTGGGATGGAGTGCTACTTGGGAGCTTGGACAGTGCAGAGGCCCAGTCCACACTGTCTGGCTCAGCAGAGCTCAGCCTGAACCCTTCTGCTTGGGGGAGGAGAGACAGTCACTCCGAAGCAAAAAAAAATGAGAGCATCTCTCCCCCAGCATCCCTGGCCGCTGTCCTCTTAAATGGCTACAGAGAGGACGGAAAAGTGTCCTCGGTGGTGATATCATCAGTGTTGTCATGACTCTAGGACTCCCGACGAGGGCCACTGCCTTCGTAGACAAGCCCCACCTTCAGCCAGTGTCTCCAGGCCCAGACAAGGAGGGGAGGCCAGAGGGGTAGAAGGAAGCATGATGGACGAGGCACTTAAGGAATGAGAACCCCAGAGAAGAGAGAGAGAGAGAAAAGCAAGTTACTGTTTTCAAAAAAAAATTATTCTTCTCATTTAAAAAGCAAACACGGTCACTGGAGAAATTGTCAAAAGCCACAGCACTCCAAAAGAAGAAAATGAAAATTGCCCTTAGTCCTACTATGCAGAGATCATTAGGAGGTATTTAGGATTTTCTTTGCATAGTATATCATTCTTAATCCACAAACTCAGGTGGGCTAGACTGTCATGCTATTTTGCCGTTAGTTGATCTCTGTGAGGCTCTGTCCCCTGAGGTGACAGAAGTCTCGGTTCTGAGTCCCCACACCTGCGGCACTGGCGCTCAGTTCTGCAGCGGAAGGCGGGTGGGCCTCTTTGCCCACCGCCACTGTTCTCTCTGCCTCTGAAAGGTCAGTCCTGCAAGTCCCTGCGACACAGACCCTCATCCAAAAGCCGGCCTCAGATACCTCCTGCCACTCTCTTGGCCTTCTCACAAGCCCTCCTGCAGTCTCCAAACCACTGCGGAGCCGGAGGAAGCTAGCTGTGCCCCACAGCCCACCCCCGGCTCTTCCACAGGGGGCTCAGGTGAGCTTTCAGGAGCCATTCTGCTGCCTCGCACCCGTGGGGCTGGGGAGCCGTCCACATCTGGGGGCCTCTGCCTCCTCCCTAGGGCTCTACCTAAGAAAGGTATCTGTTCTCTCCCTCTGCTCCCCCAAACTCTCTGGGTTTCTATTCTCTGTTCCAAAGCAGAGTGGCCCTGTGCCCCCTCTCAGGGACCCACCAAACATCTAAGGTCGCCTCGTGTCCCCACCAGCTCTGCTCTCCTCCTCCAACCTGACCCTGCCCCAAGATCAGGGAGATCTCTTTCAATTTCAGGGATGGGGAAAACTGCCTTTGCACAGGAAGACCCCATATGGCAGAGCAGTGTGTGTGTGTGTGTGTGTGTGTGTGTGTGTGGCCTGCTATGGGTGAGGGCTCACTCAGAGGCTAAAATCTGCTGATGCCCTGCCAAGGAGAAAGACACCTCTTTACAGTTCACCCAAAGGCACTATGTGGGCTGGCCACAGCCTTCCCCTTCCTCATCATGTCTTATTCCAAACCTTATAATCAGGCCTCGACTCCTGAAACTCAAAAGCCGATCATTTGACTCCTTTGTTAAAGGAGGCAGTTTATGTTGGACAGTCTGACTGCCATCTGCCTACAAGGATCACTGGTGTCAGGATGTGCAGAAGGGCGCCTTGGTCAGTGCTTGAGGACATCTCTCTCTCCCTCTCTCTCTCTCACACACACACACACACACACACACACATGTGCGTGCACCCACACATACACTTCCAGCTCCAAAGGCTAGATTCAGATCTCTGGGGATGAGGCCAGGACTGCATTTAAAAGCTCCCAGGTGATTCAGAAGGGTCTGGGGCGAAGGGGTACCATGAGGAGAACAGAGTGGGTCTCTGGAGAGCACCGCCACACAGCTCGGCAACCCTTATGGGCGGTACAGGAACCACCAGTCTTGCCTGGGCGGGTGAACTCGAGACGCAGCCAGGCTGGACGGGGGCCTGGCGTATCTCAAGTGCCCTTAACACTCCCATGCATCTTCCTGTTTTCCCTCTTTGGTTCCAGTTGAGAAAACCCACTCAACACTGTATCTTGGGGAGTGTCATTTTCAAAGGCTTTCTCAAAGAGGGGCCAGATGATGCCCAGTCATCCAACCCACGTCTCCCATCTCACAGAGAGCCCACAGGCAGCCTCCTTAGGGAGTGGTCGGAGAAGCCCCTTCCCCAGCAGCACTGGGGTATAGGGACCACACATGACTCCCCAGGAGATGGAGACCCCCTAACTTCTGACCTGGGAGCCTGAGCCCCAGGGAAGGAACAGGTCAAATTCCTTGCACTTCAGCATCAAATGGCAATGCTAATGTAGTTTCTAATTTAGGTTTTAAAATGCCACTTAAAGGACAGCATCAGTTCTCTCACTTAAAAACTTTTTTAAAAAATAATCACATTTCCTCATGAATCAGGCTATGGACATGTTCATCCCTCCCTCGCCATCAAGGACATTCTCTCAGATTTCTTCATGACCAATGTGCTGTTTCTTCAGGCAGGAGCCCTTTCTCTGGTCTGACCCCACATCCTTGGTTCCTTCTGCCCATAGTCTCTGACCAGGATCTTGGAGAAGATGACACCACCCAGAGGTGGAAGGATAGGGAAGAAATGAAAGCCATCTCCCATATCCCCCGGATCCTGCCTGAGGGGCAGCTGTGAACAGGAGTGACTGGCTGCAGGGAGGGACTTTTCCAAAACTAAGATAACTGGGATCCCTACGACTTTGATGAGAGAGAAACTTAGCTATATTTTTGTTTTGTTAAAACTTTGGAAGGAAAACATAATTATCTTTTATGGAAATTAGGAATAATCTTTTAGAAATAATTTTCTAATTACTTCTGAAAAGTACTCTTAAAAATTGTGTAAGCCTGGATTTTCTGCCTCATTCTAGTCAGGGATAGAAAATGTTGTCAGAGGATGTCTCTCCTTTCCCACCTCCTGTCAGCTTAGGAAGTGGCTTCAGGATCTGCGTCCATGAAGACAGGGTCTGTGGGAAGCCCGGACCAGCTGCCGGGGTACCGCCACCATGGAAGAGTCTCCTCTAGAAGAGAACCGTGTCTGCAGCCTGGCCCTTGCAATGGGAGCGTAGTAGGGAGGCATGCCTGTCCATGCAGAGCCGGGACTCAACCCCTGAGAGGAGAGTCAGCCCCTCAGTGCTCACCTGGGACCCCAGCTCTGGAGCAGAATCTGGAGGCAGAGTGAGCTGAAGCTCCCCAGCCCAGCCCAGCCTCCCTTGCAGGCTGCCCGGGAGGCTTACTCTGGGGCTGCCAAGAGAAGGACATACTGACAAAAGGAGTTGGAGACGCGCCTCCCTGCAGGCCCCAGACCCAGAGTTTCTTGCTGACTCAGACTGAGTCTTTCTGGCTGGTGCTGCCTTCAGCCATGGGTGGGGTTACAGATCACCTGAACCATCCCTATACCTTCCAGGCAAAGGTTCAACCACACCTGAACCCTAAGGTTATGCCTAATGACGCTTCCCAGTTCTTCCTTGGTGGTAAATCCCCTGTCTCTACTGTTGCCCACACCCTATACCAGGGATCTCAGACAGAGTTGGAAGCAGGACCAGCCTTCAGCTCACAGATCTGGGTCTGTGAACAAGTACAGACCTCTTCCCACCCTCTCAAACGTGCTGGAGCCAAAATGGACATCTCGCTCATTAAGACCCCCAGCTGTGCCACATCCTCTGTGTCAGGCCCTCATCTGAGCCTTAAAGGGCTTTGGGTAGGAAAAGTAACAGAGTCTGGCAATCAAGAATGTTCTAGAGCAACCAGCCAGACCAAAAGGAGGAACATAATGCAAGCCCATGACATGCTGATGTCCGGAGGTTCCAACCTGTCAACCTCAATGTCATGTCAAACCCCTGGCAGGGGCTGGGAGAAGAATGAAATCCTAAATTGTTACTGTTTGCCAACAGGGTTTATTCCAGAATGACTTTCACTGTCTCCTTTACCCTGGTCTGTATTTTCTCAGTAATGCCCAAATACTACTTTTACAACCAGAATAAAAATTAAGGGGAATGAGTTTTGTTTCAAAAAGCTCAGTAGGAGCCACTGTACGTCACTGACTCAGGCAAGATCTAAGGATAACGGGTTGCCTCTGGCAGGGGACACATTCAGGATGGCTTCAGCTGGGTTTATCATGAGGCTATGAGGCCTAAGCTTCAGGCCCCCCCAGCTCATGCTGACCTATTGCATGTTTATAAAGTTTGCAAAAACAACAGCTAAGACTATTGTTTTCCCCTCCAAATTCCCCAGTTACACTTTTCCTCAGGTTGTGTGGTGCTGAAGAAACCATGGAAATTTGGGTGATCCAGGCAAGAGGAGGCTGAATTAGAAATACATTTTCTCCAAGTGTTAGCATATGTAACTAAGGGGTTGCCAATTACTTTGGAAGCAAGGTACTGTCAGCCCTCTCCACTGGGGATCTCAGGAACATTCCCAGCACCTCAGCTCACTGGAGTCTAGACCCAAAAGTGCAGGGTCAGAAGGGGGATCCTGTATGGAGTTGTCACCCAACACCAGGTACCAAAGAATGTGATGATGGAAGGGTATGGCCCCAGAAGCCAGTTTGGATTGTTCTCCTGTATTTTTAGATCTTGGTCAGCTTTTTAAAATTTATTTTGATTCAGTTTCTCATTCTAAATAAATATTTACTTTAAAATCTAATTTTGTGCTGTTGTTCTCAGAGAGGGCCCCTAAGATATAAGAGCTGCAGGCTCCACAAAACCTGGATCTGCCCCTAAGGATGGACCACAGAGGATAGCATGGGGTAGTAGGAAACCCTGTGGAAACACCAATGACAATGAGAGAGAGAAGGTCCTGCCACAGTAGGCTGCCCAGGACATGCATAAACTGATACCCAAAACCACACAAAGCACTGGCTTCAAGGGGGTCTGGCTGAGGCCCTGGGCTCTGACCTTGGCCCAGACTCAGAGGGTGTAACTCTCATCCTTGGACGACTCTGAATCTGAGGCACCCAGTCAAAGCCATCAGAAAACAGCTGGAGGCTGCCTGGTCTCACCCAGCCAGGGAAGGCCCAGAGGGAAAGAGTTAGCTAGGGCTGGGGGTTAGGCAGAGGGGCTTCCAAGGAGAGATGAGTCTGGTCTGGACTTCAACCCTAGCAGCTGCCCCTTCCTCCGGGTCTCAGGAGTCCTGTGTAAAGGGTCACCAGCCCCAGCCCCAGACAGATGACCCTTTTAACCATCATCTGAGCCCAGCGCTGCACAGCTGCACGCATCTTGCCTGATGGGGCTCTTCTGACAATGCCGCCCCCACCCCCCCGCCCCGCCCCACTGGCCTGGATGAGACACTTTTAGTTAGAGCTACTTCTTATCAAGTCATTCCTTCCTTCTCTCCTCTTAGAGGTGTCAGACCTGCACTGATACCTAAGGCTCTTCCAGCGACTCCAGCTCCCATGCCTTTTCTCCATCAAGGCATTTCTACCAGTAAATCTCTTGCATGTGCTTCTCAGAGGATCCGAACTGACCCAGGACCAAAACGGACTTTTCTTCTTGCCATCATCAGAATAATTAAAGGTGATCACAAGACAGTAATTTTCACGTCGTGTGATTCAATGCTGTTTAATATCACACCCCTGTGCTATCTAACATAATCCTGCCTCCCACTTGATGAGTGCATCCTAAACCATAGGACATGCAATTAAAAAATAGCTGGCCATTCCTGACTGAGTTCCTTTGCCCTGGCCTCACCAAGTCCCAGACCCTTCCATGGAGTAATTCTCCAACATGCCACAGATGGGGTGGGTTATGGTACCTCTTCATTAACTGAACATACACCTGCCCAGCCTTGCTGCCTGTCAAAACTTCTGGGCCCCAGTGTCCCCCCAAGTGCATCCTCACAGGCCGAGTACCCCACGCCTTGATACCGGAAAAGGGACCACAGGACCCCACCAGGCCAGGTGTCCTTGAGTCTGGTTACTGATTTCAAACAATAATCCTGTCCCTTTTGGCATATGCTGGCTCCAGCTTGGCTCCAGCCTGCTTCCCATCCTTGACCAGAGCAGTGGTCTTTCCTTAGCATGCAGTGACCCAGCTGGTGACTCCACGTGACACCCAGCCAGGCCAGGTAGCAGCAGCAGTTCAGTTTCACCTTCAGGCAAACCCCTGACTTTCCCAGAGGAGTCCAGGAGATGGGGCCCCAGGGATGGCAACATGTCCCAGTAACCTGCAAGTCTTATGTCACTGGAACCCGCTTGGCTGGAGGCTACACAGGAACCCAGAAAGGCAGGTGAGGTCACGTGTCACTGAGACTAAAGAGCAGGATGCTGAGGCACTAACCAGTGCTGCTGCTGCTAAATCGCTTCAGTCGTGTCCGACTCTGTGCGACCCCATAGATGGCAGCCCACCAGGCTCCCCCGTCCCTGGGATTCTCCAGGCAAGAACACTGGAGTGGGTTGCTATTTCCTTCTCCAATGCATGAAAGTGAAAAGTGAAGATGAAGTCGCTCAGTCATGTCCAACTCCTAGCGACTGCATGGACTGCAGCCCACTAGGCTCCTCCGTCCATGGGATTTTCCAGGCAAAAGTACTGCAGTGGGATGCCAGTGCCTTCTCGACTAACCAGTGAGACTGTCCAAAAAACATCCAGAGACATCCCACCACCAGAGTCAGAGACAGGGCCCCCAGCCTGCACGTCAGGTCCCAGGCAGCCCAGGAATTGCTTCACTGACTCTCCATCCCACCCTCTGATCCCGAGAGACCTATAGGCCCGTGGGACCAGAGGACAGAGGCGGAGATGCCCTTTTCTGGGATCCGATCCCTCCAGTGAGCTCCCTCCTTCCAGAATTATCTCTTCCTCATTCCCTATCCTTTCTCCAGTTTTCCCGTTCCACAAACCAGACTGCAAGCCCTCGAAAGCCCCAGCCTGACCATTCTCAAGCCCCCTGCTGCCTGTTTCCATTTGGAAAATTCACTTCATTTCAGAGCCTGGGCTTGGCCTACTTGTTATTTAGTTCCTAAAATGGACATTCTAAAAAGCAACCTCAGTTACGGACCACAACAGTTGCCAAAGTCATCTCAAAAACAAAACCAAAACAATAAAACCAAACGTTGCCAGGGTGATAGAATTAAAGGTCTGTGAGCAACAGCTTCACCAGCATTCATGGAGGATGCGGAGGCCACTCCACAGCAGTTGAATACACACACTATTCACAGGGAAACCTACACCGGCAGCAATGAACTCCAACTTCAGATAGCAGCATTTCAGCCTTGATCTTCACCCCAGCCTCTTGGTGATGCTGAGTGCTTTAATAATAATTCCCCTAGCAAGAGGAAGAAACAAAAATAGCTTTACCAGGCACGGAGGGCCAAAGAGGCACAGTTTATGAAATCCTGGGGCTCCAATGCTTGCAGTCTCCCAAGTTTCCATTAAACGGCTAGCAAATGGCCCCAGCGCGGCAGGAAAGGCACCAATGCCTCTTGGTCTCTTGGCAGACAGGCCAGCGGGGAGGGAGCCTGTGTCACTCAGTGACCACATAATGGGGAAGAGGTCCTGCCGGGGTCCCACCCTGTGGCCTCTGCCTGTCAAAGCCTACTTCCGAGCCCCTTCATAATCTTTCCCGACTTAAATGTATGGGTACACAAAGCTCCCTAATGGAAGGTCGCTCTGGCTTGTGTAAAAAGCTGTGTAAACTTCATCTCTGCATTTACTCAGCACCAGTCTTGTTTCATTTCCTGCTGGGGAATATTCAGGGAACGTGACCGCCCTCCCAGGGCTCTGAACATCTTTCCAAAAAGAAACAGTGCCCACTTTTGGACCAAAGGACCCCCCTCCCCACCCAAAAGGGCAAAAGACCTCCTCCAACTTTACCAAAAGGAAAGGCAGCTTGACCATACTCTCTCTGCTAAGGGCCTCAGTAGAAAAAGCAGCTTAAGACGGAGTGGCTCAGTGGTAAAGAATCCGCTTGTCAATGCAGGTTTGATCCCTGAGATGGGAAGATCCCACATGCCACAGAACAACAAAGCCCTCCACCACAACTAGTACCGAGCCTGGGCTCTAGAGTCTGGGAGCCACAGCTACCGAGACCAAGGGCTGCAACTACTGAAGCCCAGCCGACCCTGAGCTCATGCCCCACAGTAAGAGAAACCACCGCAGTGAGAAGACTGGACAACACAGCTGGAGGGTGCTTCCAGCTCTCTGCAACTAGAGAAAAACCCATGCAGCCATGAAGACCCAGCACAGCCAAAAATAAATAAATAAAAGTATTAAAATGAGTACAGACTCTAAGTCCATTAAAAAAAAAAAAAAAGACTGAGTGGATGAGCACAAGCTGCCAAGTCTGAGGCTCCCTGGCGCCCAGACCCGGCCGTGTGACCTTGGAAGGCGACACTGCTTCTCAAGGTTTCGGCCTGCTCCTTGGGGACGTGGTAGGGTGCTACCACGTCTGCCTCCCAGGTTGCTGTGAGGAGCAAGTGATTGGCCTGTGGAAAGAGGAGGTCTGTGAATCATGGCTGCTAGGACTCTTCTAAATCGGAGGTGGCCCACAGTCCTGGTTCAGTGTGCGGACACAGAAGCCCACTGTCCAGGTTCAAGTCCCAGCTCCTCCAATCACAGGCTGCAAGGCCGTGCATGTGTTACTTCTGCAAAATGCAATATGATGATGAAAAGCCACAGCTCTGAGGACAAATGAGCATTTCTAGAGATTTCCCTGCTCCTACCACAAGCAGCTGTGGGGACTCTATATCCGCACCAGACCCTCTTGCAGACACGCCCTGCTCTGTGCCCACTTCCTGGAGGAAAACAGCACTATTTCAGAGCCAGAAATCACCTACCATAAACCTTTATTTTATAGTCCAAAACCAGGAGCCTGTCCCTGATTCTGCTGAGGCTCCCCCAACTGAGCTACCCAGCCTTCCCGCCACTGCCTAGAGTCTTACCTGACCTCAAGGGCAGAGCAGGGAGGAAGCGAGGTTGGCAGGGTTAGGGATGATTCCCCAAACATATGAAGGAAATTCCAGGCCAAACCACAAACTGAGGCTACAAACCAAACATTTCGATGTTTTCCTTCATTGTATATATTTCAGATGGGCACAATCTTTAATGAAAAATAATTTATTAATATTCAACTAAAATAATTTTTTTATACGTTAAAAAGCAAACAAAGAACCCAGGGAGTTACTGACAGCAGGGGCTTCACCTGGATAAAACCCTCTCCGTTAATCCACACGCTGACTCTTCCCGTGGCTGACAGTGGCCCTGAGAAGGCTTGTTCAGGTTTCACATAAGGTCCCTAGGATCCTGCTGGCCGAATAATGCTGTCTCAAATGGCTCAGGCCTTCAGAGAAAGGGACTCTGCCCCTCTCCTGAGAAGCCCACATCCACGGCTGCTGCCACTGCTACGTGGAGGCTGCCCTGTGAACATGGATAAAGCCTTGCCCTCTCAGAGGCAGCTTTCGCATCTGTAAAATGAGAAGTTGGGCTAAGCAGAAGCAGGCACAGTGGCTTAAGGTCCTATGCCCTTGGAGCACACCGGGCAGTGCCCCAGGACCATAAAGGGCAGATGGGGTCATGCTGAGTCCTGCCAGGTCCCACTCCACCCCACACTACACACAATCCCCCTCTGTGCCCAGGGAAGCACCCCACAGGCCCATCTATAGAAATATAGGAGGGCCTCTGGAGCGCTCCTGCATCTCACACAGCAAGCAGTCAGACTCTGTAGGGTCAGGACTTCAGTCAGTCAGTCAGTTCAGTCGCTCAGTCGTGTCCAACTCCTTTCAACCCCATGAATCACAGTACACCAGGCCTCCCTGTCCACCACCAACTCCTAGAGTTCACTCAAACTCATGTCCATCGAGTCAGTGATGCCATCCAGTCATCCCATCCTCTGCCATCCCCTTCTCTTCCCACCCCCAATCCCTCCCAGTGTCAGGGTCTTTTCCAATGAGTCAACTCTTCGCATGAGGTGGCCAAAGTATTGGAGTTTCAGCTTCAGCATCAGTCCTTCCAATGAACACCCAGGACTGATCTCCTTTAGGGTGGACTGGTTGGATCTCCTTGCAGCGCTCCTGCATCTCACACAGCAAGCAGTCAGACTCTCTGTAGGGTCAGGACTTAGGCTCACAAATTTTCATGTTAGGCAAAGGGCTTGCAGAGGTGTTTCTCCTGGGCTGAGCTGGGCTTTAAGGGAATGCGTGCTGGCCAAGGGCAGCCTTGCACACCTTACTAGTCCTTGTTAATTAAGCCTGTGGGCAGGTATGAGGTGCAATTGGGGAGAGGGGAATAAAAAACTCATCTTCCCTCCGGTTCCTGCAGCCAGTGCTCANGGAACTGTGCTGCTCCCCTGGTGGAGGCTTTCTTCTGTGGGCAGCGGGACCAGCCGGGGTGCCTTCCTGAAGACAGCGCATCCGCCGGGACCGGAGAGCCTTCCTCGCAGCCAGCTGACTTCCCTACTTTGCCGAAGGAGCAGGCGAGAGGAGTGTGCAGGTAGCCAAGCGTGCAGCTAGGTTCGAGCTGCCTGTCCGGACTCCTTGGCCCCGTGGCTGTCTTCTTGCGGTTACTACAGCTTCTCCCACTCTTTGGCACTGGAGAGTCCCACTAGGATCCGAGTGTGAACTCAGCTGGACTTAGGAATGATGGCTCTCAGAGGCTTCGTCCCTGGGGTGGGAAGTGAGGGGATGCAGAGTTTAAATGGGTGCCGCCCGGGTCCGAGAAGCCAGTTTTCTTTGCCCGCACAGGGGAAGGGGAAGCTGGTCTAGAGGCACGGGGTTCCACCTGCAGCACTCTGTGGTTAGGGTGTCCTGGGTCAACAAGGGCCGCATTTCTACAATAAAACCGCACCGAATTAGACCCAGTGCTGAGGATGCTCTGGTCATTGGTTGCGCCACTTGGGAAAGGGGCATAAAAGGGGATCCTGAGCAGGCTGACCTAAGCACAGCCCGCCTCCCACCTCCAAGTGGCCCAAGTCAGTTTTAATGGACATTTGCTCCTCTCCAGCTTCACCTTTCCCCAGGGTCAATCAGTTGCTTGCTCTGGCAAGTGTTTTTCAGAGCCAACCTCAGAGAAGAATTGCTGCCTCATCTGCTAAAAAAAAAAAAAAAAAAAAAACCAACTCCCTGTAACAGGGCTCCATGGAGACCTTCCCTGTGGGGTAGTTCTTCCCACCAGGCATCCAGTCTGTGGCTCTCAGAGGCTTTCTGGGCGTAAGCCCTTCCAGGAGTAATTTCTGGACCAGAACCACCTTGTGAAGCAGGGGCCTGAGGGTCAGGTGATGCGAGCAGCTGTTCAGTACTTCTTCCCAAAGTAGACAGGAGGCCAGCTCTGGAGAACATGGCAGGAAAGGAATGGATGAATAAGCCCCGCTTGGAGGAGCTGATTGCAAAGAAACTGGGAGGGAATAGAAAGAAT
The DNA here is from genome assembly GCA_006410935.1 of Redunca redunca. Lineage (NCBI taxonomy): Eukaryota > Metazoa > Chordata > Mammalia > Artiodactyla > Bovidae > Redunca > Redunca redunca. The sequence goes on along the minus strand of SJYQ01002726.1, from coordinate 67,463 downwards.
TTTAATAACCTTGACCATTTTCAAAGTTAACCTAATTCTAGGGAGTCTCTTTGTGGCAGCTTAAAATAGTTTCAGGAGTCACCTAGCTCATTAGGGCACTAGAGCTTAAAGAACGTTTGACTAAAAGGAAATTTGGTAGATTATTTAATCAAGTAGTTCTAAGCCATGTAGGGGTCACTCAGATTTTGAGACTCTGAAGAATGTTAAGGATGCTTGTCTGGCAAATGCATACAGGCACACAATTCTACAAACTTTTTGTGAGGGTTGTTGGACACTGAAACTTATGTAGGGATCTCAGCTGAGGCTTAGAAAAGACTTACTAGAGCTCCAGGCTTAGGCCAGAGCTCCCTACCACCACTTCTCCTCCTCCATCATTCCCAAGGAAGGATCCTTGGAAGTGCCCAAGATTCTTCCTGTTCCTATCCCATGAAGCAGCAGATACGGGTGAGCCTTCACCCATAATCTAGGGGCTGAGGGGGTAGGAGACTAATGCAGAGGCAACATAGTATATTTCTCCTCTACAGCTCCCCATGGATAGACCTCAAGGCAGTATGCAGAGTGATCAGCTCTGGAGTCTGTCTGGCTTTAAATCCCAGTTCTAGTGCTAACTGGCTGTGTGACACTGCAAATTACTTAATCTGTCCTGGTCTGTTTCCTCAACTGTGAAATGGGATTATATCACCTAGCTCTACAGGGTTGAACATCAAATGACATAACCAGTGTTAACACTAGCACTCAAGTGTTAGCTGTATTGTAAATGAGCCTCAGGCTTGAGGCAGCGCTGTCTAAGGGAGAAGCTGACCCACAAAAAATGCCAGGGTTAGGGGCACTATCAGCTGGCTTAAAGGCCACCTGAAGTTCTTGGACCAGAATCAGTTGAAGCCAGAGTGATCCAGGAGGCTATTGGGATGCCTTAATACTGTCCCAAGGCATCAAGAAGTTAAAGCTGAAAAATGCTAAGATGGAGACAATTTGGAAGCCATCTTTCTGATGTATCTACAGGGTTGAATAGATACTTCCAGAAGAAATGCCTAAATAATTAGACCTACATAGAGCTGGAATCTAGAAATCAAGCAGGATCGGTAAGAGAAATTGGACTTGAATTCTGCTTTTTGCCAGCACTGGGACCCTGAATAATTTCATACCTATCTCTATAGCCTAGTGTTTGACTAGCTGGGCAGTAATGGGTCCTTTGTCATGGGGAGCCTAACCCCAGATTCTCCCCTGGAAAGGATGTGGCTGAGTTCATGTCTGTCTTCTGCTGATATGCAAGGTAAGTGGACTATAATGTGGTAACTGAACATGTAGATGGTATCAGGAAGACCGGTCTGTACACACACGTCCTCCTGCCCTTTGATCTTCCACCAAGCCCATGATGCCTTGGAGCCACCTTTGGAGAACTGGGCCTGGCAGGGTGAAAAGAGGAATGAGATCCAAAACACAGGTGTTTGGGCAGCTTTGCCATAACCAGTCGCCGGGAGCAGGCAAGAGGGTTGAGAACACATCTCTAATGGGGGGGTAAGAAGGTGGGTAGGATGGAAATTAGGGAAAGTGGTTGCAGATGTCAGGAGCTAGGGTGAAGCAGCATAAATCTAAGATCCTGGAGCCACATAACCTGACCTCGGCCATCTGCTCTATGCCACAATCATGCTTCTGGATTTCTGAAAACCTGCTTCTTCATCTGTAAAATGGAGATGATAGTAGTACAAGGCTCATAGGATTTTCAACATTGTGGGAGACACTGTAAGTAAAGTGTTCAGCTCATGTTTAAGTAGTAAGCGGTCTTATGGAGAAGGCAATGGCAACACACTCCAGTACTCTTGCCTGGAAAATCCCATGGATGGAGGAGCCTGGTAAGCTGCAGTCCATAGGGTTGCAAAGTCGGACACGACTGAGTGACTTCACTTTCACTTTCATGCATTGGAGAAGGAAATGGCAACCCACTCCAGTGTTCTTGCCTGGAGAACCCCAGCGACGGCGGAACCTGGTGGGCTGCCATCTATGGGGTCACACAGAGTCGGACACGACTGGAGTGACTTAGCAGCAGCAAGTGGTCTTAATGGGAGCTATCATTATTATTAACCAGGATGACCATTTCAGAAGTGTTTGCAACAGCAAAAACAAAATGCTTTCCCTCATGACTAACTCTTTACCTTTCCACATAAGTTACATCTTCCTCCAGCTTTCTCCATCTCAGTAAACTGTGCCATCATCTGGTTGCCTAAAGTATAATGCACACTGGCGGTCATTCCTGACCCCAAACTCTTTTTCCCATATGCAATCCATCGCCTCCTAGATACCACTCTACTCCATCTACTCCCCAGCCATCTCCACCAATATCACCTGAATTCAAAATCCACCCTTCACTTGGCCTCTCTCCAATCAATGCACACATCTGATCCTAGTATCTGCCTCCAGCCCCAGCTTCCACCCTAATAGTTTCTCCCTGTTCTCAGGATTTTTTTTTTTCCAACAGTAACTTTTTTATTTTTACTTTACAATATTGTATTGGTTTTGCCATACATCAACATGAATCCGCCACGGGTGTACATGTGTTCCCAATCCTGAACCACCCTCCCACCTCCCTCCCCATACCATCTCTCGGGGTCTCAGATTTTTTAAAAACTCTAACGTTGGCTTCCAAGATGCAGCCTCCTCTGGCCCCCATCAACCTCTCCAGCCTCAATTCCTCACACTTCTCTTGTACTCCATGCTTGAGATATAGTGGCCTTTCAATCCTTAGGGCCTGTCTGCCTAAGGTGTTTGACTCCCTTCCCTCGTCCAACTAATGCCTTCCTATTCTTCAGGTCTCAATACCTCTTCCTCAAAATGGACTTGCCTGAGTTCTCAGAGATCAGCTATCAGTTATATTCATTCACAGCCCCTGATCAGCTCCCTTATCAGAGATATTAAATAACTGTTTAATTCATGGACTGAATTCTCTCCCACTACCAACATATAAGCTGTATGTCAGGGACATCTGCCTGCTCATGGCTGCTTTCCCAATGCCCAGCACAGTGTTAAGCACAAAACAGATACTGAATAAGTATTTGTTGAAAGGAACATAATGGAAAGACAGAGCTAGACATTAAGGTAAATTTGCCTGTAGGTTCTTCATCCGAACACTCCACCTTTGATTTTCTGCTGTAAACTTGTATTAGATGAAATATTGAGTTGAACTCTCCTTATTGATCGGTCCTCCAAGTGGCCCATTTCCTGGAGGTGGTAATCCACAAAGTTGTTAGCAACTGACATTTCTTGTCTCCATCTGTGTAACACCTGAGTTGTTATTGCAGCTCCTGCAGAGACTAAAGAACAGGCAATTTAAGTTTGTACCTTTAGCTATTTCTGCTTGAATTACGCCTTCTCCTGCAGGGAATCTGAGATCTTTACCATATCATTCATATGCTTTCTGAATTGCCTTCACTAAGAATCAACTAAATCACAACTAACTCACTACCCCTGACTCCCTCTTCTTGGACTTTGATCAAAGATTTCCTTCTTAATGAGATCTTCTCTGGTTTCTGGATCAAAACCATCAGCCACCTTCCTCCTCCCACCCCTGACATTTCTTATCTTCCTTCCCTACTTTTTCTCCTTAGAACTTACCACTATCCTATATTTATCTCATTATGTGTCTGTATCAACCACAATGAAGATGCTTTAGAGAATGTATTTTTATTCAGTTTGATCTCAGTCTGACATCTAATAGACCCTCAAATATTAGTGGAACAAATGAACAATCTTGATACTTCTCAGGACCAGAGAAAATCCAGGTATTCAGAAAAACAAGAGCAGAGTCTAAAGTTCTTGATTCTCCATTTCTGCCCTTCCTGTACCCTCTACAGCTGATCACACAACCCTAACTAGATACAGACTGAAACCACTAAGCTATGTTATAGTTTCACTTTCTGTGAGGACAGGGATGACTCTTTGTGACAGCTCTGCTGCTTAGCAAAAGCCTGACTTGCAGTGAGCACAAAATAAAGCTCTGGTGAGACTAAGTGAAGGAGCAAGTAAGGATTAACCAGGTTACAGCCTGCACTGTTACAACAAAGAATACTCCCCATATCCATCCAGTGTCTTTTTCACATAACACAGTTCTGTCACCCTCAGCCCTTGGCTCCCGCGTCCGCTTCAATATGGCTCCTCTAGTTCCTACCATCCTATCTACATTCTCGCCACAGGGAAGGGGGAAAGGGCCAGAGTGTTCCTCTGTGGAGCATTATGCCAATACGACATGTATGATTTCTGCTCAGATCCTAATGGTCAGAACTTAGCTGCGTGACCAGCTACAGCTGAAAGGGAGCTGGGGAACATGGTAAGCAGCTGGACAGAGGCGTTCAATGACTAAGGAGAGAGAAAACAGGTATGGTAAACTTCTAGCCGTTTATTAAACAGACAGTGAAAGGAAAGCACCTTGCTTTTCATGGGAAGATCCCCTTCACAGGCCTGCATTTATACATCACGAGTTTGTGTTTGCATTCATTACCTTCACCTTGACTGCCATCATTAATTTGGCCTAAACAATTCTTGAAAAATTCACAGAATGTTATGTAAAGAGAAGACAACCAAGGAACATTTACTATTAATCTTAACTAATGTTTGCATAGTGCTTCAAAACCTCCTCTACTTCCCTGCCCCCACCAGAATCACACATGCACTCTCCTCAGCAAAACTCATCTTTTTTTCTGAAGTACAAACACACATCACTATGTTCTGTCTCTCAAAGGCACTGCTTAGGGTGCCCCATGTGAAAGCAATTAAAGGCCTGACCTTCAGGTACAACAGTTAGGGGTGATATTATAGACTCTAAACCAGGGCACTAAAATCAAACTACAGGGTTAACATTGCCACCCTATAAAATTATGAACTAAAAAGTATACTTTTCTTGTTGTTGTTTTCTCTTGTCAAATACATCAAGGAAACTGTGCCCTTTCGATTCTCTGGGAAAATATTAAATGTCAACATGTTAAAGCCCCAAGTTGACTGTTAATTTTGTAGGTTCTCTAAGCAACTATCCAGGAACCTGATAACTTTGGGGCAAAGGTCCAAAAGCTCAAAGAGAAAAAACATATGAGTGTTCTTAGTTGAGCTTCCCCCTTTCTTCTCCTATGAGGTATGTAATAAAAAGATCTAATAAAAGTGCTGAGCTCCAGTCCATTCAATTAAGTGCTGTCTTATTATGTAATTTAAAGCTAAATTCTAGTATTAAAGAAATGACATCTGGTTTCAGTACTATCATTCCCTCAACAAATATTCGAGTGCTTATGATATATCAAAAACTATTCTGGCAGTGGGAACACGTCTGGCCATAGTTTACATTCCCATGACATGACACAGTCTATAAGCAGGGTAATAAAATAAAACATGTAGGATGTTAGATGGTGATAAATGTGAGAATGAAAAAAGATTTTTTTCTTTCTCCTTATCTTACGTTTTATTTTCCTTCTTGAAAGCATTCCCAGATTAATCCCAATTGGCTTTTTCTGTCACTTCAGCAGTCTCATTAAAATATCTGGAGAGTTAAGCTTGATGTAATACGTTTTGGAAAGCTCTGCCATTCAACAAAATAAGAGATAGCTCAGAGGACAATGCTCTCTCGGGGATACAGAATTCAAGAAAAACTTCGGAGCCAACTCAGTTTCCCTGAGAACTCTTTCGAAGAAGGAGCTAGAGTGTCACCCACAATCAACTAAACTCCTGTCAAAGCAAAGCAAAGAAAGGAAAAAAAAGAAAAGGAAAGGACTGATGTAGAATGACTACCTGAATAGGTTGCAAGGATACACAAATAGACGGTTAGTGATTCAGTACTGGTTTAGGATTTTTAGTTCATACTTTTCTGTACTGTTGAAATCCTCAGCATTTATCTCAGATGAAAGTATTATTTAAATGAAATAGCAGGTGATAGGAAAATAGTAGGTGATAAGAAAAAGTGTAAGAAGGCTCTCAAAATCCATCCCAAAATAAAAAAAACTGCCTCAGGAAACACCTCTCATAGGAAGTATACACACATCCATTTGGAACAATATGGATAATAATCTTAACCAACCTAAATCCTCCATCCACTCCCATGCAATTTTAAGATGGAGATGATTAAGCCAGTTGCTAAAAACTCTTTTATATTTTCCTATAGCCCCATACCCTTTAAAACAAAACCACAAGAAGTGATTTAGATAAAAAGAACACAACTTTTTTTTAACAAGTCAGTTTAATAAAGATAGGCTTACAAATTTAACAACAAAAAACACAGTAATATTTAAAATGTTAAATGGTGGGAAATTACTTTCTTAAAGCCCACTGATCACCTTCTTATAAATATTTATAAAATATGAATTGCATCAAAACTGCTGTAATATAGAATACCATTAGTCCTTGAGACTAGTGTCTAAAAGAAGATTGAAGTAGATGTCACAATTGATCCCTCTATCACCTGAACTATTTTAGCTATGGCAATTTGAAAACTAATTATCTTAAATCTGAGAGATGCCAGCACCTCTATTTTTTGTCATTTGTTTTCAAAATATGCTTCTAAGACAGCCACTGAAGCTGCTAATAAATACCTTACTAATGCCTTACACTTATTGATTTGCAGATATGGATTCTTTTGATGAAGGCTTTTCTCTAAAGGGAATAACAAGAGCTTGTATATTTATTCCTTTGGATTAAAATATTTAGTTTGGGCTTTTCTGGTGGGGACACATGGATTTTCACTGTCCCTTTCTAATTAGAATGAATTTCTATTTCTTGTATACACAACACAGAAGGTGGTTAAAAAGCAGGCACTTGGTGGGGATGACAAAACTAATCTGTGATTCTGAATTTCTTTTCAAAGGAGAAAATTAAGGGAAAAGAAAAGGCTAATTCACGAAGTGGGAAATCAGGATGAATCTGTTAGGCTGGCCAAAACACTTCTTCAAGTAAAAAGACATACTTTTCATTTTCACCAAGAACTTTATTGAACAACATATTCAGTTTTGTTCCACTATGTTCTGCCATTTTTCAGGCAACTTTGTAATTCCATCTTCCCAAAACTTTTTATCTTTTTGAGCAAAGAACTGTTCCAGGTGCATTTTACAGTCTTCTAAGAAACGGAAATTTTTTCCATTGAGAAAATTTTGTGAAGACTTAAATAATGGCAATCTGAAGGTTCAGTGTCTGGTAAATATGGCAGATGGATCAGAACTTGCTGACCAAGCTGTACAGCTTTTGTCTGGTCACCCTAGAAACATGTGGTCTTGTGTTATCCTCACAGAAGAGTATGTGTTTTCTTCTTACTTAATCTGGATGCTTTTCATGAGTGCTGCTTTCAGTTGGTCTAATCAGGAGCAGTATTTGTTGGAATGAATCATTTGGTTTTCTGGAAGAAGTGCATAGGAGAGGACTCCCTTCCAATCCCACATATACACATCGCCTCCTATAGATGAAGACCATCCTCTGGTGTGGTTGGTGCTGATTCATTTCGCTTGCCCCACAATCTCTTCCAGTTCACATTACTGTACAGTCTCCACTTTTCATGGCCCATCACAAATTGTTTTAAAAACGAAACATTTTCTTTACATTTAAGTAGAGAATTTCCATGCAGAAATAAAGTCAAGATGTTCTGTTTTGTTTTCATTTATGTGGAACCCAAACAGCAAAGTAATTAACATAACCAAGCTGGTACAAATGATTTTCAGTGCTTGACCGGGATATTTTGAGTATGTTGGCTATTTCCCAGGTGGTATAACATTGCCTGGTCTCAACTAATGTCTCAATTTGATCTCTATCAACTCCAACTGGTCTACTCAACTATGGAGCAACATCCAGCAAGAAATCTCTAGCACGGAACTTCACAAACCACTTTTGAGAAGTGCAATCAGTCACAGTACCTTCTCCATATACTGCACAAATCATTTGTGTGTGTGTGTGTGTGTGTGTTTCAGTTGCATTTTCAAGTTACCTTTCTTGAAACAAGAAAGCATAAAACACCGAAAACATTGCTTTCCCCTCCTCCATTTTCAATATTAAAATAGCTACACACAAACTTCGGCATTCCTGGTAGCTCAGCTGGTAAAGAATCCGCCTGCGATGTGGGAGACCTGGGTTTGATCCCTGGGTTGGGAAGATCACTTGGAGAAGGGAAAGGCTACCTACTCCCATATTATTCTGGCCTGAAGAATTCCATGGACTGTGTATAGTCCACGGGGTCACGAAGAGTCAGACATGACTGAGCGACTTTCACTTCACACAAAATCTTACCAATTCTGCTAAGTTTTTTAAAATGCATGCTGATATGACAATATAGCATGACAATACTGTGATACATGCTATATCACAATACAATCTAACAAAACTGTTTTGAATGACATTAAAGAGAGGCACTGCTAGAGCCATCTACAGAATAAAACCAAATGAATTTTTTGGCCTGTCCAATACTAAGGTCAAGTAGCATCAGAAATAATTCCTCTGATTCAAAGAAGTAGCAGAAATTTAAGATATGATGATGATGATGATAACAATAAAAGTGTAACTGTGTGGCAGGCATGGTTTTAAGTACTTGTATTATTTTACTTAACCTTCCTACAAATAGACATTTGCTTTACAGATCAGGAAACTGAGGCACAGAGTGGTTAAGCAACTTGCCTAAGCGCACAGAGTTAAAAAAGCTCTGAGGCCCAGGGCTCAAATGCAGGCAGGCAGACTCCAAAGCTAAAAGCTATTCTCTCTCTCAATCATCTGGTCAAGACCTTTAATTTTAGATAGGGCTAGAGAAGGGAAATTAGTGGTTAAACTAAAAAACTCCAGACTGGAGATTCAAATCCCTTTTCAAAACAAAACTAAACTAAACTAACAAAGAAAAACACATCAACTCTCTTATAAACAGAATAAAACATACTGATTACTCTGAGCAAACCTCAAGCTGGCAGAAAAGGTTTGTATATTCATTTTCTATCACTAGTGCACAAACACAGATAACACAGCTGGTCACAGAAACTGATAATCTCATTGTTTTTAAGACTCTACTCAACGAAACATGTTAAATCAAAAGAGAAGAGCCCCCCAAACAAACAAAAACACACATTAAGCAGATTTTGAGGTTTATTAAAATAAAGTATTAGCAAACAATATGCAAAAACAAAGTTCTTAAAAGAGTTATGGCTTTGAAAAGCGCAATACAGTAAAACCTAATATATATTTATAAGTATCAAAATGATAACAGAATTGAAGCATGTTGCTAGAATTTCATTTTCTACAACATAAACAGAAGGAGAACAAGTACAAGTAAGAAGCAGACCTATAGTGCAGCCATTGGTTTGGTCTTTATCATCCTCATATGAAGTATCTTTTTAAGAGAACACTGGCAGGACTACACATATATACCCAGTTTTCATGATTACAATCGTACGCAATTTTAATGTAAGCAATTTTCAAAATGCAACTTTAACCAACCATGTTGAAAAGAAAAGCACTTGCCCAACTATTATCTTCAAGAGTCCCTACAGTTAAAATACTTTATGAATAAATCAAAGCAACATCATCTCCAAAGGTATTAGACTATTATAAAAGATTTCTGACTTTAATAAAAGATTTCTTCTTTATTTGGGATTGTTTGGCCTCACTGGAGTTTTGTTATAGCTAACACCAGCTAGTATCTATCTATCGATAGGGTAAAAGAAGGCACTATCTATCGATAGGGTAAAAAAAAAAAAAATCTACCTCTACACAAAAATTCAAACTTTTAAAAAACAGTATCCTCAAATAAATCCTTAAAGGACCATGGTTACAACAATTTCAGATTTTAAGAATTTTAAGAACTGAATTATTTGGATGAGAACCAAACTTTTCTTACTCTGTCATAAACAACAGAAGAATCCCACTCTGAGACTGGATCTTTTCAACAAAACAACTCATCACTTGTTTTACAGCAATTGCTACCAGAAAATATTACAGCATAAGCTCTTATTTTAAAAAATAATTGATAAATTTTTGAAATTTATTTTTTTTCAATTTGAAAAATTGAAAAAATTCTCATTTGTTTCTGTGAATCATCCAATTTTAAAGTAACACTTCAATTATAATAATTCATTTTAAAAGAGAAGTTTCTATTATGAAAAACCCAATATAACAAAGGCTTGACAAATACTCTTACCTCTTGTAATTAGGACATGCTAAACTGTAATCCAGTGAATTGCAAAGAACTGTCCACCTTTCTGTTTAGCAGGTAGAACTGTTTACGCAGAAGAAACGCCTCAGATTCTCTCCACACATGCATCTTCTATGAGAGGAAAACCTCCTCAGAGCCCCACCCGTGTTAGTGAGGAAAACGCTATTCCCTGAGGAAGACAGGCATCAAACCTGAGATTACCACCCAAGAAATGCTGTGCTGGTATCTGAGAAGATGTCTATAAACCAATACTTAGGAAAACTCCCGCCAATAAAAATCACCAAAGACTTCTAAAACCACCAGGCTATCTACTATCTTAAAAGATTCTTGCTTATCAAGCTGATGGGTATAAATGAGGACACATTCATAATTCCTACCAGAGAGATTTAAGTAAGAATCTATTATAATAAGATAAAGAAAAGCTCTGAGCCTCTTCAAAGTTAGTAGGTCCAAAATTTTAATCATCATTAGAAGATAAATGTAATAATTATAAAAGATGTCTTGTTCTTTGGAAAATATAAAAGATATTAATATATTTTAAGTGGGAGAGTTATAATGACCTAAAGTAACATTAAGCAAGCAACTAGAAAAAGTATAAAGAAACGGATCTAAACTGGGATATTAGATGCTCTCTGCAACTGAAGTACAACACTTAAACAGGTACTATCAAACTTGAATTATAGTTTCTCTGTTACTGGCATGATTTCATTTTTGCATAAACTTTCTCCTTTAAAAGAACACTATGACAGGAGAACTGTTTCTTCCAGGTACTCTAAGATAATACTGAAGGTTATATAATGTGAGCCCCAGTCCTTATCTTGACAATAGACTTTAGATCTAAATACTTACTGATCATTTTCCATCCTAAAAGAATGTCTTAAAAAAAAAAAAAAGAATGTCTTACTCTCAAATGTTATGAAAAGTATAAAATAGCTATACCCTCTTTTCATACTGTTAGGTATAACTTACTGAACTATCTAGTAATCTTATTGTGGATTTCACCTCAGAAATCCAGCGAATTCTATTCTCATAGTTTACTTATATAACAAAAGAGAATAGAAAAAATGATTTATACTCTGTTGTATATATTTGACATTTAGATCAATGTTTTCTTTAAATTTTCTCTAAAGGAAAAAAGTTCACTTCAGTAGATCAATAACATGCCTACTAGTTTATATTCTATAACTTAAGCCAGGTAATTATGTAGAGACACAGTAGTCAAATGCACCTCTTAAATTCTGCTGTTTTTTTTTTCCAGTCAGTATATTTTTGTTGCTTTAATATATTACTGAGATTAATTTTGATTCTATTCCTCTTTTTTGCATTTACCAAACTGGTTGTAGTTTTATTATTCCCAGACTCTGTCTTTTCAGTTGGCATATATTTATATGTTGTAATGCTATAAAACAAGATTATTCTGGGTGTGATGATGCTTTCATAAATTTGACTATAAACCATTCTGGAGATTAAATAAAAACTTAAAACTGTAATTTTATGAAATAGTTTCTTTCAGAGGTACTTTTCTTATTGGTAAAATTTTAGTTTTTTTAATCTTACTGGCTAATTTTTATTTCCCATCCAGTCCTGTACTGAGCATCATCAAGAATTACAGGATCTGCTGGATTGAATGAAGTTTTCATGTAAAACCCATGGGTGTGGAGTTAACAGCTTTTAGGAAATACAACAGGCTTATACTTTTCCATGAAACTCTTACCAGTTAATAGCTTCAGTACTGTCATTCATGAGATACAACTCCTTAGAGAAAACACAGAAAAAGCCAATCACATAAAATCTTGCTAACTCTAAAGGTTGCTACATGAATAAAAACAATTTTTAATTAACTCAGTTGAAAGCATCAATAAAAATAGTTTCCATTAGTTCAGGCCCACTGATGTTGATTACATGCATATGCCAGTCATCCTAGGTGGTTTTTCTACAAATGTGTTTCAAAGATTGTGCCATGAACCTGGCTAAGTGTACAATGATGTAAATAGCTAAGTTCTATCACTGAGCAAATAATCCTCTTTTGTGTGGCTGACACAATTCTGGAAGACTGAGAATGCATGTCGTATAAAACTGATGTTTAAGGCTCAGGTTACTGTCAGAGATTTTCACTAAGCAAAGGACTAAGAGCTGAAACATGAATGGCACTGCATCTGAGAAAACTAAAGCCATCCATTGGCTGCACTTTATAAAAGCAGTAAATAATGTTACAGAAAACAAAAAACTGCATTCTCCTTTCCTCAAAAATGCATTTTTTTTTTTCCTCATTAAAGCAGAAAAGGCAAAGAAGAAAGTCTAACAAAACTAACATATTAAAAAGAAGATTGACATGGTTCCATGTATTTTCAAAAGACACTGGAAAATAAGCTTCTTCTAAATAGGTAAATTAGGTGATTTCCCCCCAACCCCAAAGTAACATCTTTGTTCTTCATGCCATAACTAAGTGTCCACTGTACTGTTTCTTAGGAAAAGAGGTTGAGTCCTTCCCTCAAAGCCCTTACGTATGACTGATTAAAAGAATATTTTAGAGTTTTTGTGTCTTTCCTAAGGATTGTTGAGACTAGCATCCACATTAAAAAAAATGGAAGAGCATGCATGGTAACTGAGAGAACAGTCTGTATTCTTTGATATGTGAATGTTTTCAAACCAGCTAGCTCAACAACCACTGCTGGCTGATTCGTACATCAGGTAGGTGGCCTCATCGTTGGGGCCAGACTGAAGAGGCTCCTATGGCTATAAAGCACAGGTCCCTGCATGGGAGACTAACGTAAGTTAACAGCAATGGGATTAAGCAGATTTTCCAACATTAATATCATCCATAAAACTGCAAGGAATTAAAAAGAAACCTTAAATTGGAGCTACAGGATAACAGTCTAATAATCTAGGTGGAAAATACAACAAAAGCTAGAAAAAGCATAATTTTCTATAACTGTAATCTATAAACTGCAGTGTTTAATACAAAAGGGGTACCAAGGAAGAAAGGATGAGCACTTAAGTCCAAGTCACTAGAGTGTTTCACGAAGGTTACACTAAAAACTGTCACCCATCAAAGTGCAAAATAAAAGATTAATGCATGTCAAAATTAGAGTTCTTGCAATATTGGCCAAAAGCAGCAAACACAGCTGAACAAGGCCATGCGCGCACTGTCACTAGCTATTAAGTAGTACTCATGACAGATGTGAGTAAATGACATATAATGGAGATCTGCTGTTCGCAGTAACTTTTTTTAAAAAAGGAAGTTTTACAAAAGCTATACTGAGTGGAGTCACAACACACTGACGACATTTAGCTGTATTAAATGTAAATTTTATGATGTCATTTAGAAAATTATCACTTGGCTTTTATTGAACACTACTTGTTAGAGCAGTGCATAGTGTTCCTTCAAATAAAAGATTTTTTATAGTTTCTTTTAAGTCCCTACCATATGCTTTTATAAAACAATGATATATACTTTTTTAAAGTTGGTGGGACTAAGAAACTGGTAAAAGCACAGTTCTGCAGAATCAAGACTAAAACGGAAGACTTTCATTGAACACCCTCTTATACTGTTAAAATTCTTTATCATGTGATGTATTACTTTTCCAAAAAAATTTCACAAATAAAAAACTGTTGGGACAATAAGGCAAAAGTATGTTCCAGTTTAAGATCAATGCCAAACTTTTGAACCAGGGCACAATACTTACTCTGCATCTTTCACAACACTTTTGAGAGTTAATCACATGAACATGAATACAAACAAATGTTGATTCATCACAAAAACAAATGTATTGGTCACAATTATGTAGGAAAAAAATAAGCTGTAAAATCTGTTTTCCATGTAAGCTCACAGTATCTGTACTGGGAGTTTCCCTAAAATTAAAACAAGTCCACTAATAATATAACTGAGAAAGAATACTTCTGCACTATGAAACAGAAGAAATGGGGTTTAGCGGGGAGCCCATCTGAGTGAGGACTTTATCTAGCCACTGAAGAGGCCCATGAAGATGAATCTCAATCCAACACGGGGTGCTGGTAACATCTTGCCGGTGATACTCTGCTCCCCAGCCCTATGAAAATGAACAGATAAAACAACAAGCCATTTTTTAAATCATTAACCAGTCTAAACCAATTTCCACATGTGTCCAACTCTTAGCAACCCCATGGACTGCAGCCCACCAGGCTCCTCCATCCATGGGATTTTCTAGGCGAGAGTAGTGGAGTGGGGTGCCATTGCCTTCTCCAAACAAAAAATAAACTTTTAACATTAGAGATATACAGAATGTAATCTAAGAGAAAAACTCTCAAAACCAACCTTAGCATTCACCATGGAAAAAGCAAAACAATAGCTACATCATCATAACAACATATAACCCATTAATAGAAATTCTTGAGGCAAGATACACTCCAGAATTTTTTTCTTTTTAATTTTTAGCCAGTTAGTAATGATGTAATACCTCATAATTAAAACATTAATAATTCTGCAATGAGCTACAGTCTCTCTTTAATGGATAAATAAAACCCACATACAACCTCATGTAAGTTCACATTAGATTTTGTTAACAAAAGAATTTTAATTTTTAGGTGTTTTTTATTTAAAACATCAGATAAGGCACTGTAAAACTGATCAATGCATGCAAATGTAGTTAAAGTGGAAATGATATATCATTATCCTTTAAGATGGGACTACTGGGATGAACTGAGCAGCACCACTTTAGCCACAAACTCCAAAGAATAAAACAGAATGTTTTACTTTTATTTGCTGGATGTATCAAGTTATCTGCTTTACTGCTTACAGTAGTCCTTGCCTAGGAAAATCAAGTAGGGTGTGATGAGGGTGGAGTGAGGAACTATATTAAACATGAGAGCCATGTTTCTGCAACAGGGAAGGGAAATGCCTTCAGGGCTACTTAAGCTGATGCACAAAAAGGCCTGTAACAAGCAGCAAGGAAACAGTGGGCTGTGGGACTGTGGGCCAGAAAGAAAAAATCCTACCCAGAGCATTTGACAATTACTCTTCTTTGGCTAAATCCTTAAGGAACAAGTAGATACAGCACAGGTTGCTAAAAGAGATCACTAAAATTCTTTCTAAATTTTGCTCATGAATCATCACTTGCAAGGCCAATAAAATCAGGCCAAGAGCAAACAATAAATTCAAAAAGTTCTTTCAATTTTGCAAATCCTTAATAAAAGAGCTTAAAACAAGGAAAAATAATTTTATTATGGTGATTAATTCTTTAAGTCAACCTAAGGGATCTAGTAATAATTGAAATTGCTGAAACTAAATGAACTTAAAAAGCAGTTTTAATATTAAATGCTTCTTAGCAATTTAGCTAAAATTTAACTGAAATTCTTTATAAACTCAGCCCCTATTCAATACCAATATCAAGCATTTTACTATAATGTCTAAATTATAAAATAAAATCACAGACCAATCATGTGGTTTAAGTTATAAAGTAAGAATTTTCTTTAGAAACCTGTTAAATCAGGTCAGAAGTAATTACTACCTTTAACACAGACTTTAAAAAATTATAACCTACAGACATATAATACACGTTATATGTTACAGTGACTCAAATTAAGTTACAGGTCTCAACCCACTCACCTTGACAAAACTCATTCGAATGGTACACATTTTGGTGAGCTCATATACTGCCTCAAATCCATGGTTGACAGACTGAGCCAGAAGCTGAGCAAATTCCTGATTGTTAAAAATTTTGAGGCTGCAGCTGCTGGGAATCTTACAGACAGTGGTAGGATGAAAGCCATGATGAAAGTTGCAGTTCCTACTCTGAACAAATATGCTGCTGTCACTGAGGCACTCTGCATATACCTCTCCACCAACATAGTACAGATGAACACCTTAAAAAGACGAGAATTACAAGAGCCAACTTCACAAAGCAGTATAATAAAACTGAAGAAAGAGGTTGCATGAGGTACAGACAAAATAACTACTACAGATCAAGTCTTCAAACAGAAACTACCACTAGATGGCCTTACGTTGCTGAAGACAGTCGAGGCTAATGTCTGCCTGAATATTCACGGGAAGGACTGATGCTGAAGCTGAAATTCCAATACTCTGGCCACCTGATGTGAAGATCTGACTCATTGGAAAAGACCCTGATGTTGGGAAAGACTGAAGGCAGGAGGAGAAGGAGGTGACAGGGGATGAGATGGTTAGATGGCATCACCAACTCAATGGACATGATTTTGAGCAGGCTCTAGGAGTTGGTGATAGACAGGGAAGCCTGGCTTGCTGCAGTCCATGAGGTCGCCAAGAGTCAAGACACGACTGAGCAACTAAACTGAACTGAATGCCTGCCTAAATCTAAAATGGTCCTCAAATAACTGACTTAAGCCTCAAGCTGGCAGCATATTAGGTTATCAGTTCTCAGAGTTGCTTTTTTCCCCCTTTTCCAACGATCTTTTATCTCTATGAGAGAAACAATGGCCAAAAAAAATCCCCCAAGAAGGCACTTTATGATGAGTCCTTTCAAAGAAATGTTTAGTGCTATCAACTATCATGAATAGTTGGTTGGCAAAATAATTTTGCACTCTTTTTGCTAACGGAAGTGTTTGCATCATTGAAAAAAAAAGAAAGCAAGCTAAGTCATATAATGTAATTTCAGGTCATAGGAAGAGTCTTTAAATGGCAGATTTATTTTACTGTCTTTTAAAAAATGTTTTTGGTATTTTTAAAAATATATATAAATAATATATGCTGCTGCTGCTGCTGCTAAGTCGCTTCGGTCGTGTCCAACTCTGTGTGACCCTGTAGACGGCAGCCCACCAGGCTACCCCCGTCCCTGGGATTCTCCAAGCAAGAACACTGGAGTGGGCTGCCATTTCCTTTTCCAATGTATGAAAGTGAAAAGTGAAAGTGAATTGTCCGACTCTTAGTGACCCCATGGACTGCAGCCTACCAGGCTCCTCCATTCATGGGAGTTTCCAGGCAACAGTACTGCAGTGGGTTGCCACTGCCTTCTCTGAAATAATATATGAATGTTCACTATTTAAAAGTTCAAACTATATAGCTAAAGCTCAAGCTGTTCCCAACTTTTCACTACTGCATACAGTACTAAAAAGACCATCGTAGTACATATGTGTGATTCACAGACTGGTATCAGGCTATGACATTAAAAAGTATGTTCTGTTTCTGAGCAAATACTTTCCCTGGAAGAAAGGATCCTAGAACTATATACTAGGAAAAAAAGGGTAAAATGAGTCTAGTATTTAAGAATTTACCAAGCAGATTTCTTTTAAAGTATCCTACTGTAGAATGAAAAATCAATGCATAGTAGTGGAGCATTTTTACCTAAAAAATCATAGCAAGTTAACAGTTCAGTCAAAAAAGAATGGAAACTTTCTTTCTAATTTATTTTTGGACACAGTATTTTTCTGAGTCTCTTCTATAATAAATCATATTACAATTGAAGTTATTTACCTTTTGTTCCTAAGACCTTCTCAAGTTAAAGAAGCAGAAAGTGGAAAGTAATAAAAACAAAACTTCAAAGATAGGCAAACAACCCTACATGGGATAGGTGTCCTCTCTGACCACTTTAACGCATGATACAATTTCACTACAATATGAAAAGTCCCTTGTTTGTTGTGGCAACTGTCTTGGAGGATGTCCTGTTACCTGAATTTAAAGGTAGGAAGAGAGGTAGTGAAGCCACTGAAGACTTAAGTCATTCAAACTGTTCTACCAGTAATCTTGCTCCTCCATCATAATGAAAATTCTTAGAAGTCATCTCAACCCGAAATATTCCACAAAGATCATAATTCAAAAATTTTAATCCTTTACTAGCATTCATATATATTTTACAAACATTTCTTGTGTATGAACTATGAGCCAGGCATTGTTCTAATTGCTAAAAATACTGTTATGAACAATGCAAATTTCTGTATAGCTTGTATTTCAGTTAAGAAGACTGAAAATGAAAAAATACAGAATAGTATGATTTCAGATCCTAAGTACTATGAAGAAAATATAGGGAGGATAAAGAAAAGAAGTCTGAGTACATCTCTACTTAATACATTCTTCTGTATCTGCAACCTGAGGGCAGGACCATGCCTTAAGTTTCTTTGTAGGCCCTTACATAATGCAGGGTACATAGTAAGCACAACAAACAACTGAATTCAACTGAACGTAGGAAAATGACAAAATTACCTTTTCCAATATGTCGCCTAGTGTTTTCAATTGTTGAATTACGATTAACATTTGACAACAATCCCAAGCAGAATCTACTTTTGTTATTCGAAGGGTCTGTGAATCCATCTACTAACACACTAGTAGAAGATGCATGAAAAGCTTCCCCAACACGATTGTTTAATTCATAATAGACAATTGAACACCAATGTTTGGGCTCTTCATAGGCGACAGGCTGAACATCTGTGAACAAACCAGACACAAAAACAATGTTTAATGATTATCAGAAACTCAAAACTATTTTGGTGTTTCGTTTAACCCAACTCAAGCACTATATGAAAAAGAAAATTTTCAGATATTTCACTGACGTCTCATTGCCTTTCTGGCTTTCAGTCTGTATCAAAAAAACAAACATCAAAAGTGCTTTTTCTTTTTTTTTTAAGGTTTTTTTGATATGGACCATTTTAAGTCTTTATTGCATTTGTTACAATGAAATTTTTATTGAATTTGTTGCTTCTGTTGCTTTTATGCTTTGTTTTTTGGCCAGGAGGCATATAGGGTCTTAACTCCCTGACCAGGGATCGAACCCACACTCCCTGCATTGGAAGGTGAAATCTTAACCACTGGACTGCCAGGGAATTCCCCAGAAATGCTTTGATCATAAATCTTTTTTTTTTTAATTATACATATACAAGGATGGGCAACATCACATTTTAAGTTGCTTTTCTAGCAGAATCAAATCCAGGTTTAAATTTGAGATGACAAAAGCTCTGTTTCAAAAAACTGAAAGACAACTATACCAGCATCTGTAAAATTATTTTAAACAAAAATTTGGACTAAAAAATTAAGACTATTAGCAAACTAAGAATAGAGGGTAACTTCTTCAACTTGATATAAACAACATTTACAAAAAACTTCCAACTAATGTCTTAAGGGTGAAAAACTAGAAGTTTTTCTGCTAAGATCAGTAACAAAGCAAGGATGTGCTCACCACTCCCTTTCAACAGCATATTAGAAATCCCAGCTAATGCAATAAGAGAAAAGAAAAGTTATACGGATTGAGAAGGAAGACATAAAACTGTCTTTGTTCACAAATGACAAGATTATCTATGCAAAAAATCTGATTGACAGAAAACCTCCTAGAACTGATAAGCAATTACAGGAAAGTTGTAGGATATAAGGTTAATATACAAAAGTCAATCACTTTCCTATACTGGGAATGAGCAAGTAGAATTTGAAATAAAATTCATTATCATTCATAGCAGCACTCAAACAATGAAATATTTAGGTAAAGAGCAAACAAACAAAACAGGTAAAATATATATGTTGAAACTGAAATTCTAAATAAAGAATTCAAAGAAGGAACTAAATAAGTAGAAATACAGTCTATGATCATGTGTAGGAAACCTCAGTTCTTCCCACCATGACTTAAGAGTGAATGAAATCCCAATAAAAACTTCAGCAAATCATCTTGTAAACTGATCCTGAAATTTACATGGAAAGGCAAAAGACCCAGAATAGCCAACACAATACTGAAAACCAAACCAAGAAGACTAACACCACCCAACTTAAAACTGGCTATAAAACTATAGTAGACACTCTATGAAAATCATCTCAAAAAAAACAGAGGAGAAAATATAGATGACCTTGATTATGGTAACGACTTTTTAGATACAATACCAAGGTATGATCATTGAAGAAATAATTGACAAGCTAGATTTCATTAAAAATTGAAAACTTCTACTCTTTAAGACACTGTCAAGAGAATGAGAAGACAAGCCACAGAATGGGAGAATATATTTGAGAAAGACACTTCTAGTAAAGGACTGTTACACAAATACAAAGAACTCTTAAAACTCAATAAGAAAATGAATAAGCCAATGAGAAAAACTGGTCAAAGATATGAACAGACACCTCACAGAAGAAGAAATACACAAAAGCAAATAAGCATATAAAAAGATGCTCCACACTGTATATCACCAGGGAAATGCAAATCAATATAACAGGAGATACTACTGCATTAGAATTACCAAAACCATTAGAATTGCCAAATCCAAAACACTGACAATCCCAAATGCTGGTGAAGATGTGGAGCAACAGAAACTCTCATTCACTGCTGGTGAGAATGTAAAATGGTACAGCCACTTTGGAAGACAATTTGTTGACTTCTTACAAAGCAACAGACTCTTACCATACAATCCAGCAAATGTGTTCCTCACTGTTTGCCTGAAGGAGTCAAAAACTTAGGTCCACACAAAAACTGCAGAGAGAGGTTTACAGAAGCTTTATTCATAATGGCCACAACTTGGAAGCAACCAAGATATCCTTCAACATGTGAATGATAAACTGTAGTATACCAGACAACCAAATATTATTCAGCATGAAAAAGAAATGCACTATCAAGCCATGAAAAGACATGGAGAGGAAGGACTCAGGTGCATATTACTAAGTGAAGAAGCTAATCTGAAAAGGCTACATACCTTAAGATTCCAATTACAAGACATTCTGGAAAAGGCAAAACTATAGAGACAATAAAAAAGATCAGTGGTTGCCAGGGGTTAGGAAAGAGGGAGAATGAACAGGCAGAGCACAGAGGATTTTTAAAACAGTAAAATTATTCCATATGATACTATAAATGATGGCTATATGTCATTATTCATTTGTTACAATTCAAGGAATGTATAATACCAGGAATTAATCCTAATGTAAATAATGCATTTGGGGTGATAATGATATATCAATGTAGGTTCATAGAAATGTATCACTCTGGTGCAGGTAGTGGGGGAAGCTGTACAAACATAGGGGGAGAGGGTATGTGGGAACTCTGTACTTTTCACTCAAATTTGCTGTAAATCTAAAAAATAGTTGTTTTTAAAAAAAAAGAAAGAAAGGAAAAAACACAATCAAATGAATGTTCTTTGGGTAAAAGGTGGCATACATTTGAAGTTTTAAGTGCCAGAACAGCCTATGGAAAAAGGTTTGTATAAAATAGAAAACATTGGCCAAATTCTTATCAGTGTTAAAAATCAACAGTTCCTAACGGACACAAGGGATGGAAGAGACACGTGGAAGTTCTCCATCCAGCACTAGTAGAGTGTCTGTCTTGGAGCCGAAATCAGAAAGAAAAGTCATGAATTGTCAGTTTTCTTTCAAGAAAGGCAGAAATTTTTTAAAATGTCCAAGAAAAACATTAAGAGTAAGTCACACTATGTAGACACCACAAAAGAGTTGGTTGACTTCTAAAACTCAGTTTTAATTATACAACTGCAGAGAATTCAGATGAGGAGGTACAGGGGAAAAAAAAAATGAGGACCTATTACAGAGCAAAGGTCTAAGAGCTCAGATTTTAAAGAAGTTTATATAAAAGATGGAACAAGGAGGGACTCATAATCAAACACATATATAGATGAGTAGCAGGAAGTTGATGCGTTTGAACTGTGGTGTTGGAGAAGACTCTTGAGAGTCCCTTGGACTGCAAGGAGATCCAACCAGTCCATTCTGAAGGAGATCAATCCTGGGATTTCTTTGGAAGGAATGATGCTGAAGTTGAAACTCCAGTACTTTGGACACCTCATGCAAAGAGTTGATTCATTGGAAAAGACTCTGATGCTGGGAGGGATTGGGGGCAGGAGGAGAAGGGGATGACCCAGGATGAGATGGCTGGATGGCATCACGGACACGATGGACATGAGTCTGAGTGAACTCCGGGAGATGGTGATGGACAGGGAGGCCTGGCGTGCTGCAATTCATGGGGTCGCAGAGTCGGACACGACTGAGCGACTGAACTGAACTGAACTGAGCAGGAAGTTATAACAGTGTCATGAAAGACTAGAGCCAAGATAAGCAAAACAAAGAAGACAATTTTGGTTAGAATGAAAAGAAGAAAATCAAAAGGTCTGCGACTCTGCTCAAGGCAAAGGACATCTTGTTAACTGATGATTCACGGCACTGCAATTTAACTCTAATTTCCCAAGTGAGAAAAAACTCCGGTGAAAAAAGATATCTAGGAGGGTGAGAAGACTTGAGTTCCAGGTTCTTCTAAAGGGACTCAGTTGTTTGGCTAAGAAACTATAATCCAAGAAATACTTACTATACATCACCACTAAACTGTACTCTCTGATCTCTGGAGAATCAAAAGAAAAAAGGAAAATGATAGATGGGGTAAACATACTTCAAATTTTTAGAAAGAGGATGATAATACCATTTTTTGGGAATTACCTGATGCTGTATACCAAGATCATTATAAATACAGTCAAAGTCAATCAACATACTAATTACTCCTATGTAGTTATTATCTCTTTATTTTACAAATGGAGAAATTTAGGCTTAGACATATTTTAAAAGCCACTCTAAGCTGCAAAGCAAATAAGTAGAGATGTAGGAATTTAAATTCAGAAATTCATGTTCTGACACAGTTTGCTCTAAATGAAGGTAGATACTATGAATGTCAAGCAAATTAGTATGACAAAATTCCTAAATAAATTCTAATCCTGAAAAAGCCAAGGTACTATTTAAACATTAACAAGATTATCACAGGGCCTGAAATTTATTCTTAGGAATATGGGGCTTATGGGACATACAGTCATCCCATATCATCACAAACACTATAAAATACACACAAGGACATCATTATTTCAAGAAACTAAAGTGCCAAAACCTTACTTCATGTAAACTTGTGACAAATTAAGAAGTTTAAGGTCTCAAAACAAAATGACTTTAAAAACCACGATTGAGATACCACTTCATACCCATTAGGATACTATTATCAAAAGAAAAAAGAAAATAACAAATGTTGGCAAAAATATGGAGAAACTGGAAATCCACTGCAATGCTGGTGAAATCTAGCAATTCTACTATAAAATCTAGCAATTCTACTCCCAGGTATATAATACCAAATGAATTAAAAAAAAGAGACTCAAACAGAAACCTGTATACCAATCTTTATAGCAGTATTGTTCAGAATAGCCAAAAGGTGTAAACAAACCAAATGTCCATGAACTGATAAATGGATAAACAAAATGTGGTATATGCTTACAACAAAATATTCCTCAGCCTTAAAAAGGAATGAAATTCTAATACATGCTACAACCTGGATAAACCTTAAAAACATTATGCTAAGTGAAATAAGCTAGATACAAAGGGACAAACATTACATGATTCCACTTAGATGCAGTGGCTAGAATAAGCAAATTCAGAAGACAGGTGGCTCAGTGGTAAAGAATCTGCCTGTCAATGCAGGCAACTATAGTTTTTTTAATTAAAAAATGTAAGTCTTTCTCATCAGTTTTATTGAGATATAAGTGACATCAGCACTGTGTAAGTTTAAGGTACACAGTATGATTTGCCATACATACACCATGAAATGATTATCACAGAAGTTTAATGACCTCATCAACTCATGCGTGTGTGCTCAGTCGTGTCTGACTCTCTGCAACCACAGAGACTGCAGCCTGCCAGGCTCCCCTGTCCATGGGATTTCCCAGGCAAAAATACTGGAGTGGGCTGACATATCCTTTTCCAGGGAATCTTCCTGACCCAGGGGTCAAACCTGTGGTCTCCTGCGTCTCCTGCACTGGCAGGCAGATTCTTTACCACTGAGCCACCTGGGAGATCCTCCGTCATCAACTCATATAGACACAAAATTAAAGAAGCAGTAAAAAAAACATTTTCCTTGTGATGAGACCTCTTAGGATTTACTCTCTTTACAACTTCATATATAACGCACATAAGTGTTAATTACATTTATCATGTTGTACATTATGTCCCTCATACTTATTTATCTTACAGCTGGAAGTCTGTGCCTTTTGACAGCCTTTATCCAGTCAATTTTATTTCTATCTATCAATGGAGAATCCAAACACAAAATTTTTTAAAAAACTCCACTCACTGAGGAATAAATTTAAAAAGAAAATAAGTAAAAGACATACTGAAGTTGAAGGTCTAAACAAATGGAGAACAGAGAGTATAATCCATGTCCGTGTACTAGAAGATGATGGTGTATCTCCCCATATTGATTTAAAGATTCAAAGTGACCTCTATCAAAATCCAAGGAGGAATTCTTTTGAGGAGGACAGAAACTGAAAAACTGATACTAAAATGATATGGAAATATGCAAAGAATGTAGAATTGCTAAATAATTTTCAAAAAGAACAAAATTGGAGGACTAACACTTCTTGTTTTCAAAACTTACTATAAAACTTTAGTAATCAAGACTTTAAGGAAAAGATATACAAATCAATAAACAAAATTTAGCACCCTGAAATAAATCCTTACATTTATAGTCAACTGATTCCTAAAAGAGAAGCCACCATGATACTCTCATCAACAAACAGTGCTAGAACCAACTCGGTACCTGCTTGAACAGAGAGGACTTTAGACCATAACCACACAGAAACTTAAAATGAATCACAGACCTAAACATAAGAGCTAAAAAACTGCTGGGAGAAAACACAGGAAAATGTCTTGAGAAAGACAAAGGTTTTTTAGATGCAACACCAAAAGCATAATCCAGGAAAAAAAAAACTGATAATTTCATCAAAATGAAAAACTTTTGTGCTTCAGAGGACACCATTAATAAAATGAAAAGACAATCCACAGAGTGAGAGAAAATCATATGTCTGATAAAGGACTTGGGTCCAAATATATGGAACTCTTACAACTCAATAATAAACAACTCAATTTTGAAAAAAAGGCAAAAGATTTAAATAAACCAAAGAAGATGTATGAATGGCTAGGTACATTAAAAATGTTCAAAATCATTCCTCAGTAGGGAAATGCAAATTAAAAAAAGGAGATACCACTTTATACCCAACAGAATAACTGCAATCGAAAAGAAACAATAACAAGTGTCAGAAGGGTATGGAGAAACTAGCACGCTCATATGGTACTGGTACAATGGTACTACCATTTATAGTTGTTTGGCTGTTTCTCTTGAATACTCAAATTTACCATATGACTCAGAAAAATAAAAACAAAGACTTAGTATTTGCAAACATTCATAACAGCATTGTTCATGCTAGCGAAAAACTACAAACAATTCAAATGTTTATCAACTGATAAATGGGTAAACCAAATGCGGTATATCCATACAATGAAATACTATTCAGCAATGAAAAAGAATAAACTATTGATACATGGTACAAAATTGATGAATCTTGAAGACTACACATTCTGTGATTCTATTTATATGAAATGAGAGAAGGCAAATCTACAGGTACACAAAACAGATTAGAAGGTTTCTGGAGCTGGGGGTATGAGAGGATAGATTGCAAACACACATATGGGATATTTTTAAAGCATTGTAAAACTGTTCTAAAACTAGAACATGGTAATGGTGTAAAATTTTATACATTTAAAAAAATCATTGAATCATATACTTAAAATGGATAAATTCATGGTATATAAACTATAACTCAATAAAGCTGGCTTCTAAAAGTGATTGAGAAGTTTTTTTTTTTTTTTAACAAAGAGCAAAAAAACCAAAATAAGCACTGTACTTCTTACCTCTGCTGGATATACTGGGCATAATCTGAGGAATCATATTGTTGCTTGTATCCATGGGCTGGGAATTATCTTGACCCATCTGATCATCTGGTGGCATATAGGCAGGAGGAGGAGTATCAGCTAACAGGAAGAAAATAAGACAAGTTAGAATCCCCAAAGAATAGTTAAAATCTTCATCTTGCTCAAAATTAAATCTAAATGCATCAGAAAGTTCTTAAAAATTGCCAGTAGGATTCATTACCGAACATCACAGACACACAAAAATGAAAGATGCTACCTTAGAGCAAGGCAAAAGGAGAAAAGACAGCATACCCCTTAGCCACCAGAAACCTACTACAAGTCCACATGAATTTGGTCCAATCCAGCATAGTAATATCACTGCTAAAATTCACTATGATAGAATTTAAGGTCAAGAATTTTGCCTCCATTTGCTTAGAATTATATGCTCAGAGAAACTGAAACCACTGTAGGTCAATCTGAAGGCCACAGATTATCCTTGTTCAGATATCTACAGAGACATTCTTAAATTGCCAAGATCATCACACACTGTATTGTTATTTAAAACTGGAAAATAAAACCATGCTCTTTCAAAATTTGCCAACAACACTAACAGCAGCTATCTAATTCTTTTGCGATGTCTTACAATGGCATTATGTCCTATGGCTCTAAGGAAACAAAAAATGGCTCTGAGGAAACAAAATGAACTACAAAATCTTTTGAGTTAAAACATTTCTGGCTGCAAACCTTTACAAAAGCTATAGCTATACTTCTTTGTCTCAGTAACTATAAATACTGAACATATATCTGAATATATAACTTGTTTTTCACCTCAAGGTTTGTACAAGATGTATTTTGAGACAGAGCTACCAATCGGCACTGACTGTAGTACAAAGGATGAAAATTAGTTTTTGAAAAGACACCTAACAGCAAATTAAACAGTTGGAACTTAAATCCTTTTCAAAAAACAAAACTTCATCAATTGGTATTTCATTGCAATAGAGAAACCACTAAGTATATATTTACATATGACTGCCTGCAAAGCAGGCATCCCAGTATTTCTAATGATTTAACCATACAAGACCATGCATGCCATTAATAAAATTTAGCCACTTTAAAAATCTGCTTACGATCCTTCTCCAGGCAAATCAGTGCATCAGTTATCTAATTAAAGATAACTGGAGTTCATTTTAACCTATCAAAGTATAAAATGATTTGACAAGCAATGTAGCAAAGCTAAAAAGCACAGACTTCAGAGTCAGAGAAACTTGGGCCTGAACCCCCATTTATTAGCTATGTGATCTTAAGTAAGATACTTAAACTCTTGGGGTTAATACCAGTTTCATCTTCCATCTGTAAAATAAGAATAATATCTATCTCACATGGCTATTCTGAAGATTAAATTTAATGTGATATCTTTCATCACAGTATTAGTTATATAAAAGGCACTTGATAAATGGTATGGCACCCCATTCCAGCACTCTTGCCTGGAAAATCCCATGGACGGAAGAGCCTGGTAGGCTGCACTAAGAGTCGGACACGACTGAGCATCTTCACTTTCATGCATTGGAGAAGGAAATGGCAACCCACTCCAGTGTTCTTGCCTGGAGAATCCCAGGGACGCGGAGTGGGGGGTGGGTAGGGGGTGTGGCCCTCATGGGCTGCCATCTATGGGGTCACACAGAGTCGGACACGACTGAAGCAACTTAGCAGCAGCAGTAAAAACTTTATGGAAGTATTTAACTTACGTCAAATATAACTACTTTCTTTATTGCTTTGACAGAACTTAATTGTAATGCCTAGTGGCATACATAGATTTAGTCATTTGGCCCAATATACAGCCAACTGATATCTAACAACACTTTGTTTCCTGATTATCTACTTTCCTTCACATTCATCAGAAAGAGCCATATTCTGTCTTTCTGCTTTTGATACATTTTTACTACATTCTCGCCTTTACTGTATATAGGACTCCTCTCTATGAAATCATTCAAGTTAGCACCATTTGGCTTCAAACTCTCAATCTGCACTGGCAACCACTTAACATATAGGTATATCTACATCGTTAGCAGTAAATGTATTTACGTGTTGCTGTAATTTCATCTATTTATTTAACAAATATTTACTGGAGGATCTACTGCATATTAGACTCTGACGTAGGTACTGGTGATGTAACAATAAACAAAAGATGCTATGAAATCCCTTTTTTCATGGAGTTTACAGACAAGTCGGGAGGGGGAAGGGGCAGATTATAAGTAAAGACAAAATATACTACACTGGATTGTAATACATGCCATAGAGAAAGATCAAGCAATGAGATAGGGAAGGTGGGTTGGAGGAGTGAGTGCAACTTTTAAATTTTATCTACAGTAATGTCACTGTTCTTAAAGGGTAATCGTCAATCTCCCCCAAATTGTGTTTGCTTTTTTAAAAACTTCCATTTATGTAAACTAAAAAAAATAAAAACAGTTCACTCACTTCCCTGAATTGCTTTTTCACCACCTCTGGCAAACAGGAGTGGCTGTCCTCTGTATCTATAAGCCTAGTTGTTTTTTTTAAGACCACATATAAGAGAGATCATAACAGTATTTGTCTTTCTCAGTCTTATTTCACTTAGCATAAAGCTGTCAAGATTCATCCATGATGTCACAGATGGCAGAATCTCATTCTTTTTTATGGCTGGATAATATTTGTGTGTGTGTGTATTTATCATTTCTTTATCCATAAATTAACACTTAGGTTGCTTCCAAATCATGGCAACTATAAATAAAGTCACAATAAACATGAGAGGGGTGATACCTTCCTGAGTCAGTGCTTTTGTTTTCTTTGGATAAATATCCAAAAGTAGAATTGCAGAAGCATATGGTAGTTCTATTTTTTATTTTTTAAGGAAATTCTATACTGTTTTCAAAACTGGCCACACTAATTTTCATTCCAACAGTGCACTAGAATTCCCTTTCCTTCAAATCCTCACCAACACTTGTTATTTCCACCTTTCTGATAAACAGTCATTGTAATAAGGGTAATATCTCACTGTGGTTTTGACCTGCCTTTCCCTGACAATTAGTGATGTCTAGAGCATCTTTTGAGAAGGCAATGGCGCCCCACTCCAGTACTCTTGCCTGGAAAATCCCATGGATGGAGGAGCCTGGTGGGCTGCAGTCCATGGGGTCCCTGAGAGTTGGACACAACTCAGTGACTTCACTTTCACTTTTATGCTTTGGAGAAGGAAATGGCAACCCACTCCAGTGTTCTTGCTTGGAGAATCCCAGGGACGGCAGAGCCTGGTGGGCTGCTGTCTATGAGATCGCAGAGTCGGACATGACTGAAGCGACGCAGCAGCAGCAGCAGCAGCAGCGCATCTTTTCATGTATCTATTGGCCAACAGTATGTCTTCTTTGGATAAGTATCTATTCAGATCTTAATAGACTTTTTTTTTTGCCACTGTGTCATATGAGTTCTTCCTATAAATTTTGGATATTAGCCCCTTATCAGATACATCATTTGCAAAAATTTTCTTTCATTTAGTAGGCTGCCTTTTTATTTTATTGACGGTTTCCCTTGCTGTGCAGAAACACTTTAGTCTGATATAGTTTCACTTGCTTATTTTTGCTTTTGCTTTTAGTGTCAGATTAAAAAAAAATCATCAGCAAGACCTAGGTTAAGGAGTTTACTACATATATTTTCTTCTAGGAGTTTTATGATTTAAGGTCTTACATTAAACTCTATCTACTTTAATTTTTGTGTGTGGTGTAACACAATGGTCCAATTTCATCCTTTTGCATGTGTCTGTCCAGTTTTACCAACATATTTATGGAAGACACTGTCCTTCCCCCTCGTACATTCATGGCTCCTCTATTGTAAATTAACTGACAATTTTCACATGAGTTTATTTCTCGACACTCTGTTTCATGATCTATATGTTTGTTTGTATGCCAATATTATATTATTTTTATTATTCAGTTCAGTTCAGTTCAGTCACTCAGTCATGTCCGACTCTTTGCGACCCCATGAATCGCCACACGCCAGGCCTCCCTGTCCATCACCAACTCCTGGAGTTCACTCAGATTCACGTTCATCGAGTCAGTGATGCCATCCAGCCATCTCATCCTCGGTCGCCCCCTTCTCCTCCTGCCCCCAATCCCTCCCAGCATCAGAGTCTTTTCCAATGAGTCAACTCTTCACATGAGGTGGCCAAATTTCTGGAGTTTCAGCTTTAGCATCATTCCTTCCAAAGAAATCCCAGGGCTGATCTCCTTCAGAATGGACAGGTTGGATCTCCTTGCAGTCCAAGGGACTCTCAAGAGTCTTCTCCAACACCACAGTTCAAAAGCATCAATTCTTCGGCGCTCAGCCTTCTTCACAGTCCAACTCTCACATCCATACGTGACTACTGGAAAAACCATAGCCTTGACTAGACGGACCTTAGTCGGCAAAGTAATGTCTCTGCTTTTGAATATGCTATCTAGGTTGGTCATAACTTTTCTTCCAAGGAATAAGCGTCTTTTAATTTCATGGCTGCAGTCACCATCCGCAGTAGCTTTGTAATACAGTTTGAAATCAGGGAGTATGATGCCTTCAGCTTTGCCCTTCTTCCTGAAAACTGCTTTGGCTATTCTGGGTCTTTTGTGGTTCCATACACATTTTAGGACCATTATATTTTATGAAAAATATATCTACTTGCATTATTAAACATATAGCACTTGGCAAAATAAAATTCAAAATTTCTGGAAATCAAACAATTACCAAAGAATAGTCAAAAATAGTTAGTTCTTGACATATTAACAGCTGACCCAGAGGATCAGCAGTATTAGAACAAATGCTAATTCTTAGGAGTTATTTTTTGTACCAATAAAATAAATTCTTACCTGGGAGCTGAAATGGACTTCCTGGTCCAGAACTTGCTGGGGAGTTGGGATATGTGCTGCTAGCAGGGGAAGGAGGGTAGGGACTATTTGGAGACAAGGGAAAAGGGGTGTTGTTGGGCTGATGGAAAGAATCAGGAAACGTTGCATTTTGTGGCATGTGCGGTTCATTGTGGCTTAAGTTTCTAAACTGAACCAGAAGGCTGTGTTGTGGATTGAATTCATTATGACGAGGCACTAACACTGGAGGTAAGACTGCAAGACAAAAATCAAAAGTTATCTGTGAGCAATGACTAAAACAACTCATACACATGAAGGGACAGCGAAGAAAGGACTGAGGGAAGATGGTAAACCTATTAAAACAATTTACTTTTAGAAGGGCTGCTTTGTTAGAACCCTGAATCTGTATTTACATAACAATTAAAGCAAAAATTCTCTAAGCATTCAGCCTATATAAAATACTCTAGAAGACAGAATACTCAAGCAGAGATGATAATCGTGGTAAGCATATTTAAGAGCAACCGTAATTACAGCAAAGGGAATAAAGCCAATGTTTTACAAAAACTATAACTGGTATATAACCCTAACCCTTTAAAAACTATGAATCACCATGTTGTACACCTGAAACTTAATATGTCAATGATACCAAAAAAAAAAGAAAAGAAAAGGTAAATATGTCATCATCTCCATAGATGTTACTGCTGTTGGTCTTGCTTTATCTGTATGAAACAGGAGCACATCCTAAACCATGTGGGCCAAAGCATCATCCCTTAGTTTGCAGTCCAGATAGCTGTTTCTGTGACAGTCCTACTTCTCTGCATGTTTGCTCTTTACCATCCAAGACTGTAATTTTCATAAGGTGTTCATATGAATCTGAAATAAAACAGTGGGCTAATATAACTTTAAAATTTTTAATTAAAAAATAGATGAAAACAACCATAATACAGAGAATTTAATGCACTGAGAGTTCAATATAGGTAAGTATTCCCAGCTAGCAAGGAGTCAAACAAAATACTGTGGAAAAGACAACATCTGATTGCACCTTAAAGAACGGGAAGCATTTTACATCGAAGTGCTGGGGTGGAGTGTGTCAAGAGTGTAGAGGAGGATCTGGAAAGATGTAAGAAAGGACAGTCAGAGGGCTAAGCACTAAACTGGGAGGTTAAGACTAGAGAATCAAGTTGAAAGCAGCTATGCATAGGTCCTGAAAGCCTCCATGTTTCCAATTTTGAACATTTCTTCTTTCTTTCGCTTTATCATCTGAGCCACCAAGGAAGCCACTGCTGCTGCTGCTAAGTCGCTTCAGTCGTGTCTGATTCTGTGCGACCCCATAGACGGGAGCCCAGCAAGGCTCCCCCGTCCCTGGGATTCTCCAGGCAAGAACACTGGAGTGGGTTGCCATTGCCTTCTCCAATGCATGAAAGTGAAAAGTGAAAGGGAAGTTGCTCAGTCGTGTCCGACCCTTAGCAACCCCATGGACTGCAGCCTACCAGGCTCCTCCATCCATGGGATTTTCCAGGCAAGAATACTGGAGTGGGGTGCCATTGCCTTCTCCAAGGGAAGCCACTAGCAAGGTCCAAATACTATGTAAAGTGAAGTGAAAGTCACTCAGTGTGTCCAATTCTTTGCAACCCCATGGGAGTCCATGGAATTCTCTAGGCCAGAATACTGGAGTGGGTAACCTTTCCCTTCTCCAGGGGATCTTCCCAGCCCAGGGATCGAACCCAGGTCTCCCGCATTGCAGGCAGAGCCTTTACTAGCTGAGCCACAAGGGAAGTCCGTATTTTATGTTCTTCAGTAAAGTTTTCCCAACTGAAAACAGTAACAATTCCTAGATAGAAGTCTTCCACTCAAAATTATTTTTTCTAAACAACTGTAACAAAAATATATGCAAGCATAAAGTTTTAAACTGGGCTTCCCTTGTGGCTCAGCTGGTAAAGAATCCACCTGCAGTGCAGGAGACCCAGGTTCAGTTCCTGGGCTGGGAAGATCCCCTGGAGGAGGGAGAGGCTACCCACTCCAGTATTCTGGCCTGGAGAATTCCATGGACTGTATAGTCCATGGGTCACAAAGAGTCAGACACAACTGAGCAACTTTCACTAAACAGTTTTAAAGACACATTTTTTTTAACAGATCCACTTTATTCAAACATTCAATTTCTCTAAAAACTCAAGTGATCAATAACATCTGATCACCTTTCCCAAGAGGAAACTGAAAAATCTGATTTCTCTAAACTTAAAGTACTAACTCATCTCTTTCATAATTTTTTTGTATTTGTCAGTGTAATTTCACTTTCAAAAATTTCCCTTTGACTCTAACATCTAATCAGAGTGAAACAGTGAAACATCTACTGAAATGTTTAATGAAACATTTAGTTTCACTAAACTTGTTTAGTGAAAGTCGCTCAGTCATGTCTGACTCCTTGGGACCCTATACAGTCCATGGAATTCTCCAAGCCAGAATACTGGAGTGGGTAGCCTTTCCCTTCTCCAGGGGATCTTCCCAAGTCAACAGTGACAAAATTAAACTGTTTTAAAATTAACTAGGTTGTATCTCTCCTCCCTGAAGTAGGGATGAACCTAAGCAATCAGAAGCTCTGTAATTTGTATTGTTTTTTTTTTTTAATCTCTTTTCATTTTACTGAATTAGTATTTTGACTATGTAGTTAATATCTGATTATGACTGCTTTTCTCTATTTATTACTAACTGCTGTTTTCCTTACAAAATGATGGGCAGCTGCCACTGGACAGAAGGACATAAGACACCAAGAATGTCTATGTTCAGTTCTCTAGAATCTGAAAGACTTAGTGAAATAACTATTTAGGAATTCAATCCAGTAAGAATTTTTTTGAGACAGAACTAAAATCAAGAATTTCTCTTTAACTTGTATATTATCTATAGACATACTTTTTTTCAGAATTATTTTCACTCAAAATTAATAATACACTGATAGTTTAAAAAGATAGATACTATAAGAGATTATAAACAAAAACAACAATTTCTAAGCCTCCTCCCAAACTGCTTCCAGAAACAACAAATTTAAACTTATCCATTTCCTCTAAAATTCACTTTGTGCCCTACTAAATAATAATGCTTACACTGCTGTTACTGTTTTATCAAGACATTATCTGTAGACTTATTTTTATGGCAAATGAAGTAGATTTCTTAAATCATTCTATTCCCCATTCTCTTCCTAATAAAGTTACATAAAAATTTGGTTAACTCAATATCCTGTGTTTATGATAGTTGATAGTTTATATATTATATAAATTACATAAATACAATTCATTGCTGAGCCAAATTTGTATTATATTTTTTCTTAAACAATTTTTTAATTATTGCCTTGGTCCTTCATTTGCTTAATCTCAAGTTTGTACCACTAATTTCCCAAAGTCCAACAGATCTAATAAATTCCTACCAATACTATTTTCCAGGTGCCACAAATAATCTATTGATTCAATTTTCTCCCCTGGATCCTCCATCGTTTGCTATTTAAGTCCCCTACAATTCAAGGTCTTTAGACTTGCTCTTTTCTCTCCAGTTGGATCGCATTTCCTGGACCTCATTCTCTATTAGTTTACTAAAGAAGGATATAAGGAAGATAAATCTTGAGTCCTTGCTGATATGAAAGTAACCTGTCTTATGTTTATCTACAGACAAATTCCAGAATAACCTTTTTCTCTCTGAACGTACGGGGCACTGTTTTGTTTTTTCCTAGAATCCAAAACTGCATTGAAAAATCCAGTATTCTCATTTCCAGTCTTTTCTATGTGCCCTATCTTTTTCACTCTGGGAGCTCTCAAAATCTTATCCACGATATGCTAAAATTTCAGATATGGGTCTTTTTTCTGTCTCTTTTCTGGTTACTCAGTCATTGGGACCATCCAATTTTCAGTTCTAGGAATTGTTCTAACAGTATTTCTTTCATAATTTTCTCTTTCCTATTATCTCTAATGCTTCAAGAATTATTATTTTATAGGAATATTTAATTTGAAACTTATTCTGAGCCAGATGTTTTATCTAAGCACTTTTCATACATTAACTCGTCTAATTCTCATAACTAACCTGAGGTAAGTATTATTATTCCCATTTTACAGATGAGGAAACAAAGTCACAGACAGGTTAATTAATTTCCCTTTGGTCATTTTGATAGTACTGGTGAAGTCAGTATCCAAATCCAGAGATTCTGGTTCAAGAAAGTAATCTTAACCACTGGACAACACTATTAAATACTGAATTGCCTAGCTTGGCTCTCTATTTTGCTTTTATCACTTTCCAACTATTTTCTACTCTTTTTTTCCAACTTTGCAATACTTTCTGGCTCCACTCCATATTAACTACGTGATCTTTTTTAAGTCGTTGTTTTTTAGTCACTACATTATGCCTGACTCTTTCTGCAACCCCATGCACTATATAGCCTGTCAGGCTCCTCTGTTCATGGAATTTCCTAGGCAAAAATACTTAAGTGGGTTGCCATTTCCCTCTCTAGGGGATCTTCCCAACCCAGGGATTGAACCTATGTTTCCTGAATTGGCAGGCAGATTCTTTACCACCGAGCCATAAGGGAAGCCCCTTTTATAAGCTACTCTTCTATTAATTTTTGGTTTCCTTATCTGTAACTTACTGGTAAACTTAAAAGTATCATAAAATGTTCATACCGTTTTCAAACCCCATGAAGGAATAGCCTCATAGGATTACAAAAGTGTCTAGTCCTCGTCATTGTTCAGTTGCTAAGTCATCTCTGAAGTTTTGCGACACTATGGACCTCAGTACGGCAGGCTCCTCTGCCCTCCACCATCTCCCGGAGTTTGCTCAAATTCAAGTCCATCGAGCTGGTGACACTATCTAACCATTTAATCTTCTGCTACCCTCTTCTCCTTCTGCCTTCAATCCTTCCCAGCATCAGGGTCTTTTCAAATGAGTCAGCTCTTTGTAGCAAGGGGCCAAAGTATTGGAGCTTCAGCTTCAGTCTTTTCAATGAATATTCAGGGTTGATTTCCTTTAGGATTGACTGGTTTGACCTCCTTGCAGTCTAAGGGACTCTCCAGGGTTTTCTCCAGTACCACAGTTTCAAAACATCAATTCTTTGGCATTCAGCCTTCTTTATGGTCCAACTCTCACATCCATACACGACTACTGAAAAAACCATAGTTCTGACCATACGGATCTTTGTAGGCAAAGTGATGTCTCTGCTTTTTAATATGCTGTCTAGGTTGGTCATAGCTTTCCTCCCAAGGAGCAAGCATCTTTTAATTTCATGGCTACAGTCATCATTTATGGTGATTATGGAACCCAAGAAATAAAATTTGTCAGTTTCAATTTTTTCCCTTCTACTGGCCATGAAGTAATGGGACCAGATGCCATGATCTTAGTTTTGTTTTTTTTTTAATGTTGAGTTTTAAGCCAGCTTTTTACTCTCCTCTTTCACCCTCATCAACAGGCTCGCTAGTTCTTTGCTTTCTGCCATTAGAATGATATTATCTGCATATCTGAAGTGTTGATATTTCTCCCAGCAATCTTTATTCTAGCTTCTGATTCATCCAGCCGGCATTTTGCATGATGTACTCTGTAGGGAAGTTAAATAAGCAGGGTGATAATATACAGCCTTGTCATACTCCTTTCCCAATTTGGAACCAGTTCATTGTTGCATGTCTGGTTCTAACTGTTCTTGACCTGCATATAGGTTTTTAAGGAGACAGGTAAGGTGTTCTGGTACTTCCATCTCTTTAAAATTTTCAAGTTTGCTGTGATCCACACATTCAAAGGCCTTAGCAGAGTCAAGCCAAAGTAGATGTTTTTCTGGAATTCCTTTGCTTTCTCCATGACTCAACAAATGTTGGCAATTTGCTCTCTGGTTCCTCTGCCTCTTTGAAACCCAGCTTGTACATCTGAAGTTCTCTGTTCACATACTACTGAAGCCTAACTTGATGGATTTTGAGCATAACCTTACTAACATGTGAAATGAGCAAAATAGTCTAGTAGTTGGAACATTCTTTGGCAGGGTCTTTTGGATTGGAATGAAAACTGACCTTCCAGCCCTGTCCCACTGCTGAGTTTTCCAAATGTGCTGACACACTGAGTACAGCACTTCACCAGCATCATCTTTCAGGATTTTAAATAGCTCAATTGGAACTCCACCACCTCCAATAGTTTTGTTCATAGTTCATGGTTCCTAATGCCCACTCAGCTTCACACTCCAGGATGTCTGGCTCTAGGTGAATGATTTCACCATTGTGGTTATCTGGGTCATTAAGACCTTTTTTGTATAGTTCTTCGTGTATTTTTACCACCTGTTCTTAATCTTTTCTGGTTCTGTTAGGTCCTTACCGTTTTTGTCCTTTATCATGCACATCCTTGCACAAAATGTTTCCTTGATAGCTCCAATTTTCTTGAAGAGATCTCTAGTCTTTCCTATTCTACTGTCTTCCTCTATTTCTTGGCATTGTTCATTTAAGAAGGCCTTCTCTCTCTCTTTGCTATTCTCTGGATCTCTGCATTCAGTTGGGTATATCTTTCCCTTTTTCCCTTGCCTTTCGCTTTCCTTCTTTACTCAGTTATTTGTAAAACCTCCTCAGAAAACCGCTTTGCCTTTTGCATTTTTTCTTTGGAATGGTTTTGGTCACTACCTCCTGTACAATGTCACAAACTTCCACTCATAGTTCTGCAGGCACTCTGTCTATCAGATCTAACCCCTTACATCTATTCATCATTTTCAATGAATAATCATGAGGGATCTGATCTAGGTCATACCTGAATAGCCTAGTGGTTTTCTCTATTTTCTTCAATTTAAGCCTACATTTTTCAATAAGTTCATGATCTGAGCCACAATCAGTTCCAGGCCTTATTTTAGCTGACTGTATAGAGTTTCTTCATCTTCGACTACAAAGAATATAATCCATCTGATTTCAGTATTGACCATCTGGTAATGTGCATGTATAGAGTCGTCTCTTGGGTTGCTGGAAAAGGGCATTTGCTATGACCAGCATGTTCTGCTGACAAAACTATTAGCCTTTGCCCTGCTTCATTTTGTACTCGAAGGCCAAACTTGCCTGTTATTTCAGGTATCTCTTGACTTCCTACTTTTGCATTCCAATCCCCTGTGATGAAAAGGACATCTTTTTTGGTTAGTTCTAAAAGATGCTATAGGTCTTCACAGCACCAGTCAACTTCAGCTTCTTCAGCATCAGTGGTGGGGGCAGACTTGGATTACTGTGATGCTGAACGGTTTGCCTTGGAAATGAATTAAGATCATTCTATCATTTTTGAGGTTGCACCAAAGTACTGCATATCAGGCTCTTTTGAGGACTGTGAAGGCTACTCCATTTCTTCTAAGGGATTCTTGCCCACAGTAGTACATGTATGGTCATCTGAATTAAATTATCCCATTCTCGTCCATTTTAGTTCACTGATTCCTAAGATGTCAATGTTAACTCTTGCCATCTCCTGGTTGACCACATCCAATTCACCTTGATTCATGGGCCTAACATTCCAGGTTCCTATGGAATACTGTTCTTTGCAGCATCAGACTTTACTTTCACCACCAGATACATCCACAACTGAGCATTATTTCTGCTTTGGCCCAGCTGTTTCCTTCTTTATGTAGCTATTAGTGATTGCCCTCTGTGACTCTGGTGGCTCAGTGGTAAAGAATCTGCCTGCCATGCAGGAGACATGGGTTTGACCCCTGGGTCGGGAAGATCCCCTGGAGAAGGAAATGGCAACCTATTCCAGTATTCTTGCCTGGGAAATCCCATGGACAGAGGAGCCTGGCAGACTGAAGTCCAAGGGACTGAAAGAGCTGGATACAATTTAGTGACTAAATCACTACCACTACTTTCCCAGTAGCATTTTTGCTTCCCTAGTAGCTTAGATAAGAAAGAATCTGCCTGCAATGCAGGAGACCCAGGTTTGATCCTTGGGCTGGGAAGATCCCCTGGAGAAGGGAATGCTTACCCACTCCAGTACCCTTGCCTGGGTAATTCCATGGACGGAGGGGCCTGACGGGCTACCCTCCACGGGGTCGCAAGGAGTTGGACACAACTGAGCAATTAACACTAACACTTTCCTAGTCGCATACTGGACACCTTCTGATGAAGGGGGCTCATTTTCTGTGTCATATCTTTTTGCATTTTCATACTGTTCATGGAGTTCTCACAGCAAGAATACTGGAGTGGGTTGCCATTTCCTCCTCCAGTGGACCACGTTTTGTCAGAACGCTTCACTATAATCTGTTTTGGGTGGCCCTGCATAGCATGGTTCATAGCTTCATTGAGTTATGCAAGCCCCTTAGCCATAACAACACAGTGATTCATGAAGGGTATCTAGTCCTTAACTGCTCGAAATTACTATGACTTTATTAATACTGGTACTATGAAGTGATCCCATGTCACAGCTGTTTAACTTGCTTAAGCATACCAGGCCTAAGCCCCAATCTTTTCTACAGAATGAATCACAGCTGAGGAAAACAGATAACAAAAATAAGACATTTCTATTGACTATCAGACACACCCTGGTTATGAGGGAATATACTAAATTCCCTTTCTTGCCAACAACTTCTAGCAAATACCAAGCCCAGGATTTTCAGACTATACTTCTCTTTTAAATCCTCATATTTGCCTTTCCTCATCAATTCCTCTGGCTTCAGCTCTCATTGGATTCAATAAGAAATTGAGAATCACCTCAAATACCAACTGGCAGCTCTAAAGCCCTTAAAATAAACTTCCCCTGATAGCACCATTACTCCTATTTTTTTTGTTTGTTTTGCTAGTCTCCACATCTAATGTTATTGCTACAGTTTTGTGTTGTTTTTTTTTTTTTAAAAACCATATTGGCATATACTATCTTCATGTGAAATCTAGTGTGGCCAGCAGACTAAGGTGGCTATCATGATTCCTGCCTCTGGGTATTTATCCTGTGTAATCCCTTCCGTCTGAGTATATTATCTATGACTTGCTCCTAAGCAACAGAATATGGCAAAAGTAACAGAATGTATATACTAACATTCCACCAGAACACAAAGCCTCTGCTAGCAAGAAAACCCTTTCTTACTGGCTTTGAAGAAATAGGCAGCCACGAATGTGAGCTACCTACAGAGATGGTCACATGGTGAGCAAATGAAGGAGTCAACAACCAGCCAGAATCCAACAGCTTGCAAGGAACTGAATCCTGATAATAATCACATGAGCTGGGAAGCAGAACCTTCTCAGTTGAGCCTCCAGTGGAGACCCAAGACTGACCAATGCCTAGTTTACAGCCTTGCCAAGGATCCAAGTAAAGCCATGCCTGGACTTCTGACTGACAGAAACTGTGAGATAGTTAATGTGCGTTAGCCCCTTAGCTTGTGGTACTTTGTTACGTAGCAATAGCTAAGTAATGTACCCAACTAGTATCTCAGCTGTGGAGAAGGCAATGGCACCCCACTCCAGTACTCTTGCCTGGAAAATCCCATGGATGGAGGGGCCTGGTAGGCTGCAGTTCATGGTGTCACCAAAAGTCAGACACAACTGAGCAACTTCACTTTCACTTTTCACTTTCATGCATTGGAGAAGGCAATGGCAGCCCACTCTAGTGTTCTCGCCTGGAGAATCCCAGGGATGGCGGAGCCTAGTGGACTGCCGTCTATGGGCTCGCACAGAGTCAGACATGACTGAAGTAACTTAGCAGTAGCAGCAGAGGTATCTCAGCTTATATAATTCATTCAATACAAAAAAATATTTACTGAGCACTCACTCCTAAGTTCCAGCTAATAAAACTATTCTAGGCACTGGGAATGCAGTACAGAATGAGACAGAGGAAGGTCCTTCTCACATCAGTCAATAAACAAAATGAATACCTAACAGTCAAGTAGTGATGAGGCATTTAAGCAAGG
The DNA here is from genome assembly GCA_006410935.1 of Redunca redunca. Classification (NCBI taxonomy): domain Eukaryota; kingdom Metazoa; phylum Chordata; class Mammalia; order Artiodactyla; family Bovidae; genus Redunca; species Redunca redunca. The sequence goes on along the minus strand of SJYQ01002726.1, from coordinate 26,955 downwards.
ACAGAATGAAATAAGAAAATGTGACACGAAAAGATGCTGGGGGGAGAGTACTCTATGTAGACGAAAGAGCATGTATGGCAAGTCCAGGGAACAGAGGAAGCTTGAGGATAGGTCATGCAGACCCTTGTAGAAATCTGTTCTAAGAGTGACAGAAAGCCTTTAAGTGTTCTGGGCAGGGACTGACATGATTTGATATATATACTTCCTAACACTCACTCTGGCTGCTATAACAGAAAACAGAATGGGCTGGGGGAAAGAGAAGAGGCAGAGACCAATTAGGAGACTACTTAAGGTAGAAGAGGAAGACGGTCTGTACTAGAGTAGTGGTGTTAGAGATGGTGAGAGATGATATGCTCAAAGTACACTTTGAAGGTAGAGCAAACAGCATTTCCTCATAGCTTAAGCACACAACTTCAGAGAGAAATAAAAGATGACTTCTAGGGAGCAATTATGTGAATGCTACTGCCGTTGACTTCAACAGGGAAAACTAGAGGAAAAAATGATTTGGTGGGAAAAACAAATCCAAAGTCCTATTTTGACATTAAATCTGGTATGTTTATTAGACATTCAGGTGGAGATGTTATGTAGGCAACTAGAGAGAGTCAGGAGAAGCTGACTCTGGAGTTCAAAATGTGAGCATGAATTTATAGATGGTTTTAAGACATGTAATAACATGAGAGTACCTACAGGAAAAATATAGATGGAGAAAAAGTCAAGGGACTGAGTCCTGTGAAAACAGGAAAATAGCCAACAAAGGACTAAGCAAAAACAGGTAGTGAGGTAGGAAAATTATAAGAGTGCGGTGCTTCAGAAGCCAATACAAAAACGTTTTGAGTGGGATGAAAGGAGAGCAACTGTATCAAACAATGCTGACAGGGCAAATAAGATGAGGACTGAGAATGATCCCTCTGTTTGTAAGAAGGCAGTCATTAGTGAATTTGACAAGTCAAAAGGTAGAAAAGAAAGACTAACAAGAGTGGGTGTCAACAAAGAACAGGAAGAATGGTAATGTAGAGATAATACAGATGGAGATTCCTAAACTAGGTACATTGGAGGTGGGGTCACATGGCTGAGGTCAAGACAGAAATTCTTTCTTAACTTTTATTTGAGGTTGGTCCAGTATTCCTCCCAAGGTTAAAATCTTTAAGAAGGAAGCATAAAGCTAAAGTAACCTATTAATTACTAAATTCAGTCAAATGCAAATCAGGAGGCATAAGTTTTTATAATTCTTCCCAGGGGAATTAAAACCTACCTGGACTCTCCACTCTCTTATAGTGGTATGGGTTGATACAAACTTCTTTTTGCTTAGATCCAAAAGGAAATTCACAAATATCCAATGGCTTTAGCTCATGATGACTCTGCAGATCAGGCCAGCGCCAAACACGACAGTATATAACGTGGGGTAAGCCTTTTCTGTGAGAAACCTGCAGGCGTCCATCTAAAGATCTGGGGATAGTGACACATTTGCTTGGCTGTCCTGGACTGCTCAAGGCTTTCTCCAGTTCCTCCATGGCACCTTTTTTCTTTTTTAGTTTTTTCACCAAAGCATCGACTGCCTTTTCTGCCCATTTCTCCTCTTCATCACCTTGCTTCCAGCCCAACAATCGTTTTACTGCTGGACTAGTAAAAGAAAACAAGCTGGCCATTGACGTCATTTGATTTAAATCTTCAGAAACTTTTCTGCAACTCAAAGTCAGTGTCTACTGAACATACAGATCACAGGTGGAAAGTCATATACAGGCCCTAAGCAAAAGTTGCAATTTAAAAGGAAGGAGTGACATTTATCTTCATAAGTGCCATACGCTTCTTTCATTGGTTCGAGCCCTGAAAGAGAAAAGGTGAAAAGGATAAGATCCCTAATTTAAATAAATACAATTTACGTAAATTTAAATCAATATAATTTGAAAAGTATGTTACTTTCAATAAGAGCAGAAAAGCCTTACCAAGTAAAACAAAAAAACCTAAGTCTAGATAGAAAAATTTTCTCTTAAGTCCTGTGACCACTCACTTCCTTCTTCATAATATGAATCTCATTGGCAATGTCAAATGATAACCAAAAGCAAAGTAGGGTGCTCTACTTTCTACACATTATCATCCCACAAAATACAGCCCCTAGACCTTTATTTCCTTCCATCAGAAGCCCTCAAGATTCTGAAGTAGTTTTCTTCACTGAAATCCATGTTATACGCTGTGTCAGTTTTGAACATAATAGTATCCTGATTTGAACAAAAGTCTTAAGAGAAACCTAGTGCTTCCCTAGGATCATTACTTTCTTTAAAATGTTTCACAGACTTGTAAGGTTTGCACAAAAGTCACAGTACTACTCAAGTCACATTATTAGATGCGAACTGTATTAGAAGTTGTCATAAGACATACCAAGCCCTCAAATAAATCATAACAACTGGCAGAAAAATGGGAAGTATCTACTTTTAAAATGAAGAAAGTTAGATTTAAAAAGAATAAACCAAAAAAAAAAAAAAAGAATAAACCCAAGGTTTAATACCCCCCCAAAATAGTTTATCATTTCATAGTTCCTATTGCCTTCTCCCATATTTTAAGTATGTTAATGAACCTGCTCCAGGCAGAACACCACTGTATACCCTGAAAAAGTGATATGTAGTGGCATTCCACTGATAAGAGTGGGTACAATCTCCTGTGGTTACTACAGTCAACCACACAGACAATTAGTTACTAGTGAAATAGCAAGAGTAATGCTTGGAAAAAGGATGTCAGTAACAAAAGATGCTTCCTTTCTTAGGCCTAAAATTGATAAATAATGCTGCAACTCTGTCTTGGACAAATAATAGAATATTCTAGCATCAAGTTTATTCTGGATTGGGGTTATCTTCCCAGAAAAGACTACATGTGCTCAGTTAAAACTCCAGTAGGGCTTCCCTGGTGGCTAATGGGTAAAGAATCTACCTGCCAATGCAGGAGACACAGGTTTGTTCCCTGATCCGGGAAGACCCCACATGCCACAGAGCAACTAAGCCTGCACAACGCAACTAGTGAACCTGTAGAGCCCGGGAGTTCCAGCTACTGAGGCTGCATGGCCTGGAGCCTGTGCTCCACAACGAGAGAAGCCACCATGGTGAGCGCCCCATGCACCACAACTAGAGAAAAGCCCATGCGGCAGCCAGGACCCAGCACAGCCAAAAAATAAACTAAGTCCAGTAAAGTGAAAGTGTTAGGTGCTCAGTCATGTCCGCCTCTTCGCGAGCCCATGAACTATAGCCCACCAGGCTCCTCTGTCCATGGGATTTCCCAGGCAAGAATACTGGAGTGGCTGGCCATTTCCATCTCTAGGGGATCTTCCCAAGCTGGGGATCAAACCCGGGTCTCCCACACCGCAGATACTTACAGTCTGAGTAAACAAAATAAAATAGAGTTAAATTCAACAAATAAGAACTGATTGCTTGTTACGTGCCATGTACTATGAATAGTCATAATGGTACTTAAAAAAAAAAAAACAGTATCAAATAGTTTCATCTTAAGAGCCAACTGATTTATTCTTTCAACATATGCCTGCTGCCTACTAAGAATCTATTAAAGTGCCAGGCACTGTTCTAGGTGCTGATCCAGAAAAGGAGAAAAAAGGAGCACTGACTCCTCTTTAGGAGAAGAGGGCTGTAGAGCTATGGAAAACTACAGTTCTTCCTCTAGAAATAAAAATATTAATTAAAAAGTGCTTCACTGATGAAAAAAGGGCCAAGAGCTCCAAGCATTTATTCACTGTACACCACACCCAAGAAATGTGTATCATAACCTCTTGGCACCTGTCACTAGGAACTGCACAATCTTCAATTATGTTGACTCCTCCCTACTTGCAAGGCCAGACCACACAGAGTGCAGAGAAAAACTCACACCTCATTTCACTAATTCAAATTCCACCAAGTAATTTGCTGTCACTGGGAAGTGAGAGACATGCTCAGCAGTGGCTACACAGACTGCATGCTGGAACCATATGAGGAATGGTGCAGGGAAGTGAAGGTATACTCCTTACATATGAATGGATATGCCCCAGCCTTGGCAGTATGTCTTTCCCAACACTTCATAGGATAATTTTCACCAGGAAAACAAAACTGCCTACATTGAACCAGGGAAATATAACAAGAAAACAAAAGCACGTTTCAGGAACAGGTCACAGAGTGTAAAGTGTTTTGAGTTAAATGAACTGTATAAAAAGTCTTACTTCAGTTGTAGCAGCATTAAGGATACAGAATAAAAGCCATCTGGGTCAGAAAGTACAGGCATGATTTGGTTGTCTGAGATGAGAAGGGAAATTTCAAAGGAAAGGTGGACATAAAAAAATACATGGGCAGGTATGAGTAGGGCATTTCCCAGGATAAAGAGCAGACAGGCCCAGCTGACTAAGACCTTAATTCCATAATACTAGAATATAACAGAGGCTAGACAGAGTGTTGTTGTTCAGTCACTCAGTCATATCCGACTCTTTGTGACCTCATGGATTGCAGCACGCAAGGCTTCCCTGTCCTTCACTATCTCCTGGAGTTTGCTCAAACTCATATCCATTGAGTCAGTGATGCCATCCAACCATCTCATCCTCTGCCATCCCCTTCTCCTCCTGCCTTCCATCTTTCCCAGCATCAGGGTCTTTTCCAAGGAGTCGGCTCTTTGCATCAGGTGGCCAAAGTATTGGAGCATCAGCTTCAGCATCAGTCCTTCCAATGAAAATTCAAGGTTGGTTTCCTTTGGATTGACTGGTTTGATCTCCCTGCAGTCCAAGGGACTCTCAGGAGTCTTCTCCAACACCAAGCATCAATTCTTCAGGGCTCAGCATTCTTTACAGTCCAACTCTCACATCCATACATGTCTACTGGAAAAACCATAGCTTTGACTATACGGACCTTTGTAGGCAAAGAAATGTCTCTGCTTTTTATTACGCTGACTAGGTTTGTCATTGCTTTTCTTCCAAGGAGCAAGTGTCTTTTAATTTCATGGCTGCAGTCACCATCCACAGTGATTTGGGAGCTCAGGAAAATAAAGTCTGTCACTGTTTCCACTGTTCCCCTGTCTATTTGCCATGATGTGATGGGATCAGAAAGGGATGACAGAGGGTGATGACAGGGAACGAGATGGTTGGATGGCCTCACCAACTCGATGGATATGAGTTTGAGCAAGCTCTGGGAGTTGATGATGAACAGGGAAGTCTGGCGTGCTGCAGTCCATGGGGTCACAAAGAGTCGGACACAACTGAGTGACTGAATTGAACCGAACTGACGGGACCAGATACCATGATCTTAGTTTTCTGAATACTGAGTTTAAGCCAGCTTTTCACTCTCCTCTTTTACCTTCATCAAGAGGCTCTGTAGTCCCTCTTCAACTCATGCCATAAGGGTGGTGTCACCTGCATATCTGAGGCTACTGGTATTTCTCCTGGCAATGCAGAGTAGTGAGTGTACATGAGAGACAGCATGTGCAAAGCAATGGTATGTTAAAGAAGAGGGGGACAAAAGCAGAGGAGCTGGAAGACCTAATGCTAGATTAGTAGTTAAAATGTTAACTACTAACCTAGCATCTCTACAATTAAATACTACCCATATTATTCACTAACAAGAAAAAAGGGGGGAAAGTTATTTGTGTATATAAACCAAGAACAAGGACTAAAAGGCTACACACTAAATGACCGACTGCAGTTACCTCTAGGGAGAAGCATGAAACGGGAAATAAGCAATAGAAAGGGGGTCCTGCATGATTTGTTCCATATGCTTCTGTATTGTTTCAACCTTTTAACAACGTTTAGACCATAGACGTATTAATACTTCTTTTGTTACCCAAACATTATTGACCAGAGTGTTTCAATATTCACTTACATAACAAATCTCTGGCTACAGGTATCAGTTTCTACAAAAATCTCTGGGGTCAATAGTGTGTTAACAGAGGCATAATGCTAAAATACAACTAGCTGATAACCTATCATCTACTATAGAACAGAATGGAGTTAAGAGTGCCAGTACAAAACAAACAAACAAACAGGTGAAACTGATTCTTGCTATGAGGACTCAGGATGGTGGTTACCCTTCAAAAGGAAGGCTGCGGGCACTAGCAGAAGGACACTGCCATCCTGTCACAGCTCTTCATTTCCCTCTCAGTGATTTTATGCGAGAGTCACTTCGTGAAAATTTGGCTGACTGAATACTGAAGATGTGTACGATTTCTGTTACAATTTTTAAGTATTTTCCTGTCATGTTAAGTATAGAGTGATCAGCTTCCTTCCCATTTTTCTCCCATCTTCAGTTCCCCTGCTCACAGGGAATCCCTCTTTTGTCTTTTACGTCTTTCCAGAGAAATTTTATACAAGTACAGATATATAAATAATCATAACCGTTTTTACATAAATAGTGGTATATTGAAAAAAAGGACAGAAAAATGTATAAACAATGTTATCAAGATCTTTCCATATCTCTACAGAACTTTCATACTGTATTCTAATACACAGAATTCCAGTAATCTGGAATCTTAAACCGTAATCTTAAAAGCATATCAAACTGTACTTCCCTGACAATCTAGTGGTTAAGACTCCGGGCTTCCGATGTAGTGGGCATGAATTCGATCCCTGGTCAAGGAACTAAGATCCCACATGCTGCAAAGGCACAGCCAAAAAAAAAGGTAAAAACAGTATAACAAACCATGTCATCTTTTGGCTCAAAAATAATCCAGCTGTTTCCCATTACACTCAATATCCAAATTCTTTAACGTTGCTTTATGGGACCTACACAATTGAGCAAATGCTCCAAAGTCACTTCCACCTCAAGGCCTTTGCACTCGATGTTCCCGCCTATGGAATTCTCCTCTCCCAGATTTTTAGCATGGCTTTCTCTCTCAGCTAATTTAGCTGCTCAGTTGTCACCTCCTGACAAGGAGGTCCCTGGCTATTTTATCTAAAATAGCATACATCCAATTCCCACATCATTCTCTATCCCTTGATCCTGCTCAATTTTCTCTCATGGCATTCATAACAATGATATTGATTTTACTTATTAACTAAAGTCTTCCTCACAAAAACATTAGTAGGCAGGTAGCCTTGTCTTTTTTATCCATCATCATATAACCCTGAACCTAAGGACAGTGCTTATTTATTAAATGAATGAGTAGAGAGTTTTAAAAAAGCAATTCATAGAAACATAAAATAACTTTATAAGAGCAACAGCATAAAATTAAAAAAAAAAAAAAACAGTTCTTTACAGACATGCACAGATGAGAATAAAAGTATGCATGAAAATGACAAACCAATCTCAGGATACTGAATATCGATTCCTTTCAGGGAAAGAAGGAAAGAATGCTGAAGGAAGAACGAAAAAGCTTTAGCTGTGTTCCTTTTAAAACTACATTAGAAGAAAATCTGACAAATCATCAGTGTATTATTTTCTCTATTTTTCTATGTGCATAAATATTTTATAACACAAAAATGCACTATTTTAATTTTTTTAAGTATCATAATGAAAATAGAAGAGAATGAGATTCTATCCTTTACTAGGTATATGACCATGATGAGGTATCACTCTAACTCCACTGATTTTTCTGTAAAATAGGGATAATGGTTCCTAAGTCATTAAAATATTGAAGTAATAAAATAATGCGTGTCTAAAGTACTAAAAACACACTTAAACATACATGTAATAGATGTTTTATAAAATGAAATATGCTATTCACACATGAATTTCTACTACTGGGAAAGGGGAGAGGACAAACTTCGCACTTGTCTCTTTAAATGTGGAATGATTAAAAATGTTTCTGTTAAACATTTAACAGAATTCTTTTTAAAAATGTTTTGTAACTTTCCAAACTGTATAGCTGGTATGTGCCACAAGTAATCCAAGTAATTGTTTTATAAGTTTCAACTTACAAAGTTAAAAAAGGAGCAATATTAATCATAAAAATTCACTAATGAATAAAAGGCCTGATCAGGAACTTTCACAAAAGGTATCAAAACTGCCATTAGATGATAAAATGGGTTCAACAGCATTAGTTATCAAAGAAATTTAAAAAAAAAAAAAACAGTGAAGTATCACTCTACATCCACCAGAATGGCTAAAATTAAAAAAAAAAAAAGTAGATGTTCATGATAATCAAAACAACTCTTACATATTCTGTTAGCCCAACGGAAACATAAATTAGCCCAACCACTTTGGGAGACTGTTTTGACAACATCTACTAATGCTAAACATGGATCCCTATGACCCAGCAACTCCATTCCTAGGTATGTATCCAACTGAAACAAGCGCTATGTCAACCAAAAGGCAAGTGCATGTCCATTACAACTTTATTAGTACCCCAGTGGTTCCACTGATGATGCACAGTGAGCCTGGGAAGTCCACCACTTCTATAGTGATCAGTAAGCAAGTCTATTCTCTGTACAGAAACAATAACTTCACTATCAACAGATTAACAGAAGTCATACATATTTTTACCAGTATTTTCACAACAACAAAAATGCTCTTAATATTAGTATCATAAATGTCAAGCATGAAGGATGTCATATTATGCGACTAAATTATTTTATGAGAAAAATTAGGCCTACATTCAATTCAGTCTTTATTATAAGACTTAATGCATGTTTACAATTATAACCTAATGATTTTCCAAATTTCTAGTTTTTTTAAGATAAAGTCCCAATGAGACCTTTTATTCACAATCCACTATGAAATACTGGTCTGCATTTAAAGTGGTTTCATTTTGAATGAGTGCATTCCTGAGCCAAGTATCATTGGCTCATGAAGACCTAAATATAGCATAAGCTTTTCTTAATGACTTAGTTATTATTATGAACCTCTGTTACTGTGTCATGCTAAAAACCCTCTATAGGAAGTACAGACTGTGGGCTGCGCTTCTACTGATGAAAAGACAAAAGCATGAGTGATCTTAAAAAGTTACCCACAGAGGTAGACTTTTAGACATATAACTTTCTTGAAAGAATACAGCTATTTTAAGAATGTGAATAGTTTCCTTTCTACAAAAGCAACTGCTAAAGCAGATAATAATATTCCTCTGATAAGAATAATAACACCACTAACATTTATTGAAACTTCACTATGCCAACCACTATCAAGCACCTATAAATTGAAAATCATTCAAATCTCAAAAAAGTCATAAAAGGTAAACTCCATAATTCTCATTTAACAGATAAGAGAATAGGTGAAAGGAAATTAGATGTAACTTACATAAATTAGATGTTTATTTACAAAGATAGGAAGAAACAAAGTCAGGAACTGAACCCTAGCAGCCCAGCTCCAGAACCTATGTTTCTAAGGACTGCACACACTGCCCACTAAGCCTCCCCACAAAGAAATGCTCTCCCCTTCAAGATCTACTATTAATACCTTCCATATCTCCTAGACTTCTCCAAAACATTCAAATCATTACATGTTATCAAAAAATAAGACCACACAATTTCAGAAACCAAGGATAATCCAATGCGTTCATTTTCAAACTGACTTTTTTATACCACTTAACATAGCTCATCAGCTTCTTTTTTTTTTGCATTCACGTAACTGTGCATTTTAATACACAAGTGCTAATACATTAGTGTAGGGCCTGGTGATTTTCTTTCAACTTTTCTTTTTTGCCACTTTATTTTTTAATTGAAGAATAATTGCTTTACAGAATTTTGTAGTTTTCTGTCAAACATCAACAAGACTCAGCCATAGGTACACCCATGTCTCCTCTCTCTAGAATCTCCCTCTCATCTCCCTCCCCATCCCACCCTTCTGGATTGTCACAGAGCATCTGTTTGAGTTCCCTGAGTCACACAGCAAATTCCCATGCTTCTTAAGCTTCTTAATCTACTTTAACTCACTCTTCTCTCTGTTGAGCTCAGTCACTCTTGAGGTATGAAAGGACTAGCCAAGTGTCTGCTACTATTGTATAAAATTTACATTTATTATAGCAGACTTAATCCAAAGCCTTTTAAATTATCATTAGGACATTTTTGCCATACTTATCACATGAACATAATTATCTTAGAAATGATGGAATAATGTACTACTTTTAAAACATTTTTTTCTAAATACAAATGTTCTAATTATAAAATATACTTACCCACTTCACTGCATTAACATTTGGTACACTTACTTCCTTAAATTTTTTTCTCTGCATATATATAGTCTCCCCAACTTCTGGCCATGACTGAGGTTTAACACAGCACTGCTTGGTGTTCTGCACTCTCCATTTAACACTCTAAGAATATGCCCAACTGTATTTCACATATTCACTTTCTTAGTACTTAGCATTTATATTTTAAGTGAAAATTGTCACACTGTGGGTGAAACTGTTATGATATGCATGTAACAGAGCAATTTTCTCTTGTCATCTTTTCTGTAAAATATGTATTTAAAAGTAACATATTGGCTCATAAACTGAAAAGTATCAGAGTGCTTGCGATACAACAGTAGATTTATTCTCTATCCTCACAAAAGTCCTCCATTATGAAATAATTTTTTCATTATGTATATAAAAATAAACTAAAGTAACAATTTTTGATTTGCATATGCTAGCATATGCAATATGAGCCCCAAGCGAACTTGCAATACCTTTGAAAATTAGAGTATGATTTGGTTTTCAAGTACCCAAAAGGTTTAATTTTAAATCTCTCATTAAAAAATTAGTTCAATTTTCCACACTCCCTTCACCTTTCACTAAATAAAATGAATTTAGAAACACTGAGAACACCCATCCTCAATTCAATCAGCTGATTGTGTTCACAGTCATCCACAACACTCTTTAATACTATTGCTAATAGAGAAAAATTCAAAAAGGCTACATTCAGTAATGTAAATCTTTAGAGGTTACAGATTGTGGGGTAGTTAAACCTGGTCCTCTGTGCTCCCTTTCTACAATGCTTTCCGGGTCAACTAAGGCACAAATAACGTGCTACACTTAACCTCAGATTTATACTCTTACTTATCCAACACATGTTTACTAAGCATACCTAAAAAGGGCAAGCCACTAAACTAGATGCTAAATGGCTAAAAGATAAATCAGGCCCAGACCTTAACTGTAAAGAATTACAAGTTAATAATCAACTAAAAGTGCCCATCCCTCTCTGCAATACACCATGGAGACGGGCAGATGCCCTTAGGGTGAACAAGATGTTAAAGAAATTCAGGGGATGGCCTTTGGGGGAAGGGAATGGAGGATGACAAAAGGCATGAAGTAGCTGTATCTTAGGCATAAATGCTATTCCCGGCAAAGACATAAAATCAAAGACTTTATCTACCAGGATGGGGAAATATTACAGCTCAGTTTGCTGGAACATAGGTGGCAGAACAAGAAAACTGGCTAGAAATATACAATAAGGCTAACCTACACAGGAATATTAATATTAATATATGTATTGTAACACAAAAAAAACACTAGATCTGAGGTCTAATGAACTAGGGTTCAAATTCTGGATCTAACACACCTAAACTTCCATTTATTTCTATTTTGTATAATGAATATCAGTCCTGAAAATTAAATGAGATAAACACTTAACTCAGTGCCTGGCATAGTACATATTCAGCAAAGGGAAACTGCAGTCATTACTGTTGTAATAATCATGAAATTTTTTTTACATCAAGATCAGGATTTTTAAATACACAGCCGGGCTACTTAACTTCATCAAATATAAAAAGTCAATCTACCATTATTTATGAGCCTTGAAGGAAAAGAAAGTTGTAAATTAAACTGTCACACCATGTTTTCTCATCACTTAGTTTTTTCTTCATAATATCATCTTTCTGCCATCAATACTGCAGGTTTGAAGAATGTTCCAATATTACTCCTGGATTATAGTTCAAACCACTGACACCCATCCTGCAAGTTTTGATACTGGTGTTTGCTTGATCTTCCCAGAGGGTGTAAATGAGAGAAATGACAGCAATAAAACAGCAAAGGCAGATTTCGTGCACGTGCAATGACAACAACATCAAAACTGCCACCTAGTGAAAAGTACTATTCAGATGCCAACAGTTATTAGACAGAGCCCAATTTCAGAGATGTTATGAGGTGCAAATAATGCACATCTTAGAAGAAATAAGGCAGCCTTTTCTTTCCCCCTTCACTTTCTTTCCCCCATCACTTCCCACCAACATCTACTCTCTTTTTCTCTTGTGTTCATTCTCCTTTTCTGCCTCCCATTTCACTAATCCTCATAGCTTCTCTCACATTCCTCAGTGGATTCTGGAGAAGCTTGGCTACTGCCTAATGATGCATAAACTATCTAAGGAAAAGAAACATTTCTTCTAACTCCCAAAGGACCTACTCAGCATGGAGTCCGTATTTTGTATCTTTGGTATATTCACGGGCACCAGGGCTTGCTCACCTCCGAGTTTTCTTCTAAGGAGAAGATGTATTTGATAGCCCAGATATGTAAGACAATGCCTCCCATGAAAACTGGCTTTTGAGCAAATCCTGTGTGCCTCTGTCATGCTGGGCCATCTAACACATTAAAGCTACCCTAAGGTACACCATTGGGAATAACATATCTATTATCACTCCTTAAATGTGATTTAATTAGTTCCTATGAAAACCAAGGTGGCTCAGAGGTTAAAGTGTCTGCCTGCAATGCAGGAGACCTGGGGTCGATACCTGGATTGGGAAGATCCCCTGGAGAAGGAAATGGCAACCCACTCCAGTATTCTTGCCTGGAGAATCCCATGGACAGAGGAGCCTGGTGGGCTACAGTCCACAGGGTTGCAAAGAGTCGGACACGACTGAGCGACCTCACTATGAAAACCAAAATCACGGGACTTAAATCATGGAGTTATTTTCTTTTGCAAAAAACCTCCACGAGAAGCTCTTTCAAAACAGTTATTATTAATAAATGTTAAAATCACATTTCAATAGCATAAGCAGGGATAGAAGACAAATTCTGTTTTCTCTTTTATGCTCTTCTGAAGTCACACTAACCCAGCCTTTTTGAATGTTAAATATCAAACTGAGCCTTCTCCTGAAAAGCCAAGTCTTCATACAATAATAGATGGTAGACTAACAAAGAAGTTAATAAAACAAACTGCCCCAACAAAAAATTGAATAATGCCTAAGATATCTTTCAGGGAACTTCTACCTTAAAACCCACAGAATCCCCCCAAATCTAACATTCCATTAGGAAATACATGGGCTAATCTGTGTAAGGTAAATCTTGCATGTGTGCTAAGTCACTTCAGTCGTGTCCAACTCTTTGTGACCTTATGGACCATAGCCTGCCAGATTCCTCTGTCCATGGGATTCTCCAGGCACAAATACTGGCGTGGGTTGCCATGCCCTCCTCCAGGGGATCTTCTCAATCCAGGGATCAAATCTCATCAATACTGCAGTTTGAGTGAATATAATGGAATCTAGTGATCAAACACTTTCAAATTTCTATTTAGGGGAAACTTAAAAGGAACAGAAAGGAAGCAGAATTATGCCAATATAAGTGGAAACTGGGGAGGAAAAGGTGGAAAGATTACACAGTTATGAATAAGATTGTTTAAGAAGGAATTAGTGAAGTGAAAGTCGCTCAGTTATGTCTGACTCTTTTGTGACCCCATGGACTATACAGTCCATGGAATTCTCCAGGCCAGAATACTGGAGTGGGTAGCCTTTCCCTTCTCCAGGGGATCTTCCCAACCCAGGGATTGAAGCCAGGTCTCCCACACTGCAGGCAGATTCTTTACCAGCGGAGCCAGAAGGGAAGCCCAAGAATGCTCGAATGGGTAGCCTATCCCTTCTCCAGCGGATCTTCCCAACCCAGGAATCCAACCCAGAAATCAACCCGGGTCTCCTGCATTGCAGGCGGATTCTTTACCAACTGAGCTATGAGAGTCAACTATCTCTGACAGGCTACCTGTTTCCCCCACCTAAAGAAGGAATTAACTGTGCTGCAAATGGCACGCACACACACACACACACACACACACACACACAGAGATTTTAGGAACGTCTATCACAAGATCCAAAAAGGAATATGACAATCTATAACTCAGAGCCCAGTTGGTAATAAAGGACAGGAATAAGGAAAACCCATGTATCATTAAACCAAATGAGGCAGAAGAGACTAGGAGGAGACAATCAGCTAGACTGTGAAGCTAAAGGGAAAGACACCACCGCAGAATGAAAGCCAAACAAGGAAAGACTGAATACAAAAGCAAAGGGGTCAGGCTACTAGAAGTAATCCTGTGTGCAGGGTACAGTTCTATCTAAGCAGAAGGATACATTCAAAGAGGCAATTCAGGAAGACAAAAACGGCAACGGCACATAGACAAGTAAAGGCTTAACCAGGACAGGCAGAGAGTGTAAACTGAAAACATGTCAGTAATCCAACTGTGAGAGGAAGACACACCAGGATGGTGGTGCACAGACCAGGGAGTAACAGTGGAAGAGACGCGAGGGACAGTACAGACAAACAATCCACAGGGCTTGCTGACCACTAAGAAGAGAAAAAGGCAAACTAAGAAAGGTAAAGGTTTAAAAGCTGAAAGAATTAGACACCACTCACCCCAAAAGGGGATTCTAGTTATAGCCAAGACGAGGTAAAAAGGCAATAGGGGAGGGGTATAAGGAAGCAAGTACTGGTCCAGGCAGATGTGTAATTAGAGCTCAAGAGAGAAGGAATAAATATACAAATTTGGAGGATGATACAAAGAGGAGTAGATTTGAATTTGATTCAGACAAACTTACTGGGTACCTAATAAGCCAGGAATACTCTGTACTAGGAACTAAGCCTTAAAAGACACTATCTGTAATCTCAAAGAGCATAGAGAATAACCAGAAAAAAGAGAAGATTCTATGAAGAGCTTCATGTGCTGTTTAGCACATCACTTGGTGGTCTGTTTGGTTTTTTATGTATTATTTGGTTTTGGCTATGTTGGGTCTCTTGTTCTTGTGCTCAGTTTCTCCAGTTGCAGTGACCGTGGGCCACTCTCTATTTGCAGCATGCAGGATCCTCACTGCAATGGCTTCTCTTGTCGCGGAGCACAGGCTCGAGGACGCGCAGGCTTCAGCACTTGTGGAGCATGGGCTCAGTAGTTGGGGCTCGGAAGCCCCAGAGCTTGGGCTCAGTAGCTGTGGCGCACAGGCTCAGCTGCCCTGCAGCATATGGGATCCTCCCGGACAAGGGATCAAATCTGTCCCTTGCATTGCAAGGCAGACTCAACCACTGGACCATTAGCGAAGTCCCATATCATTTAGCTTCACTCTGGATTTTCATATGATAAGTCAACAGAGATGCAGTATTAAAACAGAGTCAAGAATACATACAGCAGGCACAGAAGGCCAGTAACTGAGTAGATAGGAATGTGTACTACCTCTTACAACTTGGAGGGACTTAATAACTGTGAACACTTTATCTGCTATTACTTTGGCTTTTTATAGTTTACCTCTGGTTGACAAAGACCTATTAAGTTGGTGTAAAAGTAATTGCGGTTTTGCATTGTGGAACTTTTTCATTTGATATTGGAATACATTCTTAAATAAATGTGGTTATGTTATATATCATTTTAATGGTTTCTTGCTAATGGCTTATTACTTGCTTGTATCTTATATTCATTTTAGATATGGAAGGGAGTATATCAAGGCTGTATATTGTCACCCTGCTTATTTAACTTATATGCAGAGTACATCATGCAAAATGCTGGGCTGGATGAAGCACAAGTTGGAATCAAGATTGCCGGGAGAAATATCAATAACCTCAGATACACAGAAGACACCACCCTTATGGCAGAAAGTGAAGGAGAACTAAAGAGCCTCTTGATGAAAGTGAAAGAGAAGTGAAAAAATTGACTTAAAACTGAACAATCCAAAAACTAAGATTATGGCATCTGGTCCCATCACTTCAAGGCAAATAGATGGGGAAACCATGGAAACAGTGAGAGACTTTATTTGGTGGGGGGGGCTCCAAAATCACTGCAGGTGGTGACTGCAGCCATGAAATTAAAAGACACTTGCTCCTTAGAAGAAAAGCTATGACCAACCTAGACAGCATATTAAAAAGCAGAGACATTACTTTGCCAACAGAGATCCATCTAGGCAAAGCTATGGTTTTTCCTGTGGTCATGTATGGATGTGAGAGTTGGACGATAAAGAAAGCTGAGTGCCAAAGAATTGATGCTTTTGAACTGTGGTGTTGGAGAAGACTTGAGAGTCCCTTGGACTGCAAGGAGATCTAACCAGTCCATCCTAAAGGAAATCAGTCCTACATATTCATTGGAAGGACTGATGCTGAAGCTGAAACTCCAATACTTTCACCACCTGATGCAAAGAATTGACTTACTGGAAAAGCCCCTTATGCTGGGAAAGATTGAAGGCAGGAGGAGAAGGGGATGACATTAGATGCGATGGTTGGATGGCATCACTGACTGGAAGGACATGAGTTTGACTAGACTCTGGGAGTTGGTGATGGACAGGGAAGCTTAGCGTGTTGCAGTCCATGGGGTTCGCAAAGAATCAGACACAACTGAACTGATGGTAGACAAAAAGCAAATTTGAGTGGTCTTCTTATTTGAGTTCAAAATGAGTCATAAAGCAGTGGCGACAACTCACAACTTCAATGTTGCATTTGGCCGAGGAACTGCTAATGAATGTACAGTGCGGTGGTGGTTGAAGAAGTTTTGCAAAGGAGACAAGAGCCTTGATGAGGAGGAGAATAGTGGCCAGTCACCAGAAGTTGATAAGGACCAACGGAGAGCATCACTGAAGCTGCTGTGTGCATTCTCAGTCTCTCCCGTCATGTCCGACTCTTTGCAACCCTAAAGACTCTAGTCTGCTAGGCTCCTCTGTCCATGGGATTCTCCAGGCGAGAACACTAGAGGGGGTTGCCATGCCTACCTCCAAGGGATCTTCCCAACCCAGGGACTGAACTCACAACTCTTATGTCTCTTGCATTGGCAGGCAGGTTCTTTACCACTAGTGCCAGCTGGAAAGCCTGATCCTCTTACAGCTACACAAGAAGTTGCCAAAGAACTCAATGTCAATCATTCTATGGTAGTTCAGCATTTGAAGTAAACTGGAAAGGTGAAAAGGTTTGATAAGTAGGTGCCTTGTGCACTGAATGAAAATTTAAAAAATTTAAAAATCACTGCTTTGACGTGTCATCTCTTATTTTATGAAATAACAATGAACTATTTCTCGATTGGATTGTGACATGTGATGAGAAGTGGATTTCATACAACTGGTGATTGCCAGCTCAGTGAATGGACTGAGAAGGAGCTCCAAAGTACTTCCCAAAGCCAAACTTGCACCAAAAAAGGTCATGATCACTGTTTGCTGCCCATCTGATCCACTACAGCTTTCTGCATCTCAGTGAAGCCATTACATCTGAGAAGTAAATCAATGAGATGCACCCAAAACTGCAACACCTGCAGCCAGCCCTGGTCAACAGAAAGGGCCCAATCTGTCTCCACGACAACACCCAACTGTATGTCACGCAACCACTGTTTCAAAAGGTGAAAGAAACGGACAACGAAATTTTGCCTCATCTGCCATATTAACCTGACCTCTTGCCAACCAACTACCACTTCTTCAAGCATCTCAACAATTTTCTGCAGGGAAAACGCTTCCACAACCAACAGGACGGAGAAAATGCTTTCCAAGTGTTCATCAAATCTTGAGGCATGAATTTTTACACTACAGGAATAAACTTATTTCTCACTGGCAAAAATGCATTGATTATAATGGTTCCTATTTTGACTAATAAAGATGTGTTTGAGCCTAGTTATAATGATTTAAAATTCACGGTCTGAAACCACAATTACATTTGCACCAACCTAATAGCTGATTCTTTCATTGATAGGTGTCATTTCAGATAGCTAGAAAGAAAACTGGTATTTAATTATAAGCTTTAGAAATCCTTGTGTATGTCAGGTTCCCTGAAATTCTCCTGAAAAACTGCAACTATCAACCAGACAAAAACAATATAGAGCAGTACCTTGGAAATCCAAAGATTACAGTAGCACCTCAGCAATAAAATTAAGAGATATCACGCATTACAAAAGAATCTATGACATTACAAAACACACACACACACGTCATACTTCTATTTTAGCTCAAGCATCCCTTCTTCAGGGAAGCCTTCCCAGACTGGCTTGCCTAGGTGAAACTCCCCTATTATACACACTTATTGTGTCACATATCTCTATTTTGCAGCAGTTAACATATCTATGTTTTTATATTTACCAGTCCAACTTGCCAAGAATGTAAATGAGAGGAGCCATATCTGTTTTTGCTCATCACTGTAAGCCAAGTGATACATGTGCTCAATAAGTATTTAGGTCTAATGAATGAAAGAGAACGTGAATACAAACCTTTTGAAAGGAATTAGCCACGGGATGGGGAGGGATTCAGGGTGCTTTTCACTTTCTGCTTCATGCAATTCTGCACATCTTAAAAGAAACACGAATTTCTTGCATAGTTACCAGGGAAAACCAACTTTAAAATGGAAGTGCAGATGTACCTCAACCATATTAAAATTCTTACTAAAGAGGATTTTAAGTCATTTTTATTTCAAAAGAATTCTCTCCAGTAATTTTAAAGTTATACAAATTTGGAGGCTGAAATTTAAGAAAAATAATCAAAGATAGGGCCAAATACTTTCAGGTTCCAAAAAATAATAGTAAGAATTCATTTTTTGAAAAGCATCTATCTTCCTGTAGTAGAATATTTTCTGTACCTCACAGATTTTACAAATGCTCTTCTTTGTCTGGACCACTTTCTTCAAGCTCCAACCACTAATGTCTAGCTCTCCAAGGTTTCAGCTTTAGCTATCATCCCCGACACCTTCCCTGATCAACCCATTAACTCTATATGAAGTAGGTTTTCCCCAATCTCTAATCTAAAACTATGTTCAATTCCTTCACTGTACTACCAAATTGTAAGTATTTGTTGGTTTTCTTGATTTTCAATTCTCCCACTAGAATGTAATCTTTAAAAAACAGTACTAAGCATATTCAGAGAACTTGTTAAATTCATTCAAGCTATTCATCCAAAACTACTGTGGTACATTTTAGAAACATTTCATGCAAAGATGGGCACAAGAAATGGTATGGACCTAACAGAAGCATAACATATTAAGAGGTGGCAAGAATACACAGAAGAACTTTACAAAAAAGATCTTCATGACCCAGATAACCACAATGGTGTGATCACTCACCTAGAGCCAGACATTCTCGAGTGTGAAGTCAAGTGGGCTTTAGGAAGCATCACTATGAACAAAGCTAGTGGAGGTGATGGAATTCCAGTTAAGCTATTTCAAATCCTAAAAGATGATACTGTGAGAGTGCTGCACTCAACATGCCAGGAAATTTGGAAAACTCAGCAGTGGCCAACAAGACTGGAAAAGGTCAGTTTTCATTCCAATCCCAAAGAAAGGCAATGCCAAAGAATGCTCAAACTACTGCACAGTTGCACTCATCTTAGTTCAGTTCAGTCACTCAGTCGTGTCTGACTCTTCGCGACCCCATGAATCAGCACGCCAGGTGTCCCTGTCCACCACCAACTCCCAGAGTTTACCCAGACTCATGTCCATCAGGTCAGTGATGCCATCCAGCCATCTCATCCTCTGTCGTCCCCTTCTCCTCCTGCCCCCAATCCCTCCCAGCATCAGGGTCTCCTCCAATGAGTCAACTATTCGCATGAGGTGACCAAAGTATTGGAGTTTCAGCTTCAACATCAGTCCTTCCAATGAACACCCAGGACTGATCTCCTTTAGGATGGACTGGTTGGATCTCCCTGCAGTCCAAGGGATTCCCAAGGAGTCTTCTCCAACACCACAGTTCAAAAGCATCAATTCTTCGGTGCTCGGCTTTCTTCACAGTCCAACTCTCACATCCATACATGAACACTGGAAAAACCATAGCCTTGACTAGATAGACTTTTGTTGGCAAAGAATGTCTCTGCTTTTTAATATGCTATCTAGGTTGATCATAACTTTTCTTCCAAGGAGTAAGTGTCTTAATTTCATGGCTGCAATCACCATCTGCAGTGATTTTAGAGCCCCCAAAATAAAGTCTGACACTGTTTGCACTGTTTCCCCATCTATTTGCCATGAAGTGACAGAACCAGATGCCATGATCTTCGTTTTCTGAATGTTGAGCTTTAAGCCAACTTTTTCACTCTCCTCTTTCACTTTCATCAACAGGCTTTTTTGTTCCTCTTCACTTTCTGCCATAAGCGTGGTGTCATTTGCATATCTGAGGTTATTGATATTTCTCCCAGCAATCTTGATTCCAAGCTGTGTTTCTTCCAGCCCAGTGTTTCTCATGATGTACTCTGCATATAATTTAAATAAGCAGGGTGACAATATACAGCCTTGATGTACTCCTTTTCCTATTTGGAACCAGTCTGTTGTTTCCTGACCTGCATACAGGTTTCTCAAGAGACAGGTCAGATGGTCTGGTATTCCCACCTCTTTCAGAATTTTCCACCGTTTATAGTGATCACATCAGTGGAGAAATAACTCCAGAAAGAATGAAGGGATAGAGCCAAAGCAAAAACAACACCCAGCTGTGGATGTGACTGGTGATAGAAGCAAGGTCCAATGCTATAAACAGCAATATTGCATAGGAACCTGGAATGTTAGGTCCATGAACCAAGGCAAATTGGAAGTGGTCAAACAGGAGAGGGTAAGAGTGAATATCGACATTCTAAGAATCAGCGAACTAAGATGGACTGGAATGGGTGAATTTAACTCAGGTGACCATTATATCTACTACTGTGGGCATGAATCCCTTAGAAGAAATGGAGTAGCCATTATGGTCAACAAGACAGTCCGAAATGCAGTACTTGGATGCAATCTCAAAAACGACAGAATGATCTCTGTTCGTTTCCAAGTCACTCATCTCACATGCTAGCAAAGTAATACTCAAAATACTCCAAGCCAGGCTTCAACAGTACGTGAACTGTGAACTTCCAGATGTTCAAGGTGGATTTAAAAAAGGCAGAGGGATCAGAGATCAAATTGCCAACATCTGCTGGACCATCGAAAAAGCAAGAGAGTTCCAGAAAAACATCTACTTCTGCTTTATTGACTACGCCAAAGCCTTTTACTGTGTGGATGACAACAAATTGTGGAAAATTCTTCAAGAGATGGGAATACCAGACCACCTGACCTGCCTCCTGAGAAATCTGTATGCAGGTCAAGAAGTAACAGTTAGAACTGGACATGGAACAGCAGACTGGTTCCAAATCGGGAAAGGAGTATGACAAGACTGTATATTGTCACCCTGCTTATTTAACTTATACGCAAAGTACATCACATGAAATGCTGGGCTGGATGAAGCACAAGCTGAAATCAAGATTTCTGGGAGAAATATCAATAACCTCAGATATGCAGATAACACCACCTTTATGGCAGAAAGTGAAGAGGAACAAGAAAGCCTCTTGATGAAAGTGAAAGAGGAGAGTGAAAAAGTTGGCTTAAAACCCAACATTCAGAAAACTAAGATCATGGCATCTGGTCCCATCACTTCATGTAAATAGATGGGGAAACAATGGAAACAGTGACTTTATTTTCTTGGGCTCCAAAATCACTGCAGATGGTGATTGCAGCCATGAAATTAGAAGACACGTGCTCCCTGGAAGAAAAGCTATGACCAATCTAGACAGCATATTAAAAAGCAGAGGCATTACTTTGCCAACAAAGGTCCATCTAGTCAAAGCTATGGTTTTTCTAGTGGTCATGTATGGATGTGAGAGTTGGACTGTGAAGAAAGCTGAACACCAAAGAATTGATGCTTTTGAACTGTGGTGTTGGAGAAGACTCTTGGACTGCAAGGAGATCAAACCAGTCCATCCGAAAGGAAATCAGTCCTGAATACTCATCGGAAGGACTGATGCTGAAGCTCCAATACTTTGGCCACCTGATGCGAAGAACTGACTCACTGGAAAAGACCTTGATGTTGGGAAAGACTGATGGCTGGAGGAGAAGGGGACAACAGAGGATGTAATGATTGGATGGCATCACCGACTCAATGGACATGAGTTTTAGTAAGCTCTGGGAGTTGGTAATGGACAGGGAAGCCTGGCGTGCTGCAGTTCATGGCATCACAAAGAGTCGGACACGACTGAGTGACTGAACTGAGCAGTATAGGCACTGAGAATATAGAAGTGAATAAAAGTAGACCAAAATCCTTGTCCTCATAAAGCTTGTATTCCAGTGGAGGGAGACAGACAAAGTACAATAAATGAGTGATACAGCATAGCTGTTAGGTGAAAAATGCTATGGAGAAAAATAAAACAGAGGAAGGTGGATCAGGAGTGCTATGAAAGAGGTGTAATTTTAAACAGGGTGGCTGGGCTGAGCCTCACTGAGAAGACACCAAAGAGTAAGCCAGGCAGAGAAAACTAGTACAAGCAGAGGCAACAGGCAATGTGCAAATCCCAAAGTGGGAGCATGTCTGGCACATTCAAGTCACCACAAGACCACAAAGCCTGATAATAAGCAAACAAGAAGAGGAAAACAATGAATGGAGTCAAACAGGTAAGAGAGCCATGCAGTAAGATAAGGGCTTTTGGCCTTTAAGTGAAATGTAGACCCATTTTAAGAGCTCTGAGTGAAGATATGACATTTTCAGTCTTGTATTATTAAAAATCACTCTAGGCCACATGTTCAGAATGGGGAAGGGGTGAGGATGGGGGCAAGGGTAGAAAGCAGGGAGACCGAGATCAGTTCAGTGCTGCAGCAATTTACCTAAGAGATGATGGTGGCTCAGACCAGGATGACAGCAGCGTGGTGGTGAGAAGAAAACAGTTTCACATATTTGGGGAGACAAAAGGTTTCCTGGTGGAAAAGATAAGGGGAATGTGAGAACAGAGGAGACAAAAATGACTCCAAGGTGTCAACCTGGGCTACCAGAATGGGATTGATTTAGGGGAAGCTAATAGGGAAGCTAAAGGATGATTTTACATAAGTGAATGTATGAAGAAAATGTTGTTAAACTTAACCAGGTTTCCATTCAAATGAATTGTTATTAATGTCAAGAAACCAAGTCTTGTTTTTACTTCAAGTTACCTGAGTAGGACCTCCTGACCTGCCATAAACAGAGGCACACAAACCCCCCTCAAGAGTCTCCCCGAGAGAGATAGACATATAGACACTGCTCAGGCCCAGATTCAGGGGAAAACTCAAAGAAACAGCTCCTTCACCTTCTGGTCCAACATCTCTCTAACTGCTTCAATCCAAAATAAAAGGCAAACAAACCAATTCAAAAATTTCACCCAACACTGTTAGCCAAAAGGAAATCTCCTGACCACATCAACCCTTGCAAATGTGCATATAGGTCAAAGCCACCATCACTTCAACCAAACCTATACAAAAGAATTACAGATGGGGGTTTTAAAGAAACAAATCCTTCATAACCAGTCCACAAAATTCAGATTCATTGACAGCAGGGCCCTACCTCCCAGGTTCTGCAGTAGGTTTGAGAACCAAGGCCCTTAGGACGATCCACAAGGGGAGAAAGTCACTTGCCTATACACATTCAGAGGTAACTTTTTTGTGGTTGGTGGGGGTATAGCTTTAAAATTGTCTTATCCCTGAGGTTCTAACATCTTTAGTCACCAAGTATTAGCAAAAGTAGACACCGTCATCACTACTATCAAACCAATCGAGACCTAGGTATATAATCACTATAAAATGCGTGAGCCACATCCATGACTGCAAGCAGATAAGAAAAAGAAACCAAGAACAAGCTGGCCCCACAGCTCTCCCAGATTCAGAAAACCTATTCTTTACTAGATCATCTAGAAAGAAGAAGAAATACAGTCACATTGGCACCAAAATCATTTTCCCAGAGAAACACTTAAATCATCACTTTTCCCAATCACGGTTCCCAAATTTCCAAAGACATCCAAAGTTCTCATAGTGATTTCAAAGCCATTCGGGAGCTGAGCACACAGCAGCTGACCCTTCTCATAGCACAGCACTCACCGAGGCTCTCTCTGTGCCCATGCAAGTCTTTTTTTTATCTCCCACATCCAGACTTTTGTTTCCCAGTTTTTAATCACTCTTTAAACCTCACCTGCTTCTCTAAGTCCTCTAATTAAGCAGAGCCTGATCTAGATGTATCACTCACCCCCACAGAGCCTGCAAGATTTCTGACATTGCTACCAGATGTGTCTGAGAATACCTGCATAGGCTTGTAGGCACAGGAATAGACACAGAGCTGGTCAATCTTTATAGCGCTTTCCTTTAAATTATAAAATCACCAAGAGCAGATACCAAATCAGTATGTTACAAAATGTCTCTCTGGAGTACAAAGTGCTAACTTGTGTAGACAACATATATTTCAAATCTTTATGAAGACATTTTCCAGATAAGCTCATCTACTCACTTGAGTGGGCAGAAAGATGTGAAGAAGTTAAAGAAAATGAAAGACTAGCTTTGAAAAAGTTCTGCAGTGCCCCTCTTTTCCTAGAAACACACAAACCAGAATAATTAAGTCTCAAGTTATAGTCTACCAGATAGGATGCTAGGCAGATCCTAACATATCATGAAAACAGAAGTGACCAAAACAAAGCTTGCCTTGAAAAAGTACCAGCCATATTCTGAGATCACAGTTAAATTTAAAAAGTTTAAGACTGTTTATAGGGCTCCAGCTGCTATGTTCAAAGAAAAGTAGGAAGGTGACACCAGTCTTTTTCTTACTATTAATATTATTTTCAATAATAACAAAACAACATATATGGACATCAAAAAGGAAAAATCCAGTTAAGCCTCACAACACATTAGGCCATTTTCAAATTTCCAGAGTATACCATTCTGTAATTTATATATTTATACACACACACACACACACACACACATTATAAGCAGAGACTGGTGTACCAAAGAATTCAAAAACAAATTCTATTTACAAAAAACACTTTAACAACTGACTTCCAAAAATGAATTACAATTACAGTATCGCACACATGAAACCATCTAATAAAGAATACTTTCTTCTAAAATACTGTCACAACCAAGTTAGGAATACAATAAAAGCAGAAAGAAAAGTCACTGATACCACTTCTCTAATAGAAAGAGGCCAAATATCTCCCCACCTAGGTGCCCAGGGCAAAAAAGTATCAAAACTGCAGAGTGAAGAACTAGCTGATTATTTATGAAAAAATAGTAACTGTGTAATTACCCCATCTTTTCAAAGTTGTAAAACACTGAAAGTTGTTAGAATATGAGACTGAAAAACTAGTTGGTCCTAACAACAATCTAGCTTTTAACAATTTTTCAAAAAGAATTTTATATCTTAACATTCCAAGTAGTAAATGTACCTCTCAGATTCAGTGTTCTAGGTAATGGCAATGAATTGGATAAGCCAGCACTGAGAGTTTCAATTACTATTGTTCTATTAACTTTGGAAGCAGAAAATCAGTGTAAAAAGACATGGGCAGGCTTTGTGAGGACATTCATCATCATCTTTGGAGGGGAAAACATTCTACCTCTGTGCAGTCTTCTTGGGTTCTACCCCCAAATAATCTTTTCTCCAAAATATCCAGACTGGTAGAAATAAGAGTCATCCTTCAGGGTTTTATAAGACTGTCCCTTATAAAAGGAAATCTTCTCTATTGTCTTTGACCTTATTAGTATGCCGGCAAACCCACAGGATCTAAGGGAGCTGTAACGTTTGAAGAAATAAACTATTTCAGTTCTTCTTTGTGCTAGTATGAAGCACACAAACAGAATTTGTATTCCAGACTAGGAATACAGTCACTCTAGAAATAAAGAGAAAAAGGAAAACTGATAATCAGGGTAATAAAGGCAGCTATATCCTAAAGCGTTCTCAAGTCAGCTAAGTCAACATATACATCTGGTAATAATAAACACTGATAAGTCATAAACAAAAAGGGCTTTCTTATTCAGACTCTACATACTACTGGTAACATTAAAATTTACATAAAAACACTCAAACAATATGTATTAAATAGATTTTTTTAAACAGTATTTCAAGTTACCAAGAAATTTTTAGAAGGTTTATATTTTACTACCTAGTCTTCAAAAGACAAGAAGCTAGTAGCTTTGATTTGACCAAGTTACAAATCTCTTTTCACAAGTAAGAGAAAACATTCTGCCTCGTTTAACGCAAGGCACAAAAAAGATCATCACTGCAAATCATAATGTTTGGGTTCATGATGAAAACAGGAAACAGACAGGCTACCCAGGTGTAATTATGGTTACAGTCTAATGTGCTTCAGGTTCAGCCAAGAATTAACACCCAGTGAAGAGAGTAAGCAGAATTTACTTGCCTCTACCTTGATACAGAAGGCAACTTTTAATAATACTCCCAGCAACATGTTACATAACCAGTAAACAATCTGATTCAAACCTCATTAGTAACAACATTCTGCCACTGTCTCCCACTGAAATTTCTTTCCCCTTTGCCAGAGGGGAAAGAAATGTAGCACATACCAATCTACCCATTTTTGTGGCGCCTAACCCTGTGAACCAGACAAGTAGATAATTCCACCAAATCTGCACAGAACCTACAAAAATATTTTATTCTTTTCTTTTCCAGTTCACTGTTCTCTTCTCTTAACTAAACTATATCATTGGCTGCATTTAAAATCTAAGAAGAAAGTCAGCTGGGAAGGTTCATCTAACGTTTATAGTCTATTTCAACTGTGATCTGAAAAATGAAGGCATAAATGACAGATGGATTTTATTAACAAAAATAAATATGTACAGTTTACGTGATAAAAGCAGCTATGTGAAAGGAAAGGCACAGAGGGAGCAGCAAGGTAGAGAGGGAAGAAAGGAAGATGCTATGGTGACAATCATGCAAAAGTTAAATTTAAAAAAATCTAAACATAATAAACACAACTCTCATGAAAGTTACACTTTAAACTTGTTTCTTAACTGTTTTTTATTTCTGTAATCTTGGATTCATCTTAGAGGGGGTTAAAAGTTACCAAAATACCAGTAAGAGGAAGAAGATAATTTGTTTAGGTCTGTATGTGTACGTGTGTTAGTTGAACATACAGTCATGTCCA